>JAZKLR010000584.1:0-353763 GCA_037103525.1 Ganaspis brasiliensis | reverse complement strand
AATTTCACCTTGGATTTACGAAAATGATATGGAAAACGCGATTTCCAGCTCATGAACATGCCGAAATCCAGCAAAAACCACTTTTTTGCCCTAAAATTGAAATAAAATGACCATGTCCCCACCCCCCTAATCTTCTAAACTATTTGACTTAAAATGCTGAAATTTTGGTACACATATGTAGATTCACGTGTAGAATTACAGGAAAATTATAGAGAACTCTCGTAAAGACTGTCTTCATAGTGTTTACTAGCCAAAAAGTACGAATTTTTGAAAAAAATTCAAAAAAATGACCATGCCCCCCCCCCCTAATCTTCTAAACTATTTGACTTAGGATGCTGAAATTTGGTACACATATGTAGATTTACGTGTAGATTACAGGAAAATTATAGAGAACTTTCGTAAAGACTGTCTTCATAGTCTTTACTAACATAAAAAAAACGATTTTTTGAAAAAAAAATCTTCCAAATCTTCCCCTAATCTTCCAAACTATTTGACCTAGGATGCTGAAATTTGATACACATATGTAGATTTACGTGTAGATCACAGGAAATCATAGAGAACTTTTGTAAAGGCGGTTTTCACAATGTTTACTAGCCAAAACCTACGATTTTTTTTAAAGAAAATTCGAAAAAATGACCGAGCCCCCCCACCCCCCCTTTTAAATTGTTTGTAGTATTTGACTTGGGATCCCCGGGAACAAGGGTTTTATATATAATCAGATATATTTCAGATCTAATGATATATGATTTGATCTATTCAGATATAATCAGATATAATCAGTTATTTAAACATATATCTGCTTATATATATTTAGATATAATCAGATCTAACTAGATATATTTAGATATAATCAGATCTGATATTATATCTGTTTATATCTAGATAGATATCGCCTGATGTGAGGTCATATCTAACTAGATATATTTTAACATAGTCAAATCTGATATTATACCTTTCTATATATCTAATTAGATATTGTCAGATATGAAGTCAGATATAATCATTTTGTTAACAGATTTAATCATACATAATATCAGATCAAACTATATCTAATAAAAAAATAATTTATTTATAATAATATATAAATAATATAGTTTGGACTTTTTCAAATTTCAAAAATTTTTATTTTTTTATTAGATATAGTTTGATCTGATATTATGTATGATTAAATCTGTTAACAAAATAATTATATCTGACTTCATATCTGACAATATCTAATTAGATATAGAAAGGTATAATATCAGATTTGACTATGTTAAAATATATCTAGTTAGATATGACCTCACATCAGGCGATATCTATCTAGATATAAACAGATATAATATCAGATCTGATTATATCTAAATATATATAAGCAGATATATGTTTAAATAACTGATTATATCTGATTATATCTGAATAGATCAAATCATATATCATTAGATCTGAAATATATCTGATTATATCTACAATATATCTGATGATATCTGAAATATATCTGATTATATCTGAACCCTTTTTCCCGGGGATATAATCTACTTTTTATTTTATTAGTAATTTGCCGATTTCATTGAAATTAAATAAAAAATTCAATATAGTGCATTAAAATTTTGTTATTTGTTATAAGTTTTAAAATAATTTTAACTATATTAGTATATAAAGTTATAGAAAAATGACTTTGTTATTTGAAATATATATACAATTGCTATTGCATTTCAATCTCTATTTCATATAGTTAAAAAAATTATAGAGGTACGGAACCCTTCGACTTGGTACGAGTATAACTCGTACTTGCCCGATTTTTTTTAATATTATTCTGTATACAATTGTTCACATTTCCCAAAAATAAAATTTTGGTGCCCACATTATAGGAATAAAATACTTTTAATTTTGTTGAAAGAAATACCGTTTAATTACTAATGTGAAGTTTTCAACAACAATATACTATCCATATCTTTTGTTTTTTTTTTCTTTAAATATGCTGAATCGACAGAAACTTTTAAATTTTTCTAAAATAAATATTATGAACAGATACAGTATACACATATGATAGTTAAAAAGTTAGGTTATTTGTAAATGTTTTATAAATGTTTGAAATCTTATTTTAAATATTTTTAATTTCATGTTTCTTTAAAAATAAATTTGATAGATTAAAATATGTTTTGTAAATATTTTACTATATTATGTAATACATATCCCTGTAATAAGAGGGTTATTGAGCAAGCGTTTTGGCTAGTTGAGCAAGCCCTCTGCTCAATTGTCCTAACGAAATATGGACAATTGGGCTGGTTGCTCATTCACCCAATGCATTGAGTCCAATAATCCACAAGGTATTTCGAGCTTAAAACTGGAGAAAAAGCGACTTAATATTGATAAAACACTAAGAAACGTTAAATTAAGCATAAATACACAAAATTAGATAATAAAAATACGTATATTAAGAATAAATAACATTTTCGAAAAGACGTGATTTATTGACACTCAGAGAGCAGAACACCTGACTAGCAGAATAGACGTAGCCAATCAAAATCTTTCTACCGCGAGAGACTAAATTGTGATTGGCTACGTCTATTTTGCTAGTCAGGTGTTCTGCTCCCTGAGTGTCAATAAATCACGTCTTTTCGAAAATGTTATTTATTCTTAATATACGTATTTTTATTATCTAATTTTGTGTATTTATGCTTAATTTAACGTTTCTTAGTGTTTTATCAATATTAAGTCGCTTTTTCTCCAGTTTTAAGCTCGAAATACCTTGTGGATTATTGGACTCAACGCATTGGGTGAATGAGCAACCAGCCCAATTGTCCATATTTCGTTAGGACAATTGAGCAGAGGGCTTGCTCAACTAGCCAAAACGCTTGCTCAATAACCCTCTTATTACAGGGTATATTATGTTTTCGTTTGCAATAATAAAATGTTAAATTATATTTAAATAATAATTTTTAATAATAACTTTTCTACAGTTGTTGAACACAACTAATGTATAATCTCATTTTGTTGTGTTCTAAAATTGTAAAAATATTATTATTAAATAATATTATTTAAATATGATTTAACGTTTTATTATTGCAAACAAAAACAGAGTATATACATAGTAATATATAGTATAGTAAAATATAAAATATAGTTATAGTAAAATATTTAGCGAATGTATTTTAATCTATCAAATTCATTTTTAAAGAAACATGAAATAAAAATTTTTAAAAATAAGATTTTTAACATTTATAAAACATTCATAAATAACCTAACTTTTTAATTATCGTATGTGTATACTGTATCTGTTCATAATATTTATTTTAGAAATTATTATAACTTTTGTATTTTCCTTTTCTCAATTTAAAAGTTTCTGACGATTCAGCATATTTAAAGAAAAAAACAAAAGATATGGACAGTATATTGTTGTTGAAAACTTCACATTAGTAATTAAACGGTGTTTCTTTCACCAAAATTAAAAGTATTTTATTCCTATAATGTGGGCCCCAAAATTTTATTTTTGGGAAATGTGAACAATAGTATACAGAATAATATTAAAAAAGAATGAAGTCAATATCTCATTAAGAACAGGCTTAATTTTTAATTTGTTTATAACAAGTGTTGATTATTTAAACAAATTATATGTGTTTTTTAAAAAAACTTTTAGTATTTCGAGAAGCGCCTATTTTTAAGTAATAGTTCCAATTTTTATAACATTCTGTTAATTAGAACGGAAGCAATAGGATTGTTTACAAAAAAACTTTGATTGTTAATAACTATTAAAATATCAACATTTTTTTAATAATATTATAGGGTTTTGTTTATCTTAATATTTACTATCAAAATCTAAAATTTAAATAAAATCAGAATACCTTTTGAAAATGATGGACACACTTCAGGAATCCTTACTCAGGTTAATATTTTTTTGAAAAATGGGTGATAAAGAATTCTTTTTATTTTCAAATATGCTTTTTGCAGTTAATACAATTAATTAGGATCCAAATTAGAGAATCTCGATTTAGTAAAATCATTTTACTTTGATGTCACTGGTATACAGTTTTTCTCTATTTGAAATATTCTACTTTTAAAAGCACTTAGAAGAATTTAAAGTTATGTTGGGTCGATATAAAACTTATTCGATCTCTAACTGCTCTAACTGAAGAACCCCGATTTTATAAAAGCAATTTATTTTGTTGCTCCTGATCTACAATTTTCCTGTATTTGTTATACTTTATTATTAAAGATATTTAAAAAAAATTGTAATACCAGGATTATATTGAACTAGAAACCTTAAAAATTGGGAAATGTCAGAGAAATTTTTTTTTTTCATAACCGGAAATAGGTATTAAGAAAATAAGTTAAGAATTATGATTATTCCATCAACACATTACTTTCAAGTATGCAGAAAATTTTGCTTCCTCACTGAGAAAGCAATAAATTTTAAAACATTCAAAAGAAGAAAATTTCTATTGAAAAAGTCATTAACTCTATTAATTTCCGGGAAAATATAAACTTCATTTATAGATCAAACGATTCGTTTTTCATTCTAGAATGTATATATAGGGGAGAGTGGGGCAAAACCGCTAAGCGGGGCAAAGACGTTTTTCAAAATATCTCCCTTATTTCTAGACCGTTTCAACTTATGTTTAAAGTTTATCATAATTATAACTGGAACTATTGTTTAGAAAAAAAAAATCTTGAAAATATAAAATGTATTAAGAAATATACGGAAAAAATCGATTTTACAAGTCTGAGATGAAATTTATACTGATCAAAACTAGTAAATTTTGAATGTAAATTGTGAGCATTTAAAATTGAAATTTTCACGTTCTAGTAGAGTAATGATTTATCTACACAATCTCTTTGAAATCCAAGTTTAATTTTTACTCTAAATATATAAAATTTTAAATTAAAAAAAGGTTTGTCGTTTGGGGCAAAGACGCTTGAAAAATATTTCATAAAAAACAATTGAATATTAAAAACTGCATTTTCATGTTATTTTAAATGATGGAAACTTCATGTTAATCAACTGTCAACCTGCATTTTTTCATCAAAACAAATAAGTATTTTTCTCTATCAAATTTATTGTTATTATTATTATTATTTAATTTTTAAATTGTTTATTAGCATTTACTACTAATTTAAAAAAAATTATGCATTTTAAATATTAAATAAGCTTTATTATTTAATCATATTTTCGCGCGGTTATTTGAATAACACTCTATTTTTGTAGAGTTGATAAAGTAGATTTTGAAACAAAATAAAAAACAATTAAATTGAAAATATGAGGTTAAAAATACAAGTCGTCATTATTTTCAATAAAATGGATTAAATCTCTTTAAAAATCTGTAAAATGTTTATGTTTTATAATTATTGCACCAATAAATGTTATTTAGTATATATTTTAAACCATTTTTTATATTTGTAATAATAATATTAGCAAAAACGTCTTTGCCCCAACAGTTGGGGCAAAGCCGCTAGTTTGAATCTTTTTAAAAACAACTAAATAATGTAATTGTGATTATGATAAATGTAACAACGACTATTAAAATCTGTTACTGGTTAGTTTTAGCAGTGTAACAAACAAAAATTACTCCAATTGAACGTATAGTTAAAATTTTGTGCATCAATAAATATAAACCTAGCGGTTTTGCCCCACTCTCCCCTACTAGCAAAATAAGTTTTTCGTACATTTTAAAAATTATAAAATACAATAATAAATATAACAAATCGATAAATAATATTTATCTAATAAGATAAAAATCAATTAATACATATAAATAAAATAAATATTTATTCAGGATAAAATTTATAATATTTTAGAATTAAAAAGAATTGCAAAAAATATTTAGCAATTTTTGGTCTCAAGCCGAATCGATTTACCTAATATAAAGTATATAATTCACCAAAAATTCGTACAATAATTCATTATTTTGCTGTCTTTTTGACACTTAAAAATTTCTTTCTTTCTATTTCTTCTTTAATTTATATTTTTTAACAATAGTTAATTTGAAAAAAATATTTCAGATTAAAAAACGAACTAAGATTAAGATTTCAATTCAATTTCAATTGATTTAAAATTTTGTTGATCCAAACTTCTTTCCAAATTGCAATTAATTTCAATTGAAATTAATTATAAATTAAAAATCGTTTATTATTGTAACCTCTTGAAATTAGGATATCATTTTTTAATAATTACAGTTTGGATTGATTGAAAGTTGAATTCATAAGTTTTTTTGGGATTAGAATTTAAATCAATTCAAATTTGAATTAGCACATGTGAGATTCATTTAACCGAAGAATTAAAGTTTCGATTAATTAAAAAGTTGAATGAGATGGCATTTTTTCTTTAAATAAATAATTAAATAAATAAAAAATAAATAAGCAAATTCGGATCAACTAAAATTGAAATTATAAATTCTGATCAGCACAAGTTTCGATCAATAGAAGTTTAAACAAAATAAGTTCGAATCGATTGAAATTAGAATCAATAACATTCGCTTAATTAAATTTCAATCCAGTAAATTTTCAGTTAACTAAAATTATTAAATTCAGATTCTGTTGAAATGTAAATCAACAGAATCTTGTAATTATGTAAATTTCGAATTGAACGTTGTAATTTTTGTCTGAGTTAGGAATTAAAAAAAAGTTAAAAAATTAAATTGCGAGATTTATCGAATAGGGGAGAACCGGGTAAAATGCCTACTTGGAAAAATTGGCCTGAATTTTAAAAACTTTTGATTTTTTACAAAAATAAAAATTCTAAAATCCGTACATTTTTTTTTAATTTTCATATTGTACCATAATTTTGTATCCTTTCAATAAAATTAATCTAAAAAAATGAGAAAGCTTAATTACATATTTAAGAAATTGTTCCTAATTTACATTTGATTTCAAAAACAAATTTTTAAATATTGCTCAGTATAACATTTACTATACTGATTATTTATATAGATTACAAGAACCTGAACTGTAGGTATTTCAAAATGTACCTTCTTTTTCATTATAAAGAGATTTATGTGGATTAAGTAAATCTAAATTATGTGCATTAAAAAATACTAATTTTATTATTTTATTTATAAAGGGAATTATTTGGAATAAATAAATCTGAACTGTGGGTATTCGAAAATATACAATTTATTTTTTTCATTATAAAGGGATTCATTTGGATTAAATAACACAGGCACACAAAAAAAAAAGTTCATTGAGCTGGGTATGAGACCAATATTTTCCTATGTATTTTGATGCGCTGAATCCGAATCCGTCATCAGAATCGACCCATCACGACACGTTTTGACCCTAACCTCAAAATCAATAAAATGACAGTTTTTGTTCATTAGAATCTGAACCCGACTTAACTTTAATGCATGCCTAGGGCCAATAGGAAGCTTGGTTTATGACCTTTAAAATGCTTTTTTAAAAATTGTTCTACGATAATTTTTAACGATAATTTTTGACATTTTCGGGAATTTTTTGTGGCTTGCCAAAATTTTTTTTTCCATTTTTCTAAATAATATCGTATAGCACCACTCTTAAGCTTCAAAACACATTTTTGGAAATTATTTTACAATTTTTGTAAAAAAAGTTATGCAGATTTGAAATATTTTTATTTAGTCAAATATGCATATATTTAAGGGGCATTCTACGTCACAGGGACACTGCACTGTCCAAAATTTATTTCAACGGAATAAGTTGTAATTTAGCTTAAAATGTAAGTTATTAGTTGTACTTGTAAGTGCAAAATAACACCTTTTGAAATTGCAAAATGGCGGATCCAATATGCATATTTCAAGCGCATTCGGTTAGTTTTTTAAACATTTTTTTTAATTGTCAGCCATATTGGATCCGCCATTTTGCAATTTCAAAAGGTGTTATTTTTCACTTACAAGTACAACTAATAACTTACATTTTAAGCTAAATTACAACTTATTCCGTTGAAATAAATATATGCATATTTGACTAAATAAAAAAATTTCAAATCTGCATAACTTTTTTTACAAAAATCGTAAAATAATTTCCAAAAATGTGTTTTGAAGCTTAAGAGTGGTGCTATACGATACCATTTAGGAAAATGGAAAAAAAAATTTTGTTAAGCCACAAAAAATTCCCGAAAATGTCAAAAATGGCAATTTTTTCGAGCATTTTTTGACCATTTAAGCTAATATTACAAGAAATCCTGACGTGATGGGCCATTTTCAAGGTCAGATTCGGATTCAACGTCAAAAAATCTACAAGAATCACCTCCCGTTTTTTTTAACAGAATTGATCGAAATTTTGCAGGTCTGTGTTATTTATATTATTTTCTTCAATTTTTAATTACTTTCGTTCTTTTTCATAATTGCCAAAAAGTTTTTACTTATTTCTCTTTAATTAAAATTTGTTCTGTTTAATTTTAAATTATGCTTATCTTTTTTCATTTATTTTCTCTAATTTTTAATTATTTTCTTTTATTTCAATGAACTTCTGAAAGTTGTAAGTCTTTTTCTCAAATTTTGTTTAACTTTCTTTTATTTAAAATAGTTTACGTAATTTGTTTAATTATTTTCTGAAATTTTAATTATTTTTTTTTAATTTTAATTTATTTATCTCAATTTTTAACCATGTTTTTTCAATTTTCAATTATTTTCTCTAATTTTTCATTATCCAATTTTGTTTTAATTTGCTTTTAAGATCCTCAAGTATTTTTCTTAAATTTAAATTATTTTCTTTATGTTTAAAATATTTTTATGATTGTTTAAATTACTTTCCCCAATTTTTAATTGATTTCATTTTTTTTTCAATTTGCAAAATTCGCAATTATTTTGTTTAATTTGAATTATTTTTTGCAATTATTTTTAATTCTAAATTATTATAAATTTTGTCCTAAATAAATATTTATTTTATTTAGATTAATTGATTTTTAAATATTATATTTAAAATATTTATTTCTTCTTATTAGATAAATATTATTTAACGATTTGTTATATTTATTATTGTATTTTATAATTTCTAAAGTGTATGAAAAATATTTTTATTTTGCTAGTTAAAAAATAATCACTTACCGAAAAGCAGGATGCTCATTGAAGACTTTTCGATTAAGATGTACACATATGTCAGCCTTCATATCTTTAGGGCAGTAATTAAGCACTTTGTCAGTGTCGAGGCCTTTGGTCATTGCCCACGTGCTTACGACGTAATCCATGACCCTCTCGCTAAGAGCTTTAGGCACCTCGTGAAGTTTCATAAATTCGCGCACGTTATTTAGCATATCGTGATATTTTGCTGTCGCGGAAGTCATCTGCTGAATAATGGTGGTGACGTGACCAAATATCGTGGCGTATAACAAGGCTTTAAAATAAAAAAGAGTCGATTAAAATTTATTCTACTAATTATAAATTAAAAAAGTAATTCACTTATAGTTTTAATTAAATAAATATCAACTTTTGATATTGAAAATAGCTCTTCGATGATTTAGATAAAACATTAAAGTTCGTCCAGTATAGACTCAATTTATAATTTATAATTTTGATTAAATATGCATTGACTTTTGTCAATCTGTCGCGTTTATAATTTATATTGAATACGTAAGCTTGGACGTTATAGACACAATTAATAATTTTGACTTTTTAATATTAAGCAGAATTTGGTATTGTGATGCTGTTTGAAATATCTTTGCAATTTACCATTAAACTTCAAATGGAATTTAACAAATTTTGTAGACAGGAAAGGAACAGAAGCGAAAGAGTAAAAGCTTCAAAGGAATTTCAAGGTTCTAAAGAAGATATCTTAAATTTCAAAGACCTTTACTTCAAAGGAATGTCAAAAACGATCCTCAAATGATTTAAAATGAAATTGGAAAAGTTTAAAGATTTTAAAAAGCTTGAAAATTTTTGGAAAATATGCTGAATTTTTCTTCGGGTTTTATTTAGTAATATTCTTGAAAAAAGTTGTGTTTTTATTAGTTACTAACTTTATTCAAAACAAACCTTATATCTACCTAAGTAGTTTTCAACTTAAAAAACTTGTTAATATATGAAAAAATTGCAAATTTCTTTTCAAAATTAGTGAATGTATTTTTTGAGACTTTGTTTTATTTGAAAGAAACTCTAGACGTCTTTAAAAAAAAAAAGTCTTTAAAAGTGTTTTAAAATTTGAAAGGTATCTTAAACAGGGAAAAAATTAGAAGAAAAACCTAGAAAACAGATGTTCTGCTTCGTATTTTTAAACAGAATAAAAAAAAATTTAAGTGGGATTAAAAAAGATTTATTTGGATATGGAAAGGAGAGAATGAACAAGATTGGTTGTTATTAAGATTCACTATAGATAAAAAAGATTAAATTTAAAAATCAGAAGATAAATTTGGATATAATTTTTTAGATATAACTGGATAGATTTACTTAGAGAATAGAAATGGATAGGAAGAGATTTAAATGTATAAAGTTGGAGTTGGTTTGAATAAAGTTTCTGGGATTAAAAAAGATCTACATAGTGATGAATTTAAAAAGGGATTCAAATGGATTTATGTGATTAAATAGAGGATAGAAAAAGATAGATGTGAATAAAAAAGGATACACAAAATGTATACTCTTTAATCTCAGAGATTAAAAAAGATTAAAAAAGATTCGAATGGATAAAGATTCTATTCTGGACCAGAAATCCATGAAAATTCGAGTCGGATTCTTATAATTATTATTTTAATTTATATGATTAGTGGAATTATAATGAGATTCCGTTAAAATTTAGTCAGAATTTCTACGATTTTCATCAATATTTCAATAAATTGCTAAAATTTCGGAATTCAAATCGAATTTCCGAATGACTTTTTTTTTTATTTTATCAAGATTACGTTGACATTCATTCACAATTCTGTCAAAATTTTGTCGGATTTTGGAAAATTGCTCAAATTTTACTAAAATTTGCCTTTAATTTCAGTAATTACAAAAATTTAAAGGGGATTTTGATTAAATTCTATTCAGATTTTGAGATCAGAGTTCGGATGATAACAGGAATTTTATTAAAGTTATTTTGTAATTCGGTCGGAATTACAAGAAATATACATAGGAATTCATCCAAAATTTAAAACGTGATTAAATGATTTGATTTCTATTTTCCATGTAGAAATTTTTTTAAATTTTATAAACGAACCTAGAAGTTTATATGGAATTTTTAAAGTATCTTGTAACAGGGTTTCTACTAACCGGGAAAACCGGGAAATAACCGGGAATTTAAATTGACCTGGAAAAAGCGGGAATTTTCCGTCAAACCGGGAATTTTTTTTCTGGGATAATAAATTCTTTTCAATTTTCAATTATTTTCTTCCATTTAGAATTATTTTCATTAATTTAAAATTATTTCTTCATTTCACAATTATTTTCTTCGATTTTTTACTATTTTCTTCCATTGCCAATTATTTTCTTCAATTTTCAATTATTTTCATCAATTTCTAATTAATTTATTTAATTCTGAAATATTTTCTACGATTTTCAATTATTTTCTTCGATTTTTAATTAATTTCATCAATTTTTAACTAATTTATTCAGATCTCAACTATTTCCTTCAATTCTTAATTATTTAATTTAATATTCAATAATTCTCGACTTGTTTCAACTATTTTTTTCAATTATCATTTATTTATTTCACATCTCAATGACTCCTCCAATTTTCAATTATTTTCTTTTATAATCAATAATTCTCGGCTTTTTTTAATATTTTTTTTCAATTATCAATTATGTTTTTGAAACGTCAATTTAATTCATCAATTATTATTCAACATTTTTCATAAAATCACATTTTCTTCAATTTCAAATTATTTTCTAGAATTTTTAATTAATTTCTTCAAATTACAATTACATTCTTCATTTTTTATTGTTTTCTTCAAATTCTACAATTCCTGGGTTATTCAATTTCTTTTTTCTTTAATTATCACTTATTTTCTTCTAATTTCAATCCAATTGTTCAATTATTCTTGAATTATTTTCTTCAATTCTCAATTATAATTTTCGACATTCAATTCCGTTTTTTATTTTTCAATTTTTTTTTAATATTCAATAACTCTAGGCTTTTTACAATGATTTTTTTTAAATTCTCAATTATTTTCTTCAAATTCCAATTTTTTTCTTAAATTTCAATTATTTTCTTCAATTTCCAATTATTTTTTCATATTTCTTTCAGTTTCTCAATTTCTTCTCAATTTTCTTCAATATTTAACAATTCTCAGCTTTTTTAAATTATGTTTTTCTTTCAATTTTAATGTAAATTGATCATTTTTTAATCATTTTCATCAATTCGCAATTATTTCCGTCGATTTCTAAGTTTTTCTGCTGTTTCCAAATATTGTCTTATTGTTTTAAGTACTTTCTTCAATTTTTAATTATTTTCTTAAATTTTCAATTATTTTCTTTAATTTTTAAATATTTTGTTCAATTTTCAATTGTTTGTTTCAATATTCAGTAATCTCGACTTTTTTCAATTATTTTTTTTTCAATTATCAGTTATTTATTTCATGTTTCAAAACCTCCTTTAATTTTTAATAATTTTCTTCTGTTTTCAATTTAATTGTTCAATTATTTTTTTCAATTCTCAATTAATTTCTTTAAATAACAATTCTATTCTTCAATTTATAATGTTTTCTTCAATATTAAATAATTCCTGGCATATTCCTATTTTTTTTAATTATAAAGTATTTCCTTCTTTTTTCAATCCAATTGTTCAGTAATTGTCTTAATTTTTTAAGTACTTTCTTCAATTTTCAATTATTTTCTTTAATTTTTAATTATTTTATTTAATTTTCAATTGTTTGTTTCAATATTCAGTAATCTCGACTTTTCCCAATTATTTTTTTCCAATTATCAGTTATTTATTTCATGTTTCAAAACCTCCTCCAATTTTCAATAATTTTCTTTTATTTTCAATTTAATTGTTCAATTGTTCAATTATTTTTTTCAATTCTCAATTAATTTCTTTAAATAACAATTCTATTCTTCAATTTATAATGTTTTCTTCAATATTAAATAATTCCTGGCATTTTCCATTTTTTTTTTTAATTATAAAGTATTTCCTTCTTTTTTCAATCCAATTGTTCAGTAATTTTCTTTAATTCTCAATTATTGTATTCGAATTTCAATTTTATTTCTCAATTTTCAATTGTTTTATTTTTTAATATTCAATAATTCTGTGTTTTTCTGATTTCAATTTCATTATTTAATTTTTAATTTATTTCTTCAATTTTGAATTATTAACTTAAATTTTAAATTATTTTTTTGGATTTTCTATCTAGTTGACAAATTTTCAATTATATTCTTTGAATTTAATATCCATTGTTCAATTTTTTCAATTATTGTTCAATTGTAGATTAATATTTACTTTTTTTTTAATTTTGTTTCTAATTGTCAAATATTTTTGTCATTGTTCAATTATTTCTTTCAATTATTAATTATTTCTTTTTATTATTAATTGTTTTTTTAAATTCTTAATTATTAGTTTTTGTAAAGTTTAATATTTAATTCTTCAATTCTCAATTATTTTCTTCAATTATCAACTGCTATCTTCAATTTTTGTAGCCATTTGTAGGTCTATTTATACTTGAAATAAATTTTAAGTTAACAAGAGAAAAAACCGGGAAAAATAGGAACAAAAACCGGGAATTTTGTGGGACGAAATTAGTAGACACCCTGGCCTGTTGTTTTTAAAACTTTTAAAGAAACCAAAAGTTCCGGGATACAAAAAGGTTTATTTTTTAATACACTTTTTCCAAAAAGTGAAAAATGCTTGGATTTTTGTAAACCTGTTTTTCTTTTTAAATATCCTTGAAATTTACTCCATTTAATTTTATCTAGAGGAAACTGACAGTGAATAACTTTAAATAATTACGAAATAAATGAAGAATTTAATTGATACTAATAATAAAACTATTTGTGAATTAATACAAATTACTTTGCAAAGTAAACAAATAAAATTATTTTAATTCCCCCAAAACAATCAAAATAAAATAATAATTCAAGTAAATTTAAAAAAAAAAAAATTAAACAAGCTTGATCAGAGCAGATTTCAATTTAACTCATTTAAATTAAACATGAAAAAAATAGGAAAGCTTTTAAGAAAGGGTTCAAGGATGACAAGATAGATCATCATGATTTTCAAGAAAGATGAGACTCTCAAGTTAATTTGAACTTATTTCTCAATCATGCAGTCATTAAAGTTCCAAGCAGTGTGAAGAGGACTTGATTGGAATTCTAATTATAGAATAATTAGACACGAAATTGAGGAGTAATGAGAAATAATCCGAGTTTTAGAGTCAAGTTTCATACCAGCGATGATCATCATGCAGATGGTGAAGATTTTTTCATTGTCAGTTTCGGCAGCAACATTTCCAAACCCCACGGAAGTCATGCAGGTCATAGTGAAGTACAAAGCTGTGACATACATCGTCCGTCGAGATGGTCCTGCCACGAGTTCTGGCGCAGTGCTGGCATTGGTCCACAAGTAGCTGTAGGGAGACTGAGTAACATTGGCCAATTTCCACAGCCACGAATACTGTACACCAGCGTCCGCGTCAGACCTTCCTATCGAATACCTTCAACGGAAATACTTTCTGTTCACAAAAGGCTTTTAACACTTTGCGTGCCAAAGGCAAAAAAAAAGTGGTTTCATCTCTGTGGCCGCAAGCAAACGACAAAACTTTGTCCACACTCTTTTACATAATATTTCACAGAAGAGAAAGAGAAAATTTAAGCAAAAGAAAAACGTCACTACACCAAGCACACTGATATTCTAGTTTCAGTTGATAGATTTGCAACAAATTGTCATATTTATTTCACTGAAATTTATTTAAACGAATTAGCACTTATTATATATAAAACTTATTTTAATATAACTTTTATGTTTCCGAATTTCAACTTTCTATCATTTTTATTTCAAATAATTTTTTTCGTCAATAATTAATCAGATATAATTTGCAATTTTAGGGTTTCGTGGCACGGGGTTGAAGCACCCTTGTAATCTATGGCGGCCGTTCATTGTTTACAGCTTATAGAAGCACATTTGCGATTTGGGGATTCCCCAAAGATTTACCTGGAACATTTTTGAAAAACCCTTAGGAGTCCCTGGGTAGTTTTTGGGAAATCCTTAAAAATTCCTGGGAAATCCCTGGGAGTCTCTAGGAATCTTTGGAAAATGGGACGCATGATTAAGTTCTAAAATTAATCATTTAGAATTTTCATTTCATAGAATTTCATGAGGTAGAACTTTCTTGTAGCCGAAATTTCACATTTTCGAATTTATTTTCAATCGAATTTAAATGAATTCGAATTTTTACCTAATAGAATTTTTAGGTCACAGAATTAATATTTAAATGAATTTTAATTTAGAAAAATTTTCATTTTACAGAATTTCAAGTTATTTGAATTTTTAAATGACAGAATATTCATTTGACCGAATCTTCATTTATCCGAAATTGTATTAGTACGAATTGACATTTGATAGAAAACTTAAAACGTAGAATATTCATTTGTTAGAAATTGCAAATGGCCGAAGAAGCATCCGGTAGACATATTTTGGTGCGAATTTTGAAATTGACCAATCCGAAAATACGAAAAAAATTCCCATTTGCCAATTTTAAAATTCGCGCCAAAATAATTCTGTGGAATGCTTTTTCGGCCATTTGCAATTTTTGACAAATGAACATTCTACGTTTTAAGTTTTCTATAAAATGTTAATTCGCACTAATACAATTTCTGACAAATAAAGATTCTGCCAAATGAATATTCTGGTATTTAAAAATTCGATTAACCTAAAATTCTGTAGAATACAAATTCTTCTAAATTAATATTCGTTTAAATAGGAATTCTTTTAAATGAAAATTCTGATAAATATGAATTCGGTGACTAGAAATTCTATTAGGTAAAAATTCGAATTCATTTAAATTCGATTGAAAATAAATTCGAAAATGTGAAATTTCGGATACAAGAAAATTCTACCTCATGAAATTCTATGAAATGAAAATTCTAAATAATTAATTTTAGAACTTAATCATGCGTCCCTGGAAAATTCGTGAGACTCCCTTGTAAATTGCTTGGGAAATTCATACGGAACTCTGGTAAATTTCTAAGAATTTCTGGAAAATTTCTGGGTTATTCCTGAAAAATTCCCGAAAAATTCCCAAGAAATTTTTGAGAATTTTGAGGATATCCATGGGAGTCTCTAGGAAATCTTTGGGAATCACTAGAATATTCCCAGGAAATTCGAGAATCAGAAACTACCTGATAAATTCCTGCGAATCGCTGGGATATTCCTGGAAAATACCTGCAAAATTTTTTAGAATTCATGGGAAATATTTGGGAAACACTGGGAAATCCCTAGATTATTCCTCGGAACCGCTAGGAAATTTCGGGGAAATCCCTGGAAAATTCGGGGGAATAACTGTAATATTCCTGGGAAATTCATAGAAATACCTGGATAATATCTGGGAATGGCTGAGACATCACTGGGAATCCCTGGGAAATTCGTGGGTATTCCTGAGAAATTTCTGAAAACTCCTGGACAATTCATGGAAAATACCTGTGGAGCTCTAAGAAATTTATAAAAATCACTGGGATATTCCTGCAAAATCTCTGGAAGTTGCTGAGAAATTACTGAACATTTTTTACGAATTCGTGGGAAATCTCTGGGAATCACTGGGAAATCCCTGGAACATTCCTCGGAATCGCTGGAAAATTTCTGGGATATTCCAGGGAAATGTGTGGAAATCACTGGGATATTCCTGGACAATTCCTGGAAAATCGCTGGGAATCTCTAAGAATTACTAAGATATTTCTGGAAATGACTAGGAAATTACTGACAAATTTCTAAGAATACCTGAAAAATTCTTGGGATTCCCTGGAAAATTTTATAAAATCACAACGAAATTCCTGGACATTTTTTGAGAATTCCTGGGAAATCTCTGGGAATGACTGAGTAATCCCTAGAATATTCCTCGGCATCGCTAGGAAATTCCTGGGAAATGCGTGGGATTCCCTGAAAAATTTCTGGGATATTATTGGGAAATGTCTGGAAATCACTGGGATATTCCTGGAAAATATCTGGAAATGGCTGGGAAAATTCTGATAAATTTTAAGGAATTCCTGAGAATCACTGGAAAATCCCTTAAATCATTAAATTCCTCGGAATATTCCTCGGAATCGCTAGGAAATTTCGTGGGAAATTTCTGGGATATTACTGGGAAATATTTGGAAATCACTAGGAAATTCCTGGAAAATCTTTGGAAAAAGCTGGGAAATTCCTGATAAATTTCAACGAATTCCTGGAAAATTCCTGAGAAATTATTGAGAATCCCTGGGAAGTTACTGGGAGTCGCTAGAGAATTACTGGGAATCACTGGTGCATCCCTGGGAAATACCTAAAAATTTTTTGCGAACTCACAAGAATTCTCTGGGATACTGGGAAATTTCTGGAACGTTCCTCGAAATTGCTAAGAAATTCCTGGGAAATTCGTGGGATTCCCTGAAAAATTTCTGGTATAGTAATTGGAAATGTCTAGAAATATCTGGGATATTCCTGGAAATATCTAGAGAATTCTCAGTAATTGCTGGAACATCCCTAGAAAATTCCTGGCCCATTCGTGGGAATCGCCAGAACATCTCTAGGAAATTCCTAAAAAATTTCTGAGAATGCCTGGTAAATTCCTGGGAGTACCTCTAAAATCTTTAAAATCACAGAGAAATTCCTGATAAACCTTTGAAAATTCCAAGAAAACCCCTGGGATATTCTTGGGAATCGCTAAGAATTTTGTGGAATTCCTGACAAATTTCTGGAAACTCCTTGTAAATTCCTGGAATATCCCTATAGAGATCCCTAAGAAATCTCTGAGAATCAATGAGAGATTCCTATAAAATCTCTGGAAATAACTACAAAATTTCTGGAAAATATTTTTTAAAATTCCTGGAAAATCACTGAGATATTCCTTGAAATCGATTGTACATCACTGGAAATCCCTGGAAAATTCGTATGAAATTTCTGGAAACTTCTTGCTAATTCCTAGAAAATCACCGGAAATTTCTCTAAGAAATCTCTGAGAATCACTGAGATATCCCTGGGAAATATCTGGAAATAATTGGGAAATTCCTGAATAATTTCTGAGAATACCTGGGAAATTCCTGGGAGTGCCTAGGAAATCTCTTAAAATCACAGGGAAACTCTTGAGAAATTTTTGAGAATTGGTGGGAAATTTTTGTGAATCACTGGAAAATATCTGGAACATTTCTCGGAAACGCCAGGAAATTCCTGGGATATTCCTGGAAAATTCGTGAAAATACCTGGAGAATTCCAGGTAATCGCTGGAAGTTCCTGGAAAATTCCTGGTCAATTCCTGGGAATCGCTGGGAAATCCCTGGGATTTCATAGTAAATTCCTGGGAAACCCTTGGGAATTCCTAGGCAATTCCTCCAGAATACATTGGAAAGTTCTGAGAAATTTCTGGGATTCCTGGAGAACCCCTCGGATATTCTTGGCAATCGCTGGGACATCTCTGGAAAATTCCTGAAAATTTTGAGAATTCGTGAGAAATCTCTGGAAACTAATGGTAAATTTCTGGGAATTCCTAGAAAATCCCTGGGAAATCTCTGGTAATCAGTAGGATATTCCTGGTAATCGCTGGAATATCTCTGGGATTTCATTTATTTATTTACATGTTTTCATAGTATATTCCTGGGAAATCCTTGGACATTCCTAGGAAATTCCTCCAGAATACCTTGGAAAGTCCCGAGACTTCCTGGGATACTCCTCGGATATTCTTCGGAATCGCTGGGACATCTTTGGAAAATTCATGAAAATTTTGAGAATTCATGAGAAATCTTTGAAAACCACTGGGAAATTTCTGGAAATTTCTAGAAAATCCCTGGGAAACCTCTGGTAATCAGTGGGATATTCCTGGTAATCGCTGGGACATTCCTGGGAAATCTCTGGGAATCACTAAGATATTTCTTGGAAATCCCTAGGACTTTTCTTAGATTTCCTGATACATTCCTGGTAAATTCCTAAGGAATTTCTCAGATTTCCTGAGAAATCTCTTAGAATCTGTGGAATATTCCTGGGAAATCTCAGGAACATTCCTGAGATTTGCTGGGATAATTCTGGGAATCACTGGGATATTCCTGGTAAATCCTAGAGAAATTCTTAGGAATCCCTGGCAAATTTCTGGAAATTCCTGGTTAATTCCTGGAAAACCCCTGAAAAATTTCTGAGAATTCCTAAGAAATTTTTAAGAATCAAAGGGACATTTCTGAGAAATTCGTATAAATTCTTGGGATATTCCTGGAAAAACCCTGGGAACCTCTGGGAAATTCCTGGAAAATGCTTGGGAAATCCCTGGGAATTCTTGTTCAATTCCTGAAAAATCCGTGTAAAATCTCTGAGAAATTTCTGAGAATTTCTGGGAAATCTTTAGGAATGAAAGTGATGTTCCTGGGAAATCCGTGCGAATTCCTGGGAGCCCTACGAAATCCCTGGGATACCTCGTAGTGTCAATGACATATTTCTGGAAAATCCTTGGGAATTCCCTGGGAAATTTCAGAAAATTCCTTGTCAATTCCTGGAAAATCCCTGAGAAATTTCTGAGTATTTTTGGGAAATTGTTAGGAATCAAAGGGATATTTCTGAGAAATTCGTATGAATTCCTGGGATATTCCCGGAAAAATCCTGGGAACCTCTGGGATATTCCTGGAAAATCCGTGGGAATTCTCGCCCAATTCCTAAAAAATCCGTGTGAAATCCCTGAGAATTTCTGGGAAATCTTTAGGAATCAAATTGATATTCCTGGGAAATCCGTAGGAATTCTCGCCCAATTCCTAAAAAATCCGTGTGAAATCCCTGAGAATTTCTGGGAAATCTTTAGGAATCAAATTGATATTCCTGGGAAATCCGTGGGAATTATCGCCCAATTCCTAAAAAATCCGTGTGAAATCCCTGAGAAATTCCTGAGAATTTCTGGGAAATCTTTAGGAATCAAATTGATATTCCTGGGAAATCTGTGCGAATTCCTGGGATACCTCTTATAGAGTCAATGACATATTTCTTGGAAATCCTTGGGTATTCCCTGGAAAATTTCTGTCAATTCCTGGTCAATTCCTGGAAAATCCTTGAGAAATATCTGAGTATTTCTGGGAAATTGTTAGGAATCAAAGGGATATTTCTGAGAAATTCGTATGAATTCCTGGGATATTCCCGGAAAAATCCTGGGAACCTCTGGGATATTCCTGGAAAATCCGTGGGAATTCTCGCCCAATTCCTAAAAATCCGTATGAAATTTCTGAGAAATTTCTGAGAATTTCTGGGAAATCTTTAGGAATCAAAGTGATATTCCTGGAAAAACCCTGGAAACCACTTTGAAATTCCTGATAGATTGTAGGCGCTATGCTCCTGCTCTTTGTACTGATTTTTTATCCTTATTTTTAATAAAAGAATTTTTTCTCAGCATAATTTTTATAAATAATTATTAAACCGAGTACTTATTGAACATAATTTTAATATTTCAGAATCATTATTTAACATAAATTTTACCTTACCGATTTTTCATTTCATAGACTTTTAATTATGCAGGCATTTATATAACATTTAAGTCTTTTTCGTCAGAATAATTACCACTTGTAATTTTTATTTAACCCAATTTTTAGTAAAAATCTTTTTTTTACCAGCATAACTTTTATTAATCAAGTATTTATTTAAAGCAGAAATTGTTTAAAAGGGTATTCTTATTTTTCTGAATCTTCATTTAACATCATTTTTATTTTACCGTATTTTCATTTCTATCACATAATTCTTCTTTGAGAGAAGAAAATATTAATTAAAATTCATTTTATTTAAGACTGTATTAAAATTCCATAATTTTTTTTTGGACAAGTAAGAATTTTGCAGACATTTTTGGAATTATTGATCGAATTTGGATTTGGTTCTAAAGAGCTAAAATTTAATTTGACCACAGTTATTTAATTAAATGAAAATAGCTATGAAAGCGTAATTATGCTAACTATTGTGCTCGCATGCAAGAGAGATAGCTTTTGTATAAATATAGTATAAGCATAGATATAGTAAAGAAGCAATTATTTCTAAATAGTAAATTCACGATAGAAAATGTGCACACAGGATGAAATCACCTTACAATGACGTACCAAATACAGGCAAGCCAATGGGCCACCAGCATGTAAAAACAAAGTAGAAGAATGAGCATCGCAGCCCCGTATTCTAAATATCTATCCAGTTTTCGAACAACTCTGCCGAGTCTAAGAAGTCTCACGACTTTGAGGGCAGAAAAAAGACTTCCAATTCCATCTTCATCGTGATCGAAGGCGTTGAAAACGTCGTATGGCAGGCAACTTAGTAAATCAATGATGAACCAAGACTTAAGATAATTCATTCGGATGACCTGCAAGAAAAAAAAAGAAACAAAAAGAAATTAAATTAATATCAATCTCGTTCCATAGAAATCTTTCTACAAACTTTTTTAATTAAAGACTGCTTCAGAAGTTGAGAAAATTTAAAGAAGTAGAATTTCATTTTTACTTGAACAAGAAATTTAACAAAAACATTAAGTAAAATTCTAATTTAACTCATATTTATAAAAAGACAGAAATGAATCTAAATTTGAAATATAAATATAATATTTTGTGTCTCAAGATTTGTGCAATATATGCGTTTTAAGTTACATATAGAGTATTTTAATGTGACGTCACTAGTCAAGAAGGTTAGATCATTTTCTCAAGAAGGTTAGGCTCGGACCCAAATTTACATTACGTTATAATGGGATTTTTAATAAAAAGTTATTTTTATGACAATTCAATAAAAAACTTCTAAAATTATTAAAGGCAAAAGATAAAACATATTTTTTTACGTTTTTGTAGTATAATCATACTTCTTATCGGTTATCTGCTTTATTTTTAAATGCAAAGAAAAATAGTGAAAAATTCAAAATAGGTTAGAAAGTTCTGTCAGTGTGATTGTTTTTTTTTTGGCTTCTAAATACAAATTTAATTAATTGACAAGGAATATGAATACATTATAAAAATGTAAAAAAAACATATTCTATCTTTTAATAGCAACAATTTATGCAATTTTGAAATAAATTAGTCTAAGATACATTTTATATTAGAAATCCCTTTATAGCTTGAGGATCTCTAGTCTGCGCCTAACATTCCTGACTAAATAACCTAACCTTCTTGATTTGTGACGTCACATTAAAATACTCTATTGTCAAGAATTTTATTTCAAAATTTCTAAAGTGTAAAAAAGATGCGACCAGCATTTGTAAAAGAGTGTAAAAGAGAATTCTTTATGCAACTGAAAAACTTGGAAAATCTTGTTATACCCGTTGAAGCAAGTTTATGTTTTTTCTTTTCACCGTCTACACTAAGTAAAGTGGAGAAGTAAAAAGTACCTTTGGATCGGAAACAACTTCACCGCCGGCACCGACAAAGGTAGTATGAAAATTGAGCACTATATCGATGAAGAAAATTACATCGACTATAGTATCCACCACCAGGAGAAAAACATCCTCGCTGGTTTTATTCTTAAAGGCGACATTGTAAGGGACCATAATGGCTGTATAGAAAGTTAGGCATAAAATAATCCAGTCCCAGATTGCCTTAAAAGCGCAGTAATGTAAAAGGATATGAGGAGGAGTTTTCGGTGCCTCTTGTCGATACTGGGGCATCACATCTCCGCTCAAGGACATCATCTGAAATTCATTTTATAGTTTTTAAAGTTACATTTTCGACGATAAATTTATTTCTGGTCCCTGAAAACTTCAAATACTCCAGAAATAGAATCTTCAAATTTCAAGTCGGAAAATTTAAATACTTTTGTGTACTTTGTATGGGTACTTTTTCAATGTTAAAGGCTTATTATTCGACTTTAAGCAGTAGACGTTTTTGAGTTATAAGTGGAAAAAGTAATTGGATTTAAAATTTTAAAATATTAGAGAACAAATTATTTGAGATAAAATATTTCTAAGGATGAATAATTGATTTGTAGAAAATGTTACTGAAGTGATAAATACAACGAAATCTACTATAGCATGTTTAACATAACCTAAAAATGACTTCAACTAATAATTAGTTATTTTAATTATTTTTAAGTCATATCAATAGAATTTTAATATATTGAAATAATAATTCTAAATAATATAATCTTTCTACTTAGTTTGTAGTTTTTTTTTTTACTAATTCGTCTTGTTTTTATTTTTTTTTGCGACCATAGGAAATGACAGAAAAAAATGACAGAAAATATATTATGAAAAGTTATTGGAAAATAATTATAATTGAGTTAGCGTTTGGACGAAAGCAATTAATGTTAGGTAAAACACTGATGCTAAAACGGCCATAGAACAACAAGTTAACAAGATGCAAAAATACTTAGCGCCATATTGGAAAAGAATATACGTCTCTGGATCGGCTCGTAATATTTTTCAACATGATGTTAAGTTTCTTTGCATTTTATTATTTTATGGCTGTTTTACTGTCATTAAGGTGCTTGTACACCTCAGCTAGAGTTGCAAAATTCTCGGTAATTTAAAATCCGGTTACATTCTCGAGAATATATCCGAGAATATTCTCCTTCCAAAGAATTTATGAGAATTTTCTGTTTGAATGAGCTTCACTATTTTGAAACACAAACAATTTATTGAAATAAAAATGAATAAATAACAAAATAATTGTCATTATAAACTAACTGTAAGTCAATGAAGTGTAAAAATTATTAAATGTAACAATTTTAATTTTAAAATGAAAGAAAATAATTTAAATTTGACAAAAATACATCAAAATCTTAGAAATAAATTGAAAAAAATTAGAGTAATGAAAAATTGGAGAAAATAATTAAAAATTGGAAAGAATGATTGAAATTGTGATAAATAAATAAAAATTCAGAAAATTAATTCAAAAAATGATTAAAAATTTAAGATAATTATGAAGAAATAATATAAATAATTTAAAATTGAAGAAAATAATTAAAATTTGAGAAAATACTTGAAACTTTTAGAATTTCATTGCAAAAAAAAAAGAAAATAATTAAAAGTTAGAGAAAATACATGAAAAAAGATAAACATAATGTACAATTGAGAAAAACAATTTTTAATTTAAGAGAAATAATTGGAAAAAATACAGAATAAAATACAAGAAAATCGTACATATAATTAAAAATTGAATAGAAAAATGAAAATTTCAGATTAATAATTAAAAACTTTTTGGAAATTATGAAAAAGAACGTAAGTTATTGAAAATAAAAATCAAATAATATAAATAATTGAAAATTGAATTAAATAATTGAAAATTAAATTGAATAATTAAAAATGATTAAATATTGAAGGAAATAATGGAAAATTTGAGGTATTTAAATCTTGAGGAATATTTAAAAATTTTAGAAAATATTTTATAAAAATAAGAATAATTAAAACTTGAAGAAAATAATTGAAAAATTATTTTAAATTTTAAAACTTGATGAAAATAACTGAAATATGATAAAAACAATGATAAGTTGAAAAACATTAATGAAATTCAAATTAAATAATTAAAAAATTGCTGAATTCTTTAAAATTTTGAAAAGATCCGTTTGTTTGTTTCAACGTTTGTATGGTCCCCATAATGGTCTATTTTTGACTGCGGAATATATTATGAAATAAATATAAAAAAATAAATAAAATTTAAAAAATTTTAAAAATTGAAATTTGAGAAAAATACTTGAAAATTTGAAAAATTAATTGAAAAAAATGAGAATAATTAAAAATTGAAGAAAATAATTGGAACTTAAGATATAATTAATAAATTTTTTTGGAAATAATGAAAACAAATGAAAATAATTAAAAATTTAAGAAAATAATTGAAATTTGAGAAAAATAATTAATCAAAGTTTATTCACTTTGATTCTTTCAAAAAAAAAAAAAAAATTAGAGAAATATACTCAAAAATCTAAAAAAAATTTTACAAAATTAAAATAATAAATAAGAATTTAGGAAAATAAATGAAAAATGATAAAAATAATTTAAAATTGAAAAAAATAATTGAATATATGATGAAAATAGTTTAAAAAGTAATTGAAATATGATGAAATAAGTAAGATTTCAGATAAATAATTGAAATTTTTGAAAATTATGCAAAAATAATGAAAATAATTATAAATTGGAGAAAATAATAGTAAAATTGCAGGGTTTATTTTTAAAGAAAAGAAAATAATTGAAAAATCGTTTAAAAATTTGAAAATTGAAGACAATAATCTAAATTTGAGTTAATAACTGAAAATTTAAAAAAATTAGGTACTTGAAAAATAATTAAAATAATTGAAAGATAAGGAAAATAATTGAAAATTGATTTTAAAATTTGAATAAAAGAATTCAAGAAAGCTGAATATAATTGAAATTTAAGATAATTAATAAGAAATTTCGAAAATTATAGAAACAAATGAAAATAATTAAAAATTGAAAAAATAATTGAAATATGATGAAAATAATTAAAATTTCAGATAAATAATTGAAAATTTTAAAAATTATGCCAAAGGAATGAAAATAATTATAAATTGGAGAAAATAATAGTAAAATTGCAGGGTTTATTTTTAAGCAAAAGAAACAAAATAATTGAAAAATCGATTAAAAAATTGAGAATTGAAGACAATAATCTAAATTTGAGATAACTGAAAATTTAGGAAATTAATTGAAAAATAATTAAAATATGGAGAAAACAATTGCAAAATGATAAAACGAAATGAATATAGAACAGAATAATTGTAAATTAATATACATAATTATAATATATTTGAAAGTTCAGGATATTAATTTAGAAATAATGAAAATGATTAAAAATTAAAGTTAATAATTGCAAAATGAAAATAATAATGGTGAATTAAAAAAATAAATTTTATTTTTCGATAAATAATACACGGTGGGCTTGGATGAAGTTCAACCCAAAAGTTCGTGCACATCGCCGTTTTCTTTTGGAATTACTTTGGTGATGTCTTCTAATTATTTTAAGACAAAAATGAAAATAATCAGTGGAGGGAAACTGAAATTATCTTGATTTTTCATTTTTTTTTTCACTGGTTATTTTATGTAATTTCTTCAAAAAAAGTTTTTCTATAATTTTTTTTTTATACAAAAGTTGTATTTCGGTTTCAGTAAAGAATCTTTATAAGAGTTAATAAATTAAAAAAAATGTAACTATTAAATTTGTTAATAATTAATGGAAAACCCTGGTTTTTCTTTGATTTTTTTAACTTAACTCGTCTTGTATTTACTTTGCACTAAAATTGTCAGAATATGAATAAAAGTACATAAAATTCACTGTAAAACTAACAAAAATAGACCTTTCTACGTTTTACCATTCCTTAAATAGGACACGTTAAAGTTGCCATTTAATGAAAATTTTGAACTTATAAAAGCCCATTATTGATAAATTCTTCTATTCAATGTCCTAATATAAAAATTCTAATAAAATGTATGTAAGGGGACTCTTTTTTAAATAATTTCAGACAGATAAAATTAATTTATCTTTAATCTTTAATATTGACCATTTGCAAGTTAACAAATAACACGGTTCTACAAAATAAAATGAAGTAAATATACTTTATATCGGACCAAGTGGAGGTTGTAGGTAATAAAAAACTGAAAAGAATGATATATATTAAATCTCTGATAAACCCACAAAATCTGGTTTCAGAACCAAAAAACCGTTTTTAGGTAAATTCATGTACATAATACCTCGTAACTGCGTCATTTTTGGTCCGATTATAAATTTTTTTTTTCATTTTGAAGCTGAAAATCAGACCTTTAAAACCATGTAAG
The DNA here is from genome assembly GCA_037103525.1 of Ganaspis brasiliensis. Lineage (NCBI taxonomy): Eukaryota > Metazoa > Arthropoda > Insecta > Hymenoptera > Figitidae > Ganaspis > Ganaspis brasiliensis. The sequence goes on along the minus strand of JAZKLR010000584.1, from coordinate 327,020 downwards.
ATTCAACTTTGATATTAATTTATATGTCTTATCGTATTTTAATTACATTATTTCTCATCGGAGATCGAAAGCTTAGTCAATTTTGCTTCAAATGACCCCTGGTTGAATAAAATTTGCTGAAAATTGTCCAAGTTATTCTACTTTTATCTTTGTAATTACGTCATTAAATTTTGACGTCATGGACCGTTTTTCATTTTTTTCTTCGTCACAGTGTTCATTTTAACATTTTTTATATTTTTGTGTTATTTTACAGTACAAAGGAACATTTTTAGAGATTAATAACTTAATAGAACCTAATATTGGATTTATTTAATAATATCTAGTTTATATTAATTAGGGAACATTAATCTCTAAAAAATGTTCCTTTGTACTGTAAAATAACACAAAAATATAAAAAATGTTAAAATGAACACTGTGACGAAGAAAAAAATGATAAACGGTCCATGACGTCAAAATTTAATGACGTAATTACAAAGTTAAAAGTAAAATAACTTGGACAATTTTCAGCAAATTTTATTCAACAAGGGGTCATTTGAAGCAAAATTGACTAAGCTTTCGATCTCCGATCAGAAATAATGTAATTAAAATACGATAAGACATATAAATTAGTATCAAAGTTGAAGAATTATTGAAAAAATGAAATTTTCTTAACGTTTTTGGCCCGCATCTTCATGAATTTAAATGATATAAAAAAAAATCTTACATGGTGTTAAAGGTCTGATTTTCAGCTTCAAAATGAAAAAAAATTTTATAATCGGACCAAAAATGACGAAGTTACGAGATATTATGTACATGATTTTTCCTAAAAACAGTTTTTTGGCTCTAAAACCAGATTTTGGGGGTGTATCAGAGATTTAATATATAACATTCTTTTCAGTTTTTTATTACCTACAACCTCCACTTGGCCCGATATAAAGTATATTTACTTCATTTTATTTTGTAGCACCGTGTAATTAACTATTTAAAATTTTGTTATTTGTCATGCCAGTGAACCAAAGTTTTTGCGATAACTGTTTTTAATCATTTAAAATGCCGAAATTAGGAACACAATGAAAATCGGTCAAAAGTTTGTTCCCAATACTGGGAACAAAAATTTTGACCTTCCAGAACACAATAAACAAACTTTTGACCGATTTTCATTGTGTTCCTGCTTTCGGCATTTTAAATTATTAAAAACAGTATCGCAAAAACTTTGGTTCACTGGCATGACAAATAACAAAATTTTAACTAGTTAATTATTTGTTAACTTGCAAATGGTCAATATTCAAAGATTCATAATTCTGTAACTTTCATACCATTAAAGATAAATGAATTTTATCTGTCTAAAATTATGCAAAACAGAAAGATTCAGTTGACGGAATTTCAGAATTTTCATCTAATTAGTTTAAAAGTTATAACTACCTTCCCGTAATGGTTGACTTATATTGAACAAACAATAATAAAAAATTCACCTAAATCGGTTTTTCATCCCTAAAAGTTATTAGTGTATTGCAATTGGGTTAGGCAAAAAAAAAAAAAACTAGTTTGCAATGTAGCAAGAAAGTTCATTAGCTGCGTAATAAATAACTTTAGATAATTTTGAAGAAGATAAAAGCTTTCGGTTTGCATGGGGTGGTTGGCTTTTGTAGGTAAATATCAAGGGATAATATCGTTTAGCGGTGAGCAAGAAGATAATACGTTATTCATGGAGGCCATCGTGATGATAAATGACTTTCGCCAGAGATGAGAGTGTATTTTGAATATATAATATTACGTTCCTGCAATGTGTACACTTACAGGACCCAAATGTGATTGCTTTGTTGCAACTGGTATCGTTGAATCTTTCAGTGCTGGCAGATGAGAGCTGAATTGAGAAACGAGGACCGACCTGGATCTGGTAACTGATCTGGCTAGTTTGGCAAACTTGGAAAGGCCTCCTTTGCTGTCTTCCGTCTCGATGGGCTGTTTCAGTGCAGTTATGTCCCGAAAAGTCAACAGAAACAGGACCACTAGGTCCCGTTCGTTTTTTATCGGCGCTATTTGTAGCAGCAGCCATAATGGGGTTTCTGTGAAATGAAAAATTCAATAAGAAAATAGAAAGTACTAAATGTCAGGACTTTTATTTTTAGACTAGCCTACGAAGAGAATATGTAAAGAGAGTAAAATGAAGCTTGAAAACATCCTAACACCCAGCTCAAATGAATTTTCAATTCTAATAAATTGTAGTTTTAATAAACAATGAAATTTCACTTTCGGACAAGAGACAATTTATTTCATAATTTTGCTTATGGATGTTTCTTCGGGACATTAATAATAATAATTATTATTAAAGTCATCGACAATTCCGTCGGAATTTCAATCATTACTGACCTGCCACGGGAAAAATCAAAATTGTGACAAAAATTAAATTGTAATTTTCATATAGAATTACGGTAATTATTTGAATTCCGAATGAAATGCGACAGGAATTTATTCTAAGCAAATTGTAAAGTTATTCTGGGCTAATAAATTTGACTAACATATCAATTTGTTTTATAAATAAAGATAATAACTTTATGCATTTTGAACCAATCTGATTATGCGTTTAAATTTTGTGTAATTATGCGACAATTATGCAATTATAAAAAATAAAAAATATACATTAAAAATGTATATCATGAAATATAGATGTTTGTCTACTATCTTTTTTTCTTAACTCTAACAATACCGCAAAAACAATAAAATACATTAAACATGAAAAAGTCAAATTATTATTCAACTATTTTCAGAAATTCACAATTATTTTCTTCAATTGCCAATTATTCTTTTCAATTTTCAATTATTTTCTTCAATTTACAATTATTTTCTAAATTTCTCAATTATTTTCTTCTATTTTAAATTATTTTCATTAACTTCAAATTATTTCTTCATTTCTCAATATTTTTTTTCAATTTTCTACTATTTTCATCAATTGCTTATTATTTACTTCAATTTTCAATTATTTTCATCAATTTCTAATTAATTTCTTTAATTCTAAAATATTTTCTACGATTTTCAATTATTTTAATCAATTTTTAATAATTTTCTTCAACTCTAAATTATTTTTTCAATTTTCAATTATTTTCTTCAATTTTTAATTATTTTCATAAATTTTTAATTATTTTCTTCAAATCTCAATTATTTCTTGCAATTTTTAGTTATTTAATTTAATATGCAATTATTCTTTACTTTTTTCAACTATTTTGTTCAATTATCACTTATTTATTTCACATCTCAATGACTCCTCCAATTTTCAATTATTTTCTTCTATAATCAATAATTCTCGGCTTTTTTCAATATTTTTTTTTCAATTATCAATTACGTTCTTGAAGCTTTAATTCAATTCTTCAATTATTCAACTATTTTCAGAAATTCACAATTATTTTCTTTAACTGACAATTATTCTTTTCAATTTTCAATTATTTTCTTCAATTTCCAATTATTTTCTACAAATCTCAATTATTTTCTTCCATTTTAAATTATTTTCATTAACTTCAAATTATTTCTTCATTTCTCAATTATTTTCTTCGATTTTCTACTATTTTTTTCAATTGCTAATTATTTCCTTCAACTCTAAATTTTTTTTTCAATTTTCAATCATTTTCTTTACTTTTTAATTATTTTCTTCAGATTTCAATTATTTTCTACAATTTTTAATTATTTAATTTAATATGCAATAATTCTTGACTTTTTTCAACTATTTTTTTCAATTATCAGTTATTTATTTCACATCTCAATGACTCCTCCAATTTTCAATTATTTTCTTCTATAATCAATAATTCTCGGCTTTTTTCAATATTTTTTTTCAATTATCGATGACGTTCTTGAAGCTTCAATTCAATTCTTCAATTAATCAACTATTTTCAGAAATTCACAATTATTTTCTTCAACTGACAATTATTCTTTTTAATTTTCAATTATTTTCTTCAATTTCCAATTATTTTCTACAAATCTCAATTATTTTCTTCCATTTTTAATTATTTTCATTAACTTCAAATTATTTCTTCATTTCTCAATTAATTTTTTCAATTTTCTACTATTTTCTTCAATTGCCAATTATTTTCTTTAATTTTCAATTATTTTCATCAATTTCTAATTAATTTGCTTAAATTCAAAAATTTTCTACGATTTTCAATTATTTTAATCAATTTTTAATAATTTTCTTCAACTCTAAATTATTTTTTCAATTTTCAATTATTTTCTTCAATTTTTAATTATTTTCATAAATTTTTAATTATTTTCTTCAAATCTCAATTATTTCTTGCAATTTTTAGTTATTTAATTTAATATGCAATTATTCTTTACTTTTTTCAACTATTTTGTTCAATTATCACTTATTTATTTCACATCTCAATGACTCCTCCAATTTTCAATTATTTTCTTCTATAATCAATAATTCTCGGCTTTTTTCAATATTTTTTTTTCAATTATCAATTACGTTCTTGAAGCTTTAATTCAATTCTTCAATTATTCAACTATTTTCAGAAATTCACAATTATTTTCTTTAACTGACAATTATTCTTTTCAATTTTCAATTATTTTCTTCAATTTCCAATTATTTTCTACAAATCTCAATTATTTTCTTCCATTTTAAATTATTTTCATTAACTTCAAATTATTTCTTCATTTCTCAATTATTTTCTTCGATTTTCTACTATTTTTTTCAATTGCTAATTATTTCCTTCAACTCTAAATTTTTTTTTCAATTTTCAATCATTTTCTTTACTTTTTAATTATTTTTTTCAGATTTCAATTATTTTCTACAATTTTTAATTATTTAATTTAACATGCAATAATTCTTGACTTTTTTCAACTATTTTTTTCAATTGTCACTTATTTATTTCACATCTCAATGACTCCTCCAATTTTCAATTATTTTCTTCTATAGTCAATAATTCTCGGCTTTTTTCAATATTTCTTTTCAATTATCGATTACGTTCTTGAAGCTCCAATTCAATTCTTCAATTATTCAACTATTTTCAGAAATTCACAATTATTTTCTTCAACTGACAATTATTCTTTTCAATTTTCAATTATTTTCTTTAATTTCCAATTATTTTCTACAAATCTCAATTATTTTCTTCCATTTTGAATTATTTTCATTAACTTTAAATTATTTCTTCATTTCTCAATTCTTTTCTTCGATTTTCTACTATTTTCTTCAATTGCTAATTATTTTCTTCAATTTTCAATTATTATCATCATTTCTAAATTTTTCTGCTGTTTTCATATATTGTATTTAATTTTTAATTACTTTCTTTAATTTTATTTATTTTCTTCAATTTTCAATTATTTTCTTTAATTTTTAATTATTTTGTTCAATTTTCAATTGTTTGTGTCAATATTCAGTAATCTCGACTTTTTACAATTTTTTTTTTCAATTATCAGTAATTTATTTCATGTTTCAAAACCTCCTTCAATTTTCAATAATTTTCTTTTATTTTCAATTTAATTGTTCAATTATTCAATTATTTTTTTCAATTCTCAATTAATTTCTTTAAATAACAATTCTATTCTTCAATTTATAATGTTTTCTTCAATATTAAATAATTCCTGGCATTTTCCATTTTTTTTTTATTATAAAGTATTTTCTTCTTTTTTTAATCCAATTGTTCAGTAATTTTCTTTTATTTTCAATTATTGTATTCGAATTTCAATGTTTTTTCTCAATTTTCAATTGGTCTTTTAATATTCAATAATTCTGTGTTTTTCTGATTTCAATTTCATTATTTAATTTTCAATTTATTTCTTCAATTTTGAATTATTAACTTAAATTTAAAATTTTTTTTTTTTTTGATTTTCTATCTAGTTGACCAATTTTCAATTATATTCTTTGAATTTAATAATCATTGTTCAAGTTTTCAATTATTGTTCAATTGTAGATTAATATTTACTTTTTTTTTTTTAATTTTGTTTCTAATTGTCAAATATCTTTGTCATTGTTCAATTATTTCTTTTAATTATTAATTGTTTCTTTTAATTCTTAATTATTATTGTTTGTAAAGTTTAATATTTAATTCTTCAATTCTCAATTATTTTCTTTGAATTTCAATTATTTTCTTCAATTATCAACTGTTTTTTTTTAATCTTTGTAGCCATTTGTAGGTCTATTTATACTTAAAATAAATTTTAAGTTAACAAGAGAAAAAACCGGGAAAAATAGGAACAAAAACCGGGAAAAACCGGGAAATGACCGGGAATTTTGTGGGACGAAATTAGTAGACATCCTGCAAATTCCAACAAAATTAAAATTTAATTTCGGAGTTAAAATTAATTTTCTAATCGGGTTTATTCGGATTTAAAATAGATTGATTCGGATTGGAATAACAGGATTTAAACGGATTAAAATTTACACGGAACGAAGAGAATAGTAGATCCTACGCGGGAGAGAGTAAAATCTACTCAACAAGATTGTTAGTTTTGGACTAACAAAACGGGAAGTAAAATTTACACAACGGGCGTTTTGTCAGAATGACAAGTTAATATAATGTCACTGTGACTACATGTGATGTTTAAAATATTTAGTCAGAAAAGTTATATGCAATCTTTGTAGAACGATTCTATATAGAATCTCTGTGGAATCATTCTATAAGGAATCTATACAAGTAAAAGTTCTGCATAAATTCTACAAAATATTTAATTGACTGTTTGTAAAAAAAAAATTTAACTCATGAAAATACATTTGAAGTTTGTAAAAAACAAACGATATGAGTTTATGTTACAAACTTCACATATATTTTCATGTGTCAAATTTTTATACTACAGAAAGTCAGTTGAATCATTCTACAAAGATTCTATAGGTCTTTTCCGACTAGAAAATACACTTTTATAACATAATGGATTCAAAACTTTCTACAATCCAATTCCAATCGTTTAACTAAGCTGCAAATTAACCGTTCGCATCGAATTTCTGTAAATGGTCCGCCATTTTGGATAATTCAATGGGTAGGGGAAAGAAACCGTATATGTAGCTACTTTTACTCAACAGATAGTCCAATATGCCTCTATGTTTAGTAAAATCTATTAAATGATACTACTATTATATATTGTGAGCGTCACCTAATATTTATTTGTTATCACAATATTTTGGCTTACTAAACGCATTGAATAGAATGTACGATAACTCTTCGTTCCGTGTAGCTTCGGAATAAAACAGATTAGTTCGGAATAATTTGGAAAGAATTTTCGTCAAGTTACATCCATTTTTAAATTCGGATAAAAACTGATTGAAGTTCAATCCTATACTTTCGTCAGGGCCGTGATTGAAAAAAATAAGAATTATGGAAGGTTAAAAATGGGATACAAGAATAGATTGGTATGGTTATAGAAAGAAAAGAGTTGAGTTAAGAAAATTGGATCCTGTTTCATACGAACACGAACTTTCAGAACTTCAAGACTATGATAAATTTTCTCTTGTCCGTGAGTTCCATTGCTTTATTTATTGCTTTTTAAGTGACCATTAAAAAATCATTTCTTTCGTATGAATTATAATTTATAATTTTTCCGCGTTTAATTTCAAATGACAGCAATGCAAACAACTATTTAAACAAAAGCAATTTTTTCTGGGTGAGGATGTCATTGTTATAGAATTTTTCCTATACAAAATATTTTGTACATTCTAATCTATTGTAGGATCTGAAACTAATGGTTTTAATTACCAAAAGGAAAACTGAAAATGGAACCAGGAAGAATAGGAACATTTTAGCTAGATATTTACAATAATACTAAAATTACAATTTGTCATAACGCACTATTTGCGTTTCGTGTTCCTTTCTTACATTCTTCTTAGTTTAACTATTAAACTAACTTCAATTAAATCAGAACTTTTTGCATGTTCATACTACTCAATCTAATAATATGATTCTCAACTTTATCTTATTTTCAGATTCTAAATTGTACAGATTTTTACTGACAACTTGTTAAATTGTAAACTAATTTGTTTAAGTCTGTTTATAAGAATGAAAATAGCTAAAATTTGAATAAAGTTTAAAAACTCTTTATTCCTTCAAAAGCTATTCTGCCCTTAAAACTTAAAATAGAACAAAGGCCAGTTATTTTAGAATTATCGAAGGGGCTTAGAAATCGTTTTTGGTTGAGAAGTGCAAGACCTTGTTCAAGAAAAGTATACAACTCTCAGAAAATCGATTTCTCATTATCTTAATTTCTACCTACACTATTCTCTTTTAGTGAAATAATCTTTTCTAGAGAGTAAGATTTTTTTTTTAAATCAGCAAAAATTATTGAATAAAATTATCAAAAAGCTGCGAAAATTTTCATTTTCATGCGCTCATTCAGCTAAAAGTATATATAAAATGTAAAGAAAATATTATCATTTTCAGATAACAAGATTCATACAGTAATAAAATTTTTAATAATTTGTAAATACGAATTTAATAAAATATATAAAAATTAATTAAAAAATTTATAAGCATTAAAAATTGGGTCAAAATTATAAGCAGTAAAATCAGTGCAATCTTTTAAAAGCAATTATATTGCTGCAATAATTTATAATCTGTAAAATTGAAAAAAGTAACTCACAAACAATAAAATTTTTGAATTCCCATTAATAGAAGAAATTTAAGAGTTTTCGCGTCTACCAACAAATATAAACTTTTTAGTAAAAGAAACTTGAGAAAAATGATTCTTTCGTTTTGATAATTGAAAGTGTGTAAGAAAATATAAAAATATATCGACATGTACGAGTAGAAAATAAAAGATAAAGTACATCTGCTTTTGTTTTCTGACATTGCTCTACTTTTTTCACTGACAAGTGATTGCCCTGTCTGAACCGAAACGTCTGCAGCTACTTACTGCAAACAAAAGTATAAATGGAAGAAAAACCTCTTTTAACGGTTCAACAAATAAGTTTTCTTCTCTTATTGTTTGTAAAATTGAGCTTGGATCTATTTTATTTATTATTGTGCTCAATCATTTCAATTTTTCATGCAATAAATCAACTTTTAGACAATCAATTTTTATCCGAGAAATAGTAATGCTTAATATTATTGATTAAATTGATTGTAAATTGATAAATTTCATATGTTTGTTAAATTAATCTAAATTCGATACTTGGTATATTTATAACAATAACATAGATAATAATAATAATAATATAAAATTGATATCAAATATAGCTTTAAGGAAATAATTAATTATATACTAAAAAGTCTAGTAAATCATGCCAACTATAAGATATAAATTTATCTAAAATCTTACTGATAAAGACATTTCGGTAATTAATAGACGAGTGTATGCGCATTTATAAAGAATAATTATTTCTCTGAATTTCTGTGTCTTTTCATTGACAATCTCTCAAAGAAAGTCATAAAGATGAAAATTATTTCTCAGAATAAGTTTGTTCCAGGCATATTTTAATATCTTCAAAAGAAAAAGTTTTTAATATCTGATAAAGTAAAATTACTTTTTGAAAAATTCAGAGAAAAATTAAAGTTACTGATTTTATGTAAAAACTTATCTACTTGTCTACTTTTTAAATGAGAAATAGAAAACTAAGAATATATGAGAATATAGTAATAATGATGGTAAAACTTTGCCTTAAAATCGAATAAAACTGTCAACTTTTTTTAAATCCCTCGACATAACCTCAAACTAGAAACTGGTTTTTGCAGCAAAGAAGATGTAATAAAAATTTAAAAGAATCACTTATGCGATTTGCAGATGAAATTACTTTGGATGCAGATATTTTAGTCACTTACGCATTATTATTAGCATCACAGTAAAAAATAAACTGCAATTTTCAAACTTTTTCCCTTTGTTGCATTTAGAAAATCAAGGAAATTTCTGAGATTTATTTCTCTTAAAAGGACTTTTTAGATAGTATAAAAACGATATTTATTAATTATTAGCCCTGAAATAAGATAATGGGCGTCTTTGTGAAAAAACAAACTTTCAATATAATCTGTCATTATAGTAGTCATCACAGTAGAAAGTGAGTTTAGGACCGTTTACCGATAGTCGGTTAGTTTTAGCGGCAAAAACTGTTTCTTTAAATATTACTTTTTTTTAAATAAAAAAAAAAATTATCATTGCTTGAAGCAATAATTTAATTATAATAATTTTCTTATTTTTATTTAAAAAAAAAAGTTATATTTAGAAAATAATTTATTGCCGAAAAAATTAATGTCGGTAAAAGATTCTATTGGCTATTCAAATTTCAAAAAGTTAAACTGGCGCTATCAGCGGCCAGCTTTAAACTATAATATTAGAGTTTTAGTGAGACTCTCTATAAAATTTCATGTTTTGTGTTTTAGCAGTCTTTTGATAGTTAATCTTCTTGGTTTTTAAAACGTTTGTAATAATTTCTTAAAAATTATTTTTGAAGCACTAAATAAATACCAAAATCAAATTAAAGGCGAATATAAATTTTTGTGAACAGAAGAAAACAAAGAACGACACAATAGCTGCGCTTTTAACTCCGTGTTGAAAAATAGTGAAAACCCAACTTCACCAATAACTTTCAATATTGATCTTCCAAAGCGTCAACAACTGACTGTGGTTTTAAAAATCTAACTGACCTTTGTCAAATAATCAAAAAATGAAAAAACAATCTTAGAAACTTGTAACTTGTAATGTATACAACATAACCAAAAAATATCAGTTTAAATGAGTTTAAAATATAATATCCTCGGGTTTAAAATATTTGCTGTAAATTTTCATGTTATCATTCAACCTTTTCTTCGCTTTTATAGCTACAACGCATTATTGGTTACTTAAAAGATCAATAAAATTAAAGTTTGGTGAAGATGATTTTAACGATTGAGAAATGCAGCAATATTGCATCTTCTTACTTTTTCTTATTTATCCTCGAAAATTTATGTTGAACCATAATTTGATTTGTTTTTTCATTTAAAGCCTCTTTTCAATTGAGTTCAAAAGAAATAAATCTCAGAAAGTTCCAGTTCTCTAAATTTAAAAAACAAAAATGCAATTTTAACCCCTTATGTACCTAAAACAAAAGTCCATTTTGTTCTTTGAAACATTCTCTATAATTCTTTTCATTGAATTTTATTTAAAAGAATCGATTCAGAAGTGCCAAGAAAATAAAAACCGATTGAACTAATATTTTCTCTAATCGTAAATTTTGAGAATACGCATTAAAAGAATAATTTTGTCCATCGGAATTGTGCTTTTAAATTAGTTTTGTCATTTATAATCCTGAAATCAAACAGTATCGATTGAATAAATAACTGACTGAATCAATCATTGAATTCCATATTCAACAACAAAGTTCAAATTTTGTAATTTATTGAGAAATTAAAAGAATATGTTCAATAGGCTATTACATTTAGTACCAAAATCATACTGTAAAATTTTAAAAGTCAGTTATTTGAGATTTATAAATAAAAAATTAATGAATTCTTAAATATTCTTTTTTCAAATTTTTAATCGTGAATTTCTTATAATATGCGTATTGAGAAGGGTTTAATACTGATTCAAAAAGTTTAATCAGTGTTTTATTTTTCGATAATTAATAAAATAATAAATATTATATTATAATAAAAATAATTAATTTTTTAACTAATTATTTACAATCAAATTCTGTGAACAAAATTGTAGAGAATGTTTCAAAGAACAGAATATTGAGCCATTGATTAATAGGTTAAAAATTGCAATTGCTCATTAGATTTGAGGCAAAAACACAAAATGCCCAATAATCCGTAATTGACAAAATAATGCGTTTAGACCCTGCCTATAGGCATCTAAAAGCGCCATGTTTGTGCCTGTGGGATAAAAAGTATTTTTAACATAAAAATAAAAAAAAATACAAATTATTTTTAATAAATTTTAAAAGAACTACTTATACAATTTTCAAATAAAATTATTTTGCATTAAAATATTTTGTGATTTCACGCATGCATTTTATTTTTAATCCAAAATAATTTTATTTGAAAATTGCATAAGTAGATCTTTTAAAATTTATTAAGGTCAATTTTTATTTTACTTTGTTGTCATGATAAAAACTATTTTTGCTTCCTCATAGAGGAAGCTTTGTGATCGCAAAGATTTTTGTTTCTCCAAAAATAGTCTAAATCGATTCATTTCCATATAAAAGGGGTAAATTTTCATTTTTAAGTAAATGTCCAGATGTGTGGGTGTGTATAGCTTTTTTTGTCGCAGGATATCTCGGGAACGCTTCAACGGATTTAAATAAAATTTGGATGGCTTATTAATCTTATAAACATCGAAATTTGGACACAGAGATTTTTGAAAACAAACAATCTAATTTTTTTGAGTCATAGGTCAAACATCCTTAAGGCCTGTGCGGTACTGAAAATCCATAACCGGTTTTCGGTTTTTGAAAAAACCGGTTTTGAAGTCGGTTTTCGGTTTTAAAACTAAAATCAGTATATTTTAAAAACCAGGATATAAAAAAATACCGGTATAATTAAAAAAAAATCGTATATAAAAAAATGGTGTAATTCAAAAAACCGGTATATGTATAACAAAATAGTGGTTAAAGAAAAAATAGCCCTTAATTTAAAGATACCGTTTAATTTAATAAGAAAACCGGTTTCAAATTTTTTAGTAGTTTCAGAGAAGGCGCATAAATATACCCTAAAACCCATTTAGCCTAAATCCCATTCAGCCTAAATCCCATTTAACCTAAAATGCACTCAGCCTAAAACACATTTCACCTAAAATGCATTCAGCCTAAATCCCATATAACCTAAAATGCATTCAGCCTAAAACCCATTTAACCTAAATCTCATTTAACATAAATTGTATTTAACCTAAAATGCATTCAGCCTGAATCCCATTTAACCTAAAGTGCATTCAGCCTAAAACCCATTTACCCTACAACTCATTTAACCTAACATCCATTTATCATAAATCTCATTAAACCTTAATTTTTTTTTGCCTAAATCCCATTTAACCAAAAATGCATTTAGACTGAATCTTATTCAACCTAAATCTCATTTAGCGTAAATCCCATTTAATCTAAATTGCATTTAGCTCCAATCTTATTTAACCTAAATCCCATTTAACCTAAATCCCATTTACCCTAAAACTCATTTAACCAAAAATGCATTCAGCCTAAAACCCCTATGACCTAAATTCCATTTAACCTAAATCTCATTTAACCTGAAACCCTTTTAACCTAAAGTGCATTCACCCTAAAACCCACTTACCCTAAAACTCATTTAACTTAAAAACCATTTTACATAAATCTCATTTAACGTAAAATCCATTTAACCTAAAAATTTTTAAGCCTAAATCCCATTTAACGTAAAATGCATTTAGCCTAAATCCTATTTAATCTAAAATGCATTTAGCCTAAATCTTATTAAACCTAAATCTCATTTAGTCTAAATCCCATAAATTCTAAAATGCATTTACCCTAAGTCTTACTTAACCTAAATCCCATTTAACCTAAAATGAATTTTGTCTAAACCCTATTTACCTTAAAACTCCTTTAAACTAAAACCCATTTAACCAAAGATGCATTTAGCCTAAAACTCATTTAACCTTAATCTCATTTAACATAAATTCCATTTAACCTAAAATGCATTCAGCCTAAACCCTATTTAACTTAAAATGTATTCAGTCAAAAACCCATATAACCTAAATTCCATTTAACCTAAATTCCATTTAACCTAAATTCCATTTAACCCTAAAACCTATTTACCCTAAAATTTATTTAGACAAAAATCTATTTAACATAAATCTTATTTAACGTAAAATCCATATAACCTAAATTTTTTTTAGCCTAAATACCATGTAACCTAACATGCATTTAGACTAAATCTTATTTAACTTAAATCTCATTTAACATAAATCCCATATAATATAAAATGCATTTAGCCTAAACCCCATTTAACTTAAAATGCATTCAGCCTAAAACCCATATAACCTAAATTCCATTTAACCTAAATTCCATTTAACCTACATTCCACTTAACCAAAATTCCATCTAACCTAAATATAATTTTACCTAAATCTCACTTAACATAAATCTTATTTAACGTAAATTCCATATAACCTAACATTTTTTATCCTAAATACCATGTAACCTAAAATGCATTTAGACTAAATCTTATTTAACTTAAATCTCATTTAACATAAATCCCATTTAACATAAAATGCATTTAGCCTAAACCCCATTTTACTTAAAATGCATTCAGCCTAAAACCCATATAACCTAAATTCCATTTAACCTACATTCCACTTAACCTAAATCTTACTTTACCTTAATCTCACTTAACATAAATCCCATTTAACATAAAATGCATTTAGCCTAAACCCCATTTAACTTAAAATGCATTCAGCCTAAAACCCATATAACCTAAAATGCATTCAGCCTAAGACCCATTTACCCTTAAACTCATATAACCTAAATTCCATTTAACCTACATTTCATTTAACCAAAATTCCATTTAACCTAAATCTTACTTTACCTTAATCTCACTTAACATAAATCCCATTTAACATAAAATGCATTTAGCCTAAACCCCATTTAACTTAAAATGCATTCAGCCTAAAACCCATATAACCTAAATTCCATTTAACCTACATTCCACTTAACCAAAATTCCATCTAACCTAAATATAATTTTACCTAAATCTCACTTAACATAAATCCCATTTAACCTAAAATGCATTCAGCCTAAGACCCATTTACCCTTAAACTCATTTAACCTAAAATCCATGTAACCTAAAACCCATTTACATTAAAACTCATTTAACCTAAAAACCATTTAACCAAAAATGCATTCAGCCTAAGACCCATTTACCCTTAAACTCATATAACCTAAATTCCATTTAACCTACATTCCATTTAACCAAAATTCCATTTAACCTAAATCTTATTTTACCTTAATCTCACTTAACATCAATCCCATTTAATCTAAAATGCATTCAGCATAAACCCCATTTAACCTAAAATGCATTCAGCCTAAGACCCATTTACCCTTAAACTCATATAACCTAAATTCCATTTAACCTACATTTCATTTAACCAAAATTCCATTTAACCTAAATCTTATTTTACCTTAATCTCACTTAACATAAATCCCATTTAATCTAAAATGCATTCAGCATAAACCCCATTTAACTTAAAATTCTTAAAGCCTAAATTTCATTCAATCTATATTTCAATTTACCTAAAATCCCTTTAACCTATAATGCATTCAGCCTAAATCTTATTTAACCTAAAATTTACATTATAAATTAGGTTACATGGGACTTAGGACAAATGGTTTTAGGCTATATGCATTTTAGGTTAAATGGGATTTAGGCTAAATGAATTTTCGGGGGAATGCATTTTAAGTTAAATGAGATTTAGGTTAAATGAGTTTTAGGCTAAATGCATTTTAGGTTAAATGTGTTTTAGACTGAATGCATTTTAGGTTATATGGGATTTAGGCTGAATGCATTTTAGGTTAAATACAATTTATGTTAAATGAGATTTAGGTGAAATGGGATGTAAGCTAAATGCATTTTAAGTTAAATGGAATTTAGGCTGGATGTATTTTAGGTTAAATAGATTTTATGTTAAATGGGTTTTAGGCTGATTGCATTTTAGGTTAAATGGGATTTAGGCTGAATGCATTTTAGGTTAAATGTGTTTTGGGCTGAGTGCATTTTAGGTTAAATAGGATTTAGGCTGAATGCATTTCAGGCTACATGGTTTTAAGCTGAATGAGGTTTAGCCTAAATGGGTTTTAGGGAATATTTATGCGCCTTTTTAAGAGAGAGTTTACGGTCAAACTTTTCTTAGACTAGGTCGTCATACTCCGTCATATGCCCTTAAGAAAAAATACCGATTTAAAAAGAAATTCCTGTTTTAAAGAAATACCGGTTTAAGAAAGATTACCAATTAAAAAATATATACCGGTTTAAAAAGAACCTATAACCGGAGTTTTATAACCAGAAACTGGTTTCCAAAAATACTGATAAACCGGTTTACCGCACAGGGCTACTTTAAGATTATTTACAGTGTCCAACGCCCTTAATTGATGAATATAAATAATTTTCATAAAAAATGACAAAATCACGCGTATTTAGGGGTCAATGAGGTTTTTCCGTGACCATATGGAATAGGTTATTCTCCCACATTGTTTCTCTGAATCTAAGTTCTTTGAATTTTTACTTCCTCATTTTTATGAGGTGTTGTAAAAAATTATTTTTTCTTAGAAATGGTCGGCAAAATAACATATTATTAGAATAGATGATTATAGTATTTTAAGGTCACTAGAAGTCAAAGGAAGCGGAAGGGGAAGTGACGTAGGAGACGGTGGTTAGATGTATTTTAATGTCAACAGCCTTTTTTCATACGACGACATCGTCGCTTAATTAAATGACCTTGTAAACCTCTAGGGTGACGGTACCGATGCAAGAGCATCTGGTACCTATGCCTTGTCATGTCAAACTACTGTGAACGACTCAACAGGGGATCGTTGGTGGTTAAAAAAATTTTCCCCTGATATCTGCCTATTTTTTGATTCCCCTTGACAATACTTTTCCTAACGTATTTCATTAATTAACTTTCAAACTAATGCTGTAAAAATTTACCCGAATTTTCAAGTAGATAAAGAATTATTCTTTCTCTCTCGTTTGAAACTGACGGGAAATGATGAATATTAATTTAGATAGTCTATAATTCCGAGCGTGAATTTTATAAAATTTTATATCCTCGTGGGAAGAATAATTAATCACGAAACTAGAATAACTCATAGTTTGAAATTTGAATGCAGTAATTTTATGAGTAGAATGCGATAATAATTTAAAAAATGAAATTACTATTTCAAGCAATAATATTTCAATTCACATGTTTACTTTTATTTTTTAAAACAAAAATGTATCTTGAGAAAGAGAAAGGGGAATCATATTTTATAGAAAGAGTTCTACAAATATAAAATCTGCGTTTGTAATATGTTTGTATATAATATGAATACAATTTTAAATCGGCAGAGAGAGATTTTTAAAAAATTCAAGAAGCTGTTTTCAGGTAAAAGCAGGACAATTTACAGAAGTACTATCAAAGATTTCTGAGGAAAGCACTGCTTTTTGTTATAATCTTCTTTCCATTTATCAAACATGTTTATTTAAATCTGTGCAAGAAAGCATGAGTCGAGATGCTTTTTTGTCATTCCCTATTATATTCCTGGTTTTCATAAAACTATTTGACATATAATAAGAGTTTAACAAAAAGATTTTAAAGATCTAAGCAACTTGCATCATTTTTTCTATAGAAGAATATTTTTCTACTTTAAATTAAACTTAAATTTACTTTAGATTCAAAATTAACATATAATTTTATAAATAAAGAAGCAATAAAAATAGAAGAAATAAAAATACATAATTAATAAGAAGA
The DNA here is from genome assembly GCA_037103525.1 of Ganaspis brasiliensis. Classification (NCBI taxonomy): domain Eukaryota; kingdom Metazoa; phylum Arthropoda; class Insecta; order Hymenoptera; family Figitidae; genus Ganaspis; species Ganaspis brasiliensis. The sequence goes on along the minus strand of JAZKLR010000584.1, from coordinate 309,690 downwards.
TAAAAAAGAAACGAATAATAAATAATTAAAGTATAATATAGAGATAGCAGGGCTGCCAGAGGACTTAAAGATTGGAAATAGTTAAAAAAAAAGTGACATTTTAATTTAAAATAGTGAGTAAATAGTGAGTTTTTAAGTGAAAAAGTCAGTAAACAGTAATAAGTTTGATATTACTATATAATATTAATTTGGGGCCCACCAGCAGGGAAAGAATTAATCAGGGCTCCTCAATATTCGAAAATGGCAAAAATAATTGAAAAATGACAAAAATAATTCTTCGAAAAAATAATAGTAAAATGATAGAACTTATTTTAAAAAATTCATTAAAAATCGAAGAATGAAGACAATAATTGAAAAATTGAAACGAAATAATTAAAATTTAAAGAAAATTATGAAAAGTCCAGAAAATAATTGAAATTACAAGAAAATAAGTGAATAATGACAAAAATAATTAGATAAATAAATAAAATAAAATAAATATATAAATTATAAATAATAAAATAAATTAAATAAAATATATCAAAACCGTTAAAAAAGCAAAAAATATAAAATATACAATATTATTTATTAAAAAATAATATTAAAAATAGTTCTAATAATTTCTTATCATAAAAATAATTAGAGTCTGGCGTAGAAAATTAAAAACTTAAGTACAATAATTTATTGAGATACTAAAAAAAATAATTAAAATGAGAAGAAAGTAATTGAATAATGACTAATAATTGAAAACAGATGTAAAAATTATACTTTTTAGACAATAGTTGAAAAAATGAAAAAAAATAATAGAAGTTTCAAGAAAATAATTGAAACTTGAAGAAAATCATTCGAAAATGGCAAAAATAATTGAAACATGAAAAAATATTTGAAAAATGGCAAAAAAGTTGAAACATGAAGAAAATAATTGAAAAGACAAAAATAATTCCAATTTGAAAGAAAAAATTGTAAAATGACAGAACTTATTAAAAAATTGATTAAAAATCGAAGAATGAAAACAAAAATTGAAAAATGGAAACGAAATAATTGAAATTTGAAGAAAATAATTGAGAAGTTTCAAAAATAATTAAAATTACACGAAAATAATGGAAGAATGACAAAAATAATTGAAATTTGAGAAAAATAATTAGAAAGTAATAAATTTAAAACTTGAGTACAATAATTGAGATACTTACAAAATAATTAAAATGAGAAGAAACTAATTGAATAATGACAAATAATTGAAAGCCGGTGTAAAAATTAAACTTTTTAGACAATAGTTGAAAAATTGAAAAAAAAATAATATAAGTTTTAAGAAAATAATTGAAAATTGAAGAAAATTATTCCAAAATGGCAAAAAATATTGAAACATGAAGAAAAGAATTAAAAAATGACCAAAATAATTCAAATTTGAAAGAAAAAATTGTAAAATGACAGTACTTATTAAAAAATTGATTAAAAATCAAAAAAATGAAGACAAAAATTGAAAAGTGGAAACGAAATAATTGGGATTTGAAGAAAATAATTGAAAAATGACAAAAATAATTCATATTTAAAAGAAAGAAATTGTAAATTGATAGAATTTGTTTAAAAATTGATTAAAACCCGAAAAATGAAGACAAAATTTAAAAAATTGAAACGGAATAATTGAAATTTGAAGAAAATAATTGAAAAGTTTGAAAAATAATTGAAATTACAAGAAAATAATTGAAGAATGACACAACTAATTCAAATTTAAAAGAAAATTTGTTAAAATGACAGAACATATAAAAAAATTGATTTAAAATTGAAAAATGAAGTCAAAATTTGAAAAATTGAAACGCAATAATTGCAATTTAAAAAAAATAATTGAAATTACAAAAAAATAATTGAAGAATGACAAAAATAATTAAAATTTGAAAAAATGAATTTGAATTTTTTACACCAGTCAAAAATTACAATTTTGAGTACAATAATTGAGATATTGACAAAATAATTAAAATGTAAAGAAACTAATTGAATTTTGAATGACATAAATAATTGAAATCTGATGTGAAAATTAAAATTTTTGGACAAAAGTTGAAACCTTGAAAAAAATAATAGAAATTTCAAGAAAATAATTGAAACTTAAAGAAAATATTTAAAAATGTAAAAAAAAATTTATATTTGTAGAAAACAGTCGAAAAATGACAAAAATAACTGAAATTTGGAAAAAAATTTAATGAAAAATGAGAAATATAATTAAAAAGTGGAGAAAAAAATAATAAATTTAATACATTAATTGAAAAATTGTATAAAATAATTAAAAAATTAACGATATAATTGAAATGTGAAGAAACTATAATTGAATAATGACATAAATAATTTAAAAGTGATGTAAAAGTTAATAAATCTATGACAATAATAAAAAGATGAAAGAAAATGACAAAAATTATTACCCGTCTATGAAATTAAATAAATAAATTAAATAAAAATAATGATTGTATTTAAAAAAATAATTGCGAAATGGCCAAAATAATTGATAACTCGTGTAAAAAATTAAAAGTTTGAAGACAAGTTCGAAGACTTGAAAAATTGACGAAGCAAATGAAATTATAAGAAACAAATTGAATAATGAAATAAATAATTGAAAGCTGGTGTAAAAATAAAAAATGTATAGACAATAATTGCAAAATTGAAAAAAATATTAGAAGTTTAAGGAAAATAATAATTGAAAGTTAAAGAGATTAATTGAAAAATGTGTAACAAATTAAAAAATTTATGCCAATAATATAAAGAATGAAGAACCTCATTGAAATTTGAAAAAATAATTGACAACAAGTGTAACAAATTTAAAAATTGATCACAATAAAAGAAAATTGAATAAAATAATTGAAATTTGTAGAAAATAATTCTAAAATGGCAAAAATAGTAGATATATGAAGAAAATAATTAAAAAATAAAACAAAAGTAAATTGCAATTTATGTAGAAAATTTAAATAGTCCTAACAATAATTTAAAGATTGAAGAACATAATTGAAACTTTATGAGAATAAGTGAAAAATGACAAAAATAAATAAAAACTTAAAAAATAAATATAACTATACGTTATATTTTATTTATTGATATTAATTCCCAGACGTTAAAAAACAAATTTTAAATAAAAACTTATGTAAGAATTTTAGATATTCATGACAATAATTCAAGGGCTGAAAAAGTTAAATTAATATTTGAAAAAGTTAAATTCAAAATCGCAAAAATACTTGAGGTTGTTTCCATTTCAATTCAGACAGGCTATGTATGATAAAGTCAAGGAATCATTTCTCATTGAAATATATTATTTTTAAGACAATTTTAAACGATACGTATTTTCCCGATTTGAAGAAAAATTTTTTTAACGAAGTTATGCGGATTTCAATTTTTTAAATTGTAAAGTGAGATTACAAGAAAATAACGTTAATTTTTTTTTAAATTATTATATCTTTTTTTCTATTATGTATATTAAAATGATCTTTTCTGTTTCTGATTATGGCTTTAATGTTTTTTTAAATTCTACAAGTAAATTTAAAATATTTTCAAATTTAACAAAATGGCGGCGTTTTTTCCAAAAAAATAAAAATCAAATTTTCTCAAAAACCCCACTGTTTTTTTCCTTTCGATTTTTTTTCTGGAAGTGTAATGATTATTTTTTATAAGAATTTATCGAAGTCGCGCTTATAAAATAAAAAATGTTTTTCTTTTTAAGAAAAGAAAATTTAAAGTTTTTTCAAACCCTCTACTAGATACAACAAAAGTCCAAATAGAAAAAATGTTCCTCTTAAAAAGTATGGTAAAAAAGTCTGATGGCTTTTATCTCCTACTTGTGAATCTTTCGAATTATTAATTATAACACGAATTAAATCCATAAATTTTGCATTTTTGCAATATAATTTATACTTACAAAAATGCAAAAAATTTTCTCTCCATTTTTTTTACTACTTTCTGATTTTTATGGTTATACAATTTGTAGGAAAATTCTTGCATTTTTGCAAGTATAATTTTTATTTGTAAACATGCAAAATTTTTAATAATTCTAAAAATTCGCAAGTTAGAGATAAAAGCCATCAGACTTTTTTACTCTACTTTTTAAGAGGAACATTTTTTTTATTTGGACTTTTGTTATATCTAGCAGAGGGTTTGAAAAAACTTTGGATTTTATTTTCTTAAAAAGAAAAACATTTTTTATTCTTCTCCAGGAAGCGGGACTCCAATAAATTCTTTAAAAAAATAATCATTATACTTCCAGAAAGTAGTAAAAAAATCAAAAGGAAAAAAACAGTGGGATTTTTGAGAAAATTTGATTTTTATTTTTTTCGAAAAAACGCCGCCATTTTGTTAAATTTGAAAATATTTTTAATTCACTTGTGGAATTTAAAAGAACATGAAAGCTCTAATTAGACACAGAAAATATCAGTTTAATATAAACAATAGAAAAAAAGATATAATAATTTAAAAAAAAATTAACGTTATTTTCTTATAATCTCACTTTACAACTTACAAAATTGAAATCGTTAAACATTTTTTTTTACCAAATCGGAAAAATACGTGTCGTCTACAATTGTCTGAAAAATAATATATTTCAATGAGAAAATATTCTGTAATTAAAAAATTCACTACGTAATTTGAATATGAATTAACTAATTAATTTATGAGGTAAATTATTAATCAAGCACCCAATATCAGAACTCCCCACGTATCAGGAATAGATATTTTACTAAAAATGTGAGAAAAGTGGGTTTTTTTTTAAAAAGTCAGTAAAAGTGAGTCACTGGCAGCCCTGAGATTGTATAATAAATACGTTGAATTAAATAGAAAATGAAAGTATAGAATAAAAAAAATACGAGGAATTGTAGTGTAAATTGATAAAGTCTACGATTTGGAACTATGGCTACATAAGAGTATAAAATATATTGAGAAAGCAAAGATATAAATCAATCAATTTTAGAAATGATTGAATGATGTTGAATCGTTTTGAAACTTGGAGCTCTAAAGTCTCAGGAGATGGCAACCCTATGTATGCATGAGATCGAGGATGACTTACAGATTCGATTTGCTTGAACTTGTGCAACACATACCTTGAGGGGCACCTTTAAAAAAAAGTATTTACTTTTCATTATCTCTCTTAAGAACTTTTGTTCGTGTCAGTTTATCGTCTAAATAATATAATCGTTTTATAAAAAACGATTTTCTCAAGACGGAAGAATATTATCCCTCTCTCTTAAGAAAAAAAGAAAGAAAATTCTATTCTGAGAGGATATCCTCTCGAGCCAAGCAAATCGTTTTTTAATTATTTCAAAGTAGCAACTACAAAGTGCCTTTTGCGTATTTTTTATATGAAGAGTGAAAGATTTTCAGTATACTCTAATGTGCACAGAAAGTGTATCAATTAACTAAAATAATGTTACACTTAAGGATATAAAAAACGTGTTTCGTACCATATATATTTCGAAAGTGAATATAATAAAAATCAATAATTCAATATATAAAGGTGATTTTAGAACAAATACGAGCAAAAAACATTCATCAAAACTGATCTCTCTCAATCTGAATTAATGATAAATGATTTATATTAAAGATCTATTATAGTTACTCTTTTGGTGATAATTATGTTAGTATAGTATAATAGTATAATAAAAAATAATTATTAATTACTTTCAACTGGTAATTAGTTACTTTTATTAGTAAATGATCCATTTTATAGCTTTATTTACTTTTTTCTTAGTTAAAAATAATTTTTTAGAAAAATTTAAAAAATAGTTGTTTCAAGCTATTTGGACGAATGATATTTCCTTAAATTCAATTCTCAATACATCGACATTTTTAATATCGAATTAATATCAGACATAAACTTAATAATTTCAATTACCATTTAAGGAGGTTTTCCCCACTAACCTAACCTCAAACTAAAAAATGTCTTTTCCCACCAAATAAAAATATTGAAATCAAATTTCACCAAATTTTGAAAGACCCAGTTATACAAATTTCATTAAAAATTAGGATGAACTAAAATTTGTTGTCAAATAATAATTATTTAACATTTCATGCTTTTTCTTGAAATCTTGTTAAAATCTGTGCTTTTCACCCAATTTTGACAAATAATAGCTCACTTTTCTCTTTAAAACTTTTTCTATAATTTTATTAGTTGAATTTCATTAACTAATATTTTATTCAAAAGTTAGTAAACAAATAAAATTTGTTTTTTACGTATTGTTTAAACAAAATAATTTTTAACAAAATCTAACAAATAAAATTACAGAGAAAGTGTCAAGGAGAAAAAATGAGCTTTTATTTGTTAAAATTAGATGAAAATCACAGATTTTAACTTGATTGAAAGAAAAAACATAAAGCGTCAAATAATTATTAATTGACAACAAATTTTAGCTCAACATAATTTTTTCTAGAAAATGTACAACTCGATCTTTCAAAATTTGGTGAAATTGACTTTAAAAGTGATTTTATTTAGGGTGAAAAACGACTTTCTAGTTTGAGGTTATGTAATAAATGGAGAGAACCTCCTCAAAATATAATTTTCATGTATTCGAATTACAATTTATTAAGAAAATATATACAGGCAAAAGTCCATAATACAGTGTAGTTTATTCTAATTTTTAAATAATAACATTATTGCTTGACACAATTTTCATTTTACTAAAAAATTATTTACTATAAATTTTATTTTCCCGAATGGGCATTTGTCATATAATATCCAAGTTTATTAAATAACTACATGATATTAATTTTATTTTGGCTAAGAACTACATAACCTAAAATTCACTACAATAATTTCTATACCCAATTTAATTTGTAATTCACTGAAATGCAAATATTTAACTTTTCGTTCTGTCATCCGAGAAAAAATTTTCTCTTTGTTGCATTTTGCTAATTGGAACTTTCTGAGATTTATTTCTTATAAAACAACTTAAATAAGTCTTTAAAGAGTATAGAAAAAACTTACTTGACGATTTTTGTCTGTGACATGAGCCGATGAGTGTATTTTAAATTAGAAAAACAAACACGTATTCAGGTAAAGTAGAAAGCTTAGAACCCTTTACCGACAGTAGATTAATTTCGGCGGCAACAATTTTTTCTTTAAATGATCCTGTCTTTCTCTTTTTAATAAAAATAAAAATATAACTATTACTTTAAGTAGTAATTAAATGAAATTATTTGTATGATTATTTTAAATAAAAATTAAACTAAGAAGTATTTATTTTTCTATTTTTTTTAAACAAAAAAGAAAGCAACATTTAAAAATAGAATTGTTGCCGCCAAAATTAATAGACTGTCGGTAAACTTTTTACTGTTTTTATCTACAGATATTTGTCTAAAATCAAAATGACAGTTTATCCACTACACTAGATATTTTTTTTATTAATATAGTTCATATCAGAAACAATTATTCACAAATATCGGCATGTAAGTTTTGTTTATACTCTAAAAAGCCTCATTTAAATTATTTTAATAAGAAATAAATCTGAGAGAGTTCCAAATAGTAAAATGTTAAAAATTGTAATAAATATCAATTCGTATAAACAAGCAACAAATTATACACAACAGTATTTCGGAAATTTAAAAATTATGATTCAGGAAAATAAAAACAGAACATAATTTTCTGATAAAATAAAAATTCTGCCAAAAAGCAATTCCATTATTTAAAAATTAGAATAAATTATAATTTCAAACGAATAAAAATTAAATATTAAATGCTAATTCGAATAATAAAATTTATTTAAAAAAGTAATTTGCTAATAAGAATTTCGATTCAATCAACATTATAAGATTGGATTTTTAAAAAATAATTACTTAATTAAATTTCTAAAAATACATAGTAAATGATCCATTATTTTTAGTTAACATAAAGTAATAATTGATAAAAGAGTCAGCCTTGATATAATTAAGTTCCTCAATAATCCAGTTACATCATCAGTCAATTAATTCAGATTTTTAGAGAGATTTTTACCATCGTTTTATTTTTCATACAATATTTTATAATTTTTTTATCTTCAATATTCTTTAATCCGATTAAAATATTTTCTGAAAAATAATACTTTTATACTAAAAGAGATAATTCACGTTTGAGAAAGAATTTTTATAGATTTATTGAACAATTTTAAAGTGAATGCAACTAAGTTTTTTTCTCTATTGAGAATTAGAGAATGCTTTTTGAGGGCAAATTGTTTTTTCGATTTACTTACTGTTCTTTTTATATAGCAAAATTTCAAACTGATCTGGAATCTGTCCCTCTAGGCACTCTTCGATTCTGGTAATGGTCTCTTTATCTGTGAGTTCTCCGTACATGAATCCACAGCGGCATGACTTTTGCATTACCTAAAAAATCCATTTAAAACTGTTTTAAAAATGCAAATTTACAAAAATGAATTACTTTTACCAACATATTGTTTTTTTCTCGTTTATTACTTCAATCCTGATAAATTCATTAATGAATCTATATTTCAAACTTCACACATTTTTATGAGTAGAAAATTCCGTTTCTGTTAATTAAAGAAATATTTTTTGTTCGCAATTATAAAAGTTATTTCAAATCCAAATTAAATTAAAATTAATTTTTAATCTGTGCGGATTTTGTTATTTTCAATTCTTATATAAAAATATTAATATTTCACTTGAGAATATAAAATTTTAAATGTTCCGGACAAAATGTATAGAGACAAAATAGAGCAAATTGAGAAAATTTCATGTAAAATAGAACTATTTAGTTTTCCCTACTTGGTATCTATAGAGTAACATTAAATGCGACATTAAATCTGAAATTTATATCTCTTTCGTTGTTAAAGATAAGGATCTAAATTTTAAGTTCTTCTGAAAGTGACGTACGAAAATCACGCCAACATAAATCATGTGGGTTCTTTTCCATTTGGCAGCGCTATTTCCGAGGTTGAATTTATGAATATTTTTTCCTCAATAGAATAAATATTAATTATTATTATATTAAGGAACAAATAAGTAAACTGAAATATGAAATAAGCTTATGAAAATAAAAAAAAAAGAAATTTATACATGAATCATTCAAAAGCGCGAATTATTCCTTCTTTATTTCATAAAATACAAATTGAATCGATTATAAAATTATATGAATATTAAGTATATATAACATTATAATATTATTAAAAAAAGAATCATACCTCAGCTCGATTGAAGCTTGAGATTTTGCAGAAGCTCTCATTGCAATAAACAATTGGAAAGTCGACTATTTGAGCATTGGCCAATAGAAAACTGCTGTCAGCTGAAATCAGAAAAAAAATTATTTATTAATTTTATTTATTTTCATCTAATTAATAAATTTATTTTCCTTTTAACTTGTAAGGAATCTACATAAATATAATTTTTATTTAGAAGAATAATTCTTTAGAATAATTTTTCAACAGGAATTTGAGATTATGTAATTTTTGTTGAGATAGCAGGAGACCAGAAGTTGCCAAACTTTCAATGTTCATATTAAAATCATATTTCATATTAAAATCTTTCTTTTCTTGCTTTTTTCTTTAGGAATCTTTAATAAAACTCAGTTAAGACCATTTTAGCACTTACGCCATTTAATTTTTACTGGCTGCTTCAAAGTTATTCAATTACACAGTCTCACAAAAAAAAATAAAAAAAAATTTGTGCGGGACACTACACTCGTGTACTCCTACTTATTTTTCTTCGCTGAATCTGAATCCGAAGTCAGGATTGGTAGATTAGGTCTAATTTTTGAGATAATGTCAACAAAAATTTAAAAACACAAATAAAACCCAAAAAAGTTTATTTTTCAGAACGTGTATTTCTACGTATTTTTCTTCGCTGAATTGGAATCCAAAGTCAGAATAACCAGATTGTCTAACATTTTTTAGATAACCTTAAAAAAACTTCTCAAAAACCCGAAAAAATTAAAATAAAATTTTTTGTCCTGGACAATATCCTAGTTTATTCCTACGTTTTTGTCTACGATGAATCTGAACTCAAAGTCAAAATAATCAAATTAGCTAAAAAAATTTCAAAATATTTAAAAAAAAAATTTTTTTTCGTGTTTTTGAGATTATCTCAAAAATGTTAGCCAATCTGGTTATTCTGACACCGGAATCAGATTTAGAGGAGAAAAATACGTATAGGAATACACCAGCGTAGTGTCCCGGAAAAAAAGGAAAAAATTGTTTTTGATTTTGATATATGTTGTTAAATTGTTTTTGATTTTTTCTCAAAAATTAGAACCAATCTAGCAATTCTGACTTTAAATACTTAAAATACGTAGGAATACACGTAAAGTTGCAAAATTCTCGGTAATTTAAAATCTGGTTACATTCTCGAGAACATAACCGAGAATATTCTCCTTCCGGAGAATTTATGAGAATTTTCTATGTTTGAATGAGCTCCACTATTTTAAAACACAAACAATTTATTGAAATAAAAATGAATAAATAACAAAATAACTATCATTACAAATTAACTGTAAGTTAGTTTAGTTTTAAAATTATTATTAAATATAACAATTATGAACAATGTTTTATATACATTATAAAAATTGTAATTTCTTTTACCTAACTAGATTAAACAACTAGATTAGTTTCTACATCATGTGTTATCAACAATTGTACATATTTTAAATATAATATTTCAAAAAATAATGTCAAATTTTGCAAATTAATTGAAAAAAAAGTAATGAAAACAATTAAAATTGTCGAAAGTAATATAAAAAATCATAGAAATGTTTTAAAATTAAAGAAAATAGTTTGAATTTGAGAAAAATATTTCAAACTCTTAGAAATAAGTTGAAAAAAACTAGAATAATGAAAAATTGGGGAAAATAATTGAAAATGAAAAACAAAATTTTTGAAATTGAGATATATAATTAAAAATTTAGAAAATTAATTCAGAAATGATGGGATTAAATAAAAATTTAAGAAAAGAATTAAAATTTGAGAAAATAATGAAAAAAATTACATAATATATTTTAAATAAAAGAAAATTTCAGAAAAATAATTAAAAACTTTTTGAAATTATGAAAAAAAAGTAAGTAATTGAAAGCTTGAAGAAAACAATTTAAATATGATAAAAACAATGAAAAATTGAAAAAATTAATGAAATTTGTAATAAATAATTAAAAAATTGCAGAATTTTTTTAAAATTTTTAAAAGATCCTTTTGTTTCAACGCCCAAACTTATGATGCATGTAACCTAATTAATAAAATGTTATGAAATAAATAAAAATAAATAATTAAAATAGACAAAAATTGAAATTTGAGAAAGACACTTGAAAATATGAGAAAGTAATTGAGAAAAATGAGAATAATTAAAAAATTGAAGAAAACAATTGAAGAAGGCTACAAATAAATGAAACTCAAGATAATTAAGCAACAATTTTGTAAATTATGAAAACAAATGAAAATAATTTAAAATTGAAGAAAATAATTGAAATTTGAGAAAAATACTTGAAAATATTGAAAAGTAATTTTACAAAATGAGAATTATAATGAAGAATTTAGGGAAATAATTTAAAAAGTGATAAAAATAATTAAAAATGGAAAAAATAATTGAAATATGAAAATAATTAATATTTCAGATAAATAATAGGAATTTTTTAAATTTATACAAAAAGAATGAAAATAATTAAAAATTGAAGAAAGTAATAGAAAAATTACAGAATTTATTTTTAAGCAAAAGAAAGTAATTGAAAAATCGTTTAGTAAATTGAAAATTGAAGACAATAATCTATATCTGAGATAATAAACAAAATTAAGAAAATTAATTGAAAAATAATTAAAAGTTGGAAAAAATAATTGTAAAATAATAAAAAGAAATGAATATTGAACAAAATAATTGAAAATTGAGATATATATTTGAAAGTTCAGGATATTAAGGAGATTTATCCCAAAAATCGTTTTCCTACAGATTCTTATAAGATTTTAATGACATATTAAATATATTATTTTACATGTATGCTTACAATTTTATTGAAATTTACCCTTCTGTTTTTAAGATATAAATTTATAAAGTTGGAACTTTTACATGGAAACAGTAAAAAATAAGCAAATTTACTATATTTTAATTAATTAAAAAAAAACGGCTCTACGAATTTAAAAAAAAAAGTAATATATTTTAAACTATAATATAATACAACTTTTACAACAATATTAAATTAATTTACCGTACTGTTATTAAGAAAATGTTATTTAAGGTTAGTAATTCTTTTATTTTTGTGAAATAAGTATGAAAAAGAAATTTTAATAGCTTGAAATTCTCAACGGAAAAAAATGTTTTTTACAAAATTCGTTTGTGCAATGGTTTAACTATAAAATACTATTTAGAAACCAAATTATAAGAAGAAATAAAATTGAAAAGATATTGAAAATCATGGTCCGATAGAATGTGAACCGCTTGAGGGTATAAATGTCCTTAATTCAGAAATAATGAAAATGATTAAAGATTGAAGACAATAATTGCAAAATAAAAAAAATAATGGTTTATTAAAAAGATTAATTTTATTCTGCGATAAATAATATGAAATTTAGTAATAAATAATGGAATTTTTTATTGTCAAAGAAAAAATAATCAAAATTAAAAAAGTGATTGAAAAAATTTTAAAAAATAATTGAAATTTGCTGAAGGTAGGTACATTTTAAGATTAAGGGAAAAAAGTGAAATACAATGAAAATAATTAAAAATTGTAGAAAGTGATTGAAAAATGATAAAAATAGTTGAAAAATGTAGTTCAAGTAATTTAAATCATAAGAGAAAAGAAATATTAAAACTTTCAAAAATGTTTAAATTACTTCAAATTTAGTATATTTGAGTCCTGGATTAATTAAACTTTTAATCAATACAAATTCAAATTAACAGAAATTTGAAGAAATTAAAATTGCTAGGTATAAATTTAAAATTTGAGAACAATTTGAAGAGGTGAAATGTGATGTAAAAATTTAAAAAAAAAATATCTAGTGACAAACTTTATTAGATGTGGACAGAATGAAAGAAAATAACTAGCAAAAATAAAAAGTTTTTCATACATTTTAGAAATTATAAAATACAATAATAAATATAACAAATCTGTAAATAATATTTATCTAATAAGAAGAAATAAATATTTTAAATATAATATTTAAAAATCAATTAATATAAATAAAATAAATATTTATTTAGGACAAAATTTATAATATTTTAGAATTAAAAAGAATTGCAAAAAATAATTGAAATTTAACAAAATAATTGCAAATTTTGCAAATTAATTGAAAAAAATAATGAAATCAATTAAAAATTGGGAAAAGTCGAGGGGGTATTTTCTTGCGTATTGGAGTGTACACCTCTTTGGTAATAGCCATGCATTACTCGTAATATCACGTAATAGTGCGTAATAGTCAGTAATATTGCGTATTGATAGGTAATAGTTATGTAATAGTAAGTAATATTGTGTAATAGTCCCGTAATAGTGCGTAATAGTAACTGTTGTTTGCATAGCTTAAGTCATTAAATGATTAATTAATTAGAAAAGAATATATTGCACTTCCAATTGCTTATATTTGGATTTGAATTAGGCGCCAATACAAGCTTATAATACTACACTGTAAAAAAAAACATTGTATTTTTCTCGTTCGTTTTATACATTTTTATTCTTGTAAATTAATGAAAATTTTTCATTTCGTTCTATGTGAGTTATTTATTTATTTAAAGTAAATAATAATATGTTCTTATGACTACTGTGTTCATTAAGCTTGATTTTAAATGTTTCGTCAATTGTTTGATAATTTTTAATAAACTGTTCTCGTTCGTTTTATACAACGTGTTAATTCGAGAAAAAAAAACCGAAAATTGGTTCGATTTATCATCTTCCTAAAGAAGGAAATTTTCAGGTATTTAAAAAAAATTATCTAAAATGAAAAGAATTAATTTTTTTTTATAGTATTAGACTTTAATTTGTCAATTTTTCATCATAGAAATAGTCATTTAAAACAAGGAACAAACCATGTTCTCAGGGCTGTTATTGATTTAAATCACTTTGATTTAAATCGTAATTTAAATCATGATTTAAATCATTGGAAAATTTGCATTAAAATCATGATTTAAATAAAAAGTTTACAATTCTCCGGTGCATGTAACACATCACAAACCATAAACAAAACCCATAAATTTGTGGATAAATCTTAAAAATTTTAATATTTTAATCTTTATAAAATTTAAAAAATTGTGCTAATACAGATGATCAAAATACCTACGATTTACAAATCTTTGGTATGAAGATAGCAAAAAAAATATTACATTTTTATATCTTCATGTCATTATAATTATATAAATTCCAATTAAGTCATATTCCAATTTGTTCCAACTTTTAAATTTCAATTAATTCAAATTTGAATGGATATTAATTAATGCAAAATAATTAAATAATATTAATACTTTTTTATACTCACAATAATCCTTTTTTTTTAATATTCTTACAAGATTTCCAAGAGATTTCAGATTTTTTAAACTATTTATATTAATTTTTATCTTATAATTTCTTATTTTAACAAAATTTTAAGTTTTTTTCTACTTTTACTTTTGATATTTTTTATTCGTCTTTTTATTTTTGGATTTTCTTTAATTTTTCTCTTTTTATGCAAATTATTTAATATTATTTTAAACAATTCCGTTATTATAACATTCACTAAACTTTTTATTTCGTTGATTTTCATAATTATTTACATATTTTTAAAAATAAATACCCTTATTTTTTTGGTAAGTTTATTCAATTTTTTTAAAGAATAGAATCTTGTCTATTCTTTGCGAGATTTTTTGCAAACTTACTTATTCTTCCATAAAGTTTGTAGATTTTCTTTATTTTTGTAAATTTATTTGTTGGACTTATGTTAAGTGTAATATTATAAACTAGGTGTGAATTCTGTCCATTTCATGGACACTTCGCTTCCAAGGAAGCAAAACAATTTGCTTCCTCATAGAGGAAGCAATAATTTAATAATATTTTAAATATTTTAAGTTAATAAAAACAAAAATTAAAAAAACATGAATTTTTAATAATGTGGTTTCTCTTTATTTAAGGGAAGTCACCTGAGAAATTTCAACCCATCGAAATATGTTACTTATCGGTGCAAATTTTTTTTCTGGGATTATTTTGGACGTAAAAGAATGACATATTATCAAGATTAAAAAAAAAAAAAAAATTTTGAATAAAAAATTTTTTGAAAAAAAAAATTAAAAAATTTTTTTTTTGTTGAAAAAATTAAAAAATCTTAAAACACATACGATATTTTGTTTGAAATCTTAAAAAAGGCATATAAAAAAATTGGCATTAAAAAAATATGAAAAATTGTAGGAGGAGATAGATTTTTAAAAAAAAAAAAAAAAAATTTCAACAAAAAGAATTTTTTTTTTAATTTTTTTTTTTTAATTTTGATAATATGGCATTCTTTTACATCCAAAATAGTCCCAGAAAAAAAATTGACACCGATAAGTAACATATATTTCGATGGGTTGAAATTTCTCAGTTGACTCCACTTAATGAACCAAATTTGATGATTTTCATTTCTCCCAAAAAATATGTTTTTTTCAGCCAATCAAAAAATGGCTTAAACAGGCTTAAGGTACATGTTTAAAGCTTTAAAAATCCACTTAGAAATTTTATTTATGTCTATTTTTGGTGTTACTATAGCTATTTAAAAAAACGACTTTTTAAAAAAGTATCTTTACATTTCTTGAAATATTTAAAAAAATATTAAAGACACATTAATTTAAGCTAGATATTCTTATTCTACAGGTTCTGGCAATAAGTTTTAAAAAAAAGACGTCCTGATATGTTCATTAGGCTCTGAGCAATCAGCGTTTGAAAATCGCTCAGGTCCCGTAGACCCAATCTAGCAGTTACGTTAAATCCCGATAGTCTATCAGTTGAGGGTTAATATTATTAGTAATATTATTATTATTATTATTATCATTATTTTACTAGGTGAAAATTATGTCCATTTCGTGGATATTTCGTTTCAAAGTTAGCAAACAAAATTGCTTTATTATAGAAAAAGCAATATATTAATAATATAAAATTTAATTCGAGAAATTCTTTAAAAAAAAGGAATTTTAAGTGCAAAAAAATGAAAAAACATCAATTAATTTACGAATTTTTGATCAGTTATAAAAGTTATATAGGTCAATCGATTCGTTTTGAGATAAGGAATATGATTTTTTTATTCATTAAGTTGTATTTTTAGCTTGGAAAAAAATTTTGGCAAAAAACGGTTTTTTTCGATGAAAAAAGGTGCTCAACAAAATTTGATTGAATATTTTCAAAAATCACTGTGTCCAAATTTAGATATTCACGAGCTTAAAAAGTCATCCAAATTTTATTGAAATCCGTTGAAGCGTTCTCGAGATATCCTGGCGACTAAAAACGCTATACACACACACGTACACACACACACACACACACACACACACACACACACACATCTGGACATTTGCTTAGGAATGAAAATTTACGTTTTTTAGATGAAAATGAGTCGATTTAGACTATTTTTGGAAAATCGAAAATCTTAACGATCAGAAAGCTTCCTCTATGAGGAAGCAAAATGGGTTTTGTTTAATTTGCTTAACCTTTTTTTATTTTTAAAGGATCTTTAAGTTTCTTTTATCGACTTTCTTTTTATTTATCTTGATATTGTATACATTTTTTAATTTTATTTTTTGTACTTTTTACATTTTTTTAGTTTGTAAGATTAAGGAAAAAAACATTTCTACATTTTCTTCCTATTTATTAAATTTTCTCAAAGTTTCACTATTTTTTTAATTCTTTTTTGCGTTTAATTAATTCTCTAATTTTTGTTATCATTTTTATATTTCTAAGAAGCATTTTCCCTTCTTTTCAATTGTTTATTTTTTATCTTATATGTAATTACGAATTTTTGAAAACATTTATTTGGTGCTTTTTTTACATTTTTAAATTTCCCAATTTTCTACTTTTTTGATTTTCCATTAAATTTATAAAATAATTCTCTAATTTTTCTAAATTTAAAATTTTGTTCTCTTTAGTAATATATTTAAACGTTTTCTTAATTATCTTCTTATTTATTATTTTAATTTAAAAAAATGGCCGTTAATAGTTTAATTTTTTGAAAAGAGTTTCTACTTTTTTTATATAATTATGTCACTGTTTCATTCTTGTGTTGTTTTTTAATTTTTTCTTTAATTAACTACGTACAAATAAACATTTGGAGATTTTAAATACTGATTATAAACTGAGAAAAAATGAAAGAAAATTATAACGGCTTCACAAGCCAATGTATATGGATGTTAATTAATATTAAAGTATTTTACAAAAATTCAAAAAAGCTATTCCAACTCTTCCGGACTCACTCTTATTTCACTCTTTATTTCGTTCTATATGTGAGTTATTTATTGTAGATTTAAAGAAAATATGTTCTTATGACTGAATTTTTAGTATTTATTTATTTATTTCATTCAAAATATTTAATATTACACCTGTAATATTGTGTAATACTCATGTAATGTACCGTAATATATCGTATTATTTTGGTAATATAGCGTATTGGCGTAATACTAGCGTAATAGGCGTATTAGATACGTATTAGTCGTAATATACGTAATAGGGATTACTCTGTACTTTTTTTTTTAAAGAAAATACCCCCTCGGGAAAAGTAATTTAAACAATCATAAAAATGTTTTAAACATAAAGAAAATAATTTAAATTTGAGAAAAATACTTGAGAATCTTCAAAGTATGTAAACTAAAACAAAATTGAATAATGAAAACTTAGAGAAAATAATTGAAAATTGAAAAAACATGGTTAAAAATTGAGATAAATAAATTAAAATTTTAAAAAATAATTAAAATTTGAGAAAATAATTAAACAAATTACATAAAATATTTTAAATAAAGGAAAGTTAAACAAAATTTGAGAAAAATACTTAAAAATTTTAGAAGTTCATTGAAATAAAAGAAAATAATTAAAAATTAGAGAAAATAAATGAAAAAAGATAAACATAATTAAAAATTGAACAGAACAAGTCTTAATTATAGAGAAATAAGTATGTAAAAACTTTTTGGCAATTATGAAAAAGAACGAGAAAAAGAACGAAAGTAATTGAAAATTGAAGAAAATAATTTAAAAAATAATATAAATAATGAAATAATTGAAGAGTCAGATAGTTAAAATTTTTTGAAATTATGAAACAAATGTAAAGAATTGAAAATTGAAGGAAATAAATTTTGGAGAATAATTGAAAAATTTTTCTAAATTTTATAACTTGCCGAAAATAATTAAAATATGATACAAACAATGATAAGTTGTAAAAATCAAATTACATTTAAGTGTGATAATTGAAAAAACTACAGAATTTTTTTTAAATAAAGAAAAAAATACATGAAGATATTAGAAGTCAATTAAAAAAAAAGAAAATAACTAAACATTAGAGAAAAGAATTGAAGAAATAAGCTAAAAGTAATTGAAATTTACGATAATTAATAAACAAATTTTGAAATTATGAAAACAAATTAAAATAATTAAAAATTGAAGAAAACAATTGAAATTTTAGAAAAATTCTTAAAAATCGTAGAAAATAATTTTAGAAAATGAGAATAACTAAAAATTGGAGAAAAGACTGGAAGAATGCTAAAAATAATTGAAATTTACGATAATTAATCAAAAAAATTTGAAATTCTGATAACGAATGAAAATAATTAGAAATTGAAGAAAATATTTAAATTTTCAGAAAAATACTTAAAAATCTTAGAAAATAATTTTAGAAAATGAGAATAATAATTAACAACCGAGAAAAATAATTGAAAAATGATAAAATTAATAAAAATTTTAAAAAAATAATTGAAATATGCTGATAATAATTTAAGATTGCGAAAGAAAATTGAATTATGATGAAAATAATTTAAATATGAAAAATTGAAAACATTTAATCAAATTTGAGAGTAATAACTGAAAAAATCATAGAATATAAGTTTAAAAAAAAATAATAATTACAAAATTACTTAAAAATGTTTAATTAAAGAGAATAAATAGAAAATCGCTGAAATAACGAAAATTGATGAAAATAATTGCAATATCGGATAAATAATTGAAATTTTTAAAAGTAATGCCAAAATAATTAAAATAATTATAAATTGATGAAAATCAAGAAAAATTGCAGAGTTTATTTTTAAGCAAAAGAAAATAATTAAAAAATCGTTATATGATGGAAAATTGATGACAATAATCTAAATTTGAGATAATAATTGAAAATTTAGGAAATTAATTGCATGTGTATATATTTTAAACTTCTTCAAAAACCATAATAAATTTTTAAAGCATTTTTGGAAACTTTTTTTTTACATAAATGACAATTAAAAACCAGTAAAACACGACACTAACGAAAAAGGTTACCTTATTCTTTCAATTCAAATTTCAAAATATTTCCTGATAAAGAGAGTTAAAATCAATAAAATAACAGGGACTAACTTCACTTCAGATTTTAAAACGTGGACAGAAAAAGATGAATAAATATTAATACTAACTAACTTCACTTCAGACTTGAAAACGTGGACAGAAAAAGATGAGTAAATATAAATACTAACTAACTTCAGGAGTTTTCGGAGATTATTATTATTTAATAATTAATAATAATTAATTCCTACTTTTAGTATTGAAATTCAAATTATTTCTCATTAGAATGACACTACACTGAGAAAAATATTTTCTTGATTTAAATATAAGTATTTGTTTGAATGATTTTGGTTGAATGAATAATGTTTTTAAGTTTAATTTCAATATATTAGAAATATCTGAAGTTTTGATTGAAATATATTTTATGTTTTAAGATAATTTTCTGTTTGTTTGATTAAAAACTAAATTTTATTCAAATTAAACCAAATTTGTATCTGAAGTCTTCATACTTGAAAGAAATATATTTTATGTTTGATTCAAACATATTAAATGCGCAGAGGCCTTTGCGCATTCAATATGGCGTCGTTACGGTTCTGACGTTAGTTTACGTTTTCTGCAAGACATGAACGCGTCGCGTCGTTTCTAGTGTGTTTGTCGCTTCTTTGGAAAAAAATGTTTACAATCGTGGTTTTGTTTTTATTAAAGTGATTTCTAAAAAGTGTAAGTGTTATCATTTTATCGAAAAATTGAGGTATATCTGAAGTGATTAAAACAAGTGAGTTTACTAAAGATATTGTTTCTTTTGTGCATTTTTCTTCAAAATTAGACTGATTCAAAGTTCCACATTTCCAGAATTGTGTGCAGTTATAATGAAAAGTGTAATTTTCTTCGGTTTTTATAGTTTATATGTAAACACTTAAAGTAATCTCAAACATAAAGGATGCTTTATATAAAAGCAACAAACAAAAATTAAACTATATCGTGGAACATATTTTGTGTTTAAAATAAACAAATTTTGTGTTAAAAATAAAAAGAATAATATAATAAGGATAAAAATTTCTTTTATTTAAAATAAAATTTACTGTGTTTAAAATGAAA
The DNA here is from genome assembly GCA_037103525.1 of Ganaspis brasiliensis. Classification (NCBI taxonomy): domain Eukaryota; kingdom Metazoa; phylum Arthropoda; class Insecta; order Hymenoptera; family Figitidae; genus Ganaspis; species Ganaspis brasiliensis. The sequence continues at coordinate 289,253 of JAZKLR010000584.1, read as the reverse complement.
AATTATATTTTGTTTAAAGTAAATGAAATTTTTGTTTGAATCAAACAAAAAATATCTTTAAATCAAACATAAATGATCAACCACTAAATTTGTTCAAATCAAACTTAATTATGTTTGACTGTATAACAAAGTGAAATTAAGTTTAAATCAAACATATTATGTTTGATTCAAACAAAATTTTTTCTCAGTGTAGAGATTCTATTTTCGTACATTGGTTGAGAATATAAATAAAAAAACTTAAATTCTCATAAATTCTCGATTAGAATTTCGATCGGTTATATTCCCGGTTAAAGTTTGATTGCTTTGAAATAACAGAAATAACCCTTGAAGTCGCACGATGTTATTTATATTTCATTATTATATGAAAGCGCATTTTTTTTCATTTATATCATCATTTTATGTCAAACTATTTTTTCATTTTCCTCAAAATATCTCGAAATTTTATTTTTATTAATGTTGGTTGAATTTTATTTTCCTCCTCGATATTTTATTATTTGCCGGTAAAATTTCATCTTTTGTTTTGAAATTCATTGACAAGAAAAAAGGGACCATTGTTTTAGAATGATAAAACTTTCTTTTATTTATACACTTTGAATACACCTGCTCTTTTATCTTGGGAGCTGAAAATTCGTTTATAGATTGATCGCTTTTTGATACGCTTATCTTTCATATAAGTACATAATATATATCCAGCCTTTTGTTTTCTTTGGGGAGACAAACCATTATCCTCGACCCTAGGTCAAAGAACTCAGTTTCTCTTTGACCTTTCAGCATTTCCTATGCATCCCGTCCCATAATTCTGACCTATCTTAACTCGATTTCATTCAAAGCAAATTGGTCAAGTTTTTCTGCTTCTTCCTTCAAGTTACAAACTTTTCATTCATTAATATATTTTTTATTCAATAAAACTGGAAATATATTGAAAATTAAATAAACTGTATTTATTGCATTTATCAAACTATATAAAAAATGTTGAAAAAGAAAAAAAGAATTTAGAAACGTCCCAAATGGCGTCGTGCGTGACGTGCCAGAAATGTTAAAAATAGAAAAAAAATTACGACTTTTACTCGATAGAAGTTTATTATATTATTAATATTCTTTTTTCATGAATTTGTTTCTTATGTTTCATTTATTTGACATGTAATTATTTCATTGATTAAAATTACAAAAGTAGGTATTTTTGAATATTTCTCTATCTTTAAAGTTTGTAACTGACATGAAGCATTTTATTACTATTCTTGAGAGTAAAAAAAACAAGAATAAGAAATGTGAGAAAATGAAATGCACTTGTTACAAGAGACAATGGGACTCGAGTGAAGAGTTGCTCGTGGCAGGTAATTGTACATTTGAATACACAGTGGCTTAGCAGATTATTTTTTTGTTACAAAAATACAATTGCATTAGTCACGATTGAACTCGTATAAAAGATTGACAGACTGAAAAACCGTGTCGCTAATTTGCATATTAATTTCGACTTCATAAAATGAAATCATCTCCAGTATTTTTCAACTTCTATACAAACATGCACATATTAAAAATTCTTTTGTCTCGAGATTTTTTACGAAACACAAAGTGAACGCTGTTTCAATTGAAAATAGACAGTTGATAGAAACTTTAAAAGTTTAGAGTGCCTTTACGAATTTAAAAAGTTACAATAAAACAAAAAATGTCACCAATAATATATATTTTTTGAAAAGTTTATACCGGCATTTGGAGTTTTGGAATTATTTCTAAATTCAAATTCGTAATCAGTGACCCCAAAAATTATGTGTCAATTTATTTGAAGATGGCACATGATATTATAGCCCAAATTTCAATTTTCTAATTTGCATACGTCGAAATATTTATTAATATTTTATTTAATTGAAACTAATTTCTAAATAATAGCTTTTTGGCATAATTTTTACATAGCCGAAAAATCATTTATCCTAATTTTTTTTTCCTAATGGTCGTTGATTAGAATTATTTTGTTCCGAAAAGTTTGGGCTATTATCATGCGCCACTATATAAAGATACAATATATTTCCAAACTTCTTTTTTTTTTTTTTTTTTTGATTCAAAGAAAATATTTTTGAATAAAATATTATTATAACCAAAGAAGTTTGGAAATATATTGTATCTTTATACAGTCGCGCATAATAATAGCCCAAACTTTTCGGAAAAAAATAATTCTGATCAATGACCATTAGGAAAAAAAATTTAGGATAAATAATTTTTCGGATATACAAAAATTATGCCAAAAAGCAATTCTTTTATTTAGAAATTAGTTTCAATTAAATAAGTATTAATAAATATTTCGACGTATGCAAATTAGAAAATTGAAATTTGAGCTATAATATCATGTGCCATCTTCAAATAAATTGACACATAGTTTTTGGGGTCACTGATTACGAATTTGAATTTAGAAATAATTCCAAAACTCAAAATGACGGAACCAAACTTCTTTGGTTATAATAATATTTTATTCAAAAATATTTTCTTTGAATCAAAAAAACTGCGTTTTCTGAATATAACACGAGAAAAGAACAAACGTGAAAGGAATAAGAATAAAAGAGAAAAAAACAATTCGAAGGGAGTTTTCCAAGCTGGTGAATTACAATTGTTAAAAAGTTTTGTTTTTTCGTATTTGAAAATAATAATAGAACGCGACTGCTTGTGAAAAATAATAGAAATCAACCATTACCGGATGCAGACCAATATCGACCTCGACGTCCCGATCAGTTCTCTTTTAAGCAATAACAATTACCATAGACAGCTTTTATCTTGCAGATACGCGAACACGAATTCTATACTCCCTGTTATTCGGGAAAATGCATAAATGCGTATATCAAGTTAAAATCTCTCTGGTTTTCCAAATACGGCCTACGTGTACACTGTACATATATTCGGCAATTGTGTTTTACCGCAAATTGAGGGTAAACGGAAATTTAACTAGTGAAAAATTCTTTTTCCTCAAAATCGAGGATTTTCGATGGTATAAAGATTTAACTAGAAATATTTGTTTAAATGTTTCCAGTTCAATCAATAATCTATTTATGTTTAATTTAGATATACAAAAAATGCATCGAAATCCAAATAAACTATCTCTTCGAAGGGGATTTCTTTATTAAGGAGAAAATTTGATTTATTTTAAAAAAAATTTTATTTAAAAATCCAGATATAAATTTTTGTTGAATTTAAAGAAAAAGTCCTTATTTATTAATTAAAATACTATATTGTAATTCAAGGTTTTGTGGTGAAATTTGCCTTTTATGAATATTAATGCATTCAGAAAAGTTCATGAAAATATTTTTGGAGTCATAAAATTCTATCTTTCTCAAAGTGCTTTTACGTCTTTTAGCAATAAAATTAATGTAAAAATAAGAGACATGGATTTCTTATGAGACAGAAAGTTCCTTGATAACTTGAAACGTCAGGGTCGAGAAAAGAATTACAAGTAGTCTACAGAAGCACTGGTAGAAAATGATACCCCATTCGCCAGTTAAAACCCACTCGAACGTGCCTAGCTTTTTCGTTCTAAATAAGAACGATTTATTTCTTCAAAGGACACAATTTATTAGTTTTGTCATTATTCTTCGAGTTTATAAGAGTCCAATTTTCCACACACACACACAACATTTTAGAAGCAAATATAAACAGGATTAGTGGGATTATAAATCTAACTGGAATTTAGTTAGATTTCTTTGAAAATTGACAATGGAATTCCAATAGATTGAAATCCTAATAATTATTAAAAAATTCCTTGTGGAGTAAAAAGACTATTTCAATTGTCACGAAATTTCAAAACTTGCTGAAATTTCGATAAACTTCTATACATAAATTCTGACTAAAGATTGAATTTTAAAGTCATTTTAATTGAATTCCAACAGAATCTCAAGCAGATTCTGATAATTATCTGAATTCTAACAAAAATCCGATTCGAATTCAGTCAGATTTCTATTGGAATTGTATGGATTTTCAGTAGTCGAAAAGAATTCGGATGAAAATCCAAAGGAATTTATAATGCTGAATTTTAAGGAAATTCCTGCATGAAATCCCGGTAATTAATACAATTTTGGTAATTATTGTATCGATACACAGATGAATTTGCAATTTAAATTTTCACGGATTTCTGGTAATTATTGAAATTTCGACGAAAATTCGATTGAGATTTCAACGGAATTCCTAGATAATTCGGGTAATTATTTAAATTTTGGTAATTATTCGACAAAGTACCTAAAATTGAAATTTCCATAAAATTTCGATACTTATTGTAATTTTATGATTAACTTTCAACTGGATTTGGATTTAATTACAACAAAATTCAAAAATGATTTCGGTAATTGATAAAATTCCTGTGATTATCAAAATTCCAACGAAAATTCGATTGGAATCGAATCAGAATTCCGTTTGAGTTCCACCAAATTCAAAAGGAATTTCTTCTTAATTCCAAGGGAATTACTAGAGAATTCGGGTAATTATTTAAATTTCGGTAATTATATGAATACACTGACAAAGTACTATTAAAATTTCCACAGAATTTCGATAATTATTGAAATTACGACTAACTTTCAACTGAATTCTGACAGAATTACAAGTGGATTTCTATTTAATTACAACAGAATTCTAAAATAATTCAAGTAATTGATCAAATTCCTGTGAGTATCAAAATTCCAACGAAAATTCGATTGGAATCAAATCAGAATTCCGTTCGAGTTCCACAAAATTCAAAACAAATTTTTCCTAAATTCCAACAGAATTCACAGATAATTCATGAAATTATTTTTTAGATTATTATCGATATGTACTGATAAATTAATATTCACATTCCCATGAATTCCGGTAATTACTACCGTAATTTTTCTACTAATTTTGTTAATTGTTACAAAATTTCAAAGGAAATCCGACTATATTTCTGATTGAATTGCTACGGGATTTCAACTTAATTGAAACAAAAACTTAATCTAATTTTGAGAATTAAATAAATTTCTGTAAATTATTAAAATTTCCACGGAAATTCGATTAGATTTCATAATTCAATCATAATCCAGTTAAAGTTCCACAGAATTCCCGAAGAAATCTGATAATTATTTGGATGTTAGTAATTATTATCAATACGTTGATAAAGTTCTATTGAAATTTTTGTAATTATTAGAATTCTGACTAAATATCGACGGAATGCCGACTTTATTACAACAGAATAATAATGTAATTCCAGTAATAAAAGAAATTCCAGTAATTATTGAAATTTTAATGAAAATTACGGGATAATCAAAGTTTTGACGGGAATTAGATAGAATTCGTATGGAATTACGAAGGAATTTTTTCCTAATTCTAAATAAATTCTCAAATATTTTAAATACAATTCCGACAGGATTCTAATGTAATTTTTGCAATTATCGAAAATTGAACGAAATTTGATTGAAATTAAATAACAATTCCGTTGCAGTTACAAAGAATTAATTATATATTCTAGTAATTTTAACTCACGTATAGTTAATATTGAAATTCTGTCGAAATTCCAAATAATTTTTTACTAAATTTGAACAGAATTCTTAATGTTTTTCAATGGAATTTCGATTGAGTTTCGACATAATCTTAATATAATTCCTGCAACCAAAAATTTTCGGTAAAGTTCGAAATTTCTACGATAATCCCTTAAAAAATTCAATCAGACCCAACAGATTTGAAAATTTGTACGTAATTATTTGTTACCGTATTTATCGAAGTTCGAAGTATAATTTAAAGGAATTCCGATGAAATTCTAAAGGAATGAATTCTAATCGAATTCTGACACTTTTAATAAAATTTAAACTAATATCAACAAAATTGCTACTGGAAGCTAATTTAACTTTGATAACTAAATGCGGTAATTAAAGAAATTTAAATAATTATTGAAATTTCAACCAAAATCCGATAGAAATTAAAAATGAATTTCTCTGGAATTCTAAAATTTACCAATCTACATACTTCCGATGTATTCCAATAGAATTATAAAATTTAATAAAATTCCAACTTAATTCTAATGTTCTAATTTCGTTTATTTTTTGAATTTCCGACAAAAGACCAATTGAGATTCAGTCAGAATTCTGTTCGAATTCCTGTAATAATTGACACGTCGAAGAAAATTAAATTGCAATTGCTATTGAATTCCGATAATTATTGAAATTTCTACTAGGTTCAAATAAAATTTCATCTAAATGTTCGGCACATACTTTTGTCGGAATTTTAATATAATTCCCACTAAAATCTGACGAGAAGTCATTCTGAATTTATTTGGAATTGTGAATGTAATTTTTGAAATTTCAGCAGAATTTTTTTACCATTTTCAGTAGTGATTGAAATTTTGATGTTATTTTCATAAAAGTTTCAGTAATATCGGTAATCGGATTCCGACGGAAGCTCTATGGAATTCAGGAACAATTTCTATCGTATTCCATCGGAATGTTATCCCAAAATTCCATTAATTTTTGAACTTTCGGTAATTAAGATACCTAATACGAAATTTGATTATCATTTCCATGGGATTCAAGTAATTATTATTGGAAATTCGAAGAAATACAAAAAGTAGTTCGAAATAAATTCCAAAGAATTTGTGACTGGATTTCAGTAGAAATCCGACAGAAATTCCAACAGAATCCCATAATATAGAATTTTCTAGTAATTTTTTAAATAGAGAAGAAAATTTTATTTAAGTACTTGTCGAATTCTGTTGGAATTCCAATAATGACTGTAATCATTTGAACGTGATTACCATCAAATCTGCATAATTATTATCGAAGTTACCATGGAAATACAACAGGATTCCGAAAGAATTCCAAAAGAATTTCTATTGAATTTCAACAAAATTTTCATGTTTTATTCCGACTAAATTTTATAATTGATTATTCCTCTTAAAAAAATACATATATTAATAATTCAAATAAATTTATCTAAATAGAATAACAGATTTCTAAAAAATCCATACGAATGATGCTTAAAAAGTTTTTAAGAAAATTTTCTAAATTTTAATTAATTATTCAAAAATTTTAAATCCTTATTAAATTAAAAACCCAGAGAATCCAATAAAAATTATTTACTATTTATTTTTCAAAAAGTATTAAAAAATGAAGTTAATTTTCCATCGACTTTAAATTTAGACTTAAAGTTAAAATTCAGAGAACCTAATAAAAATGTGTAGTTTCATAAATTTAGTAAATTAACAATCTAAAAAGCCTAACAGTTTTCAAGAGAAGTCCTAGGATTGATTTTTAAAACATTTTTACGAAAATTTTCTAAATTTCTATTAATTCTTCAAAGATTTTAAATTCTTGTTAAAATAAAAACCCAAAGAATTACATAAAAATTATTAAATAAATAATTTTAATAAATTATCAAATCTAATGACATAAATGTTTTCTGAAAAGATCCCACGATTGATTAAAAAAACGATTTTCAGAAAATATTCAAAAATTCGAAAAATTCCCGAGTGCCGTAAAATTTATGTTATTTATTATGTTATGGTAATAAGATTCTCAATTTACTGAAATTATGAATTATATTGTTTTACTGTCTTCCCTCAATTTTATCTTCAAGTCTGAATTGCAAATTAATTAAAAATGAAGTTTAATTTGAAATATTTCCTAACAGTCGTTTAATAAATTAATCTTGGGTTCTTTTAAAAAAAAAACAAGTTTGTTAATTTATCAAAGTTCAATCATTTTTTTAGGATTTTCTGGGCTTTTATTTTAATCAAAATTTATAATTTTTAAAAAATTAAATAAAAATTTAAAACATTTTCCTAAGAACGTTTTACGAATAAATCCTATAGGACTTTTTTAAAACACCGCTTGACTGTTTAGATTGTTAATTTACTAAAATTATGAATTTAAACATTTTTTTCACATTCTCTGCATTTTATTTTTAAAAGTCTCAATTTAAAATTGGTAAAAAATTAACTTTATTTTGAATAATTTTTGAGAATCGTTTTTTATATCAATCGTGGGATCTTTTTAAAAAACTTTTATCTTATTAAATTAGTTAATTTATTGAAATTATTTAGATAATAATTTTTATAAGATTCTTTCTTGATTTTATTTTAATAAGACTTTAAAATTTGTCAACAATTAATAAAAATCTAGAAAATTTTCGTAAGAACGTTTTGTGAATCAATCTTAGGGATTTTTTTTTAAAACCCTTACGCTCTTTATATTGCTAATTTAAAAAATTTATAAATTTAAACATTTTTATTAAGTTCTCTGAATTTTAACTTTAAGTCTGAATTTAAAATCGAGGAAAAATTAAATTTATTTTTGAATATTTTCTGCAAATCGTTTTATAAATTAATCGTAGGTTCTTTTTACAAAACTGTTATGTTATTTAGTTTGTTAATTCGTTTAACAAAAAATTATATTATATTATCTAAATTGCATTTATAGTTTAAAGAAATTTAAAGTCTTTATTTATAGTAGCACAAAAAATAAAAGTAAAGAAATATTTTTTGGAATTTAAAGCGAAAAATTTTAAGTGAATTCACAAATCTACTATTCTGTTCACTTTTAATTAAAAAAAAAGAATGTAATGTGTTTCAAAAAATAAATTGGGGAGGCCCGGCCTACCCTAAAAAAAATCTCAGACCTGCCTTAAAGTAATTGTAATTTGCTCAAAATGTCATAATATACAAATCTGGGGTTAAAAATGTGTAAAATAAAAAAGTTTTGGATATAAATTGTGAAGAGCACTTGTGGCCTTGGGTCCGTTCTTTACAATTTATATCTGATAATAAGGTCCTGAAAAATAGCTACTTGATAAAAAAGTTTTAGTTTTGTATTAAGAATTATTATATAAAAACCGAACAAAGAAAAAATAAATGTTTAAAGAAGAAAGTATGCCGAAAAACGAAAATAAAAAGTAATCGTTTTGAGAAACATAGTTAAAAAACAAATTTTAAAATGTGCGGGAAATTGACAATTGTTTCTCAGCTTAATAAACTACCACTTGTTGATTTGTTCTTTATTATAGGTTAAAGATGTTTTTATTTTTTAATCATCATTAACCAATTGGAGATAAAATCTTTTATCTGTCCATGAATAAAATTTACAAGTTTGGAATTGAAACTTTACTTGTGTAAATTTTGAATAGTGTGCTTAAGAAAAAAAATTCCAGACTTTTTTTTTCATTGAAAAGTTAAAGGTTTCTGAGATATAAATAATAAAATAAGATTAACAAAACAAACAGCTAAATCACAACAGCTATAAATGTGTAATGACTAATAAAATAGACTCTAATTGATAATTAATCAGTATAATTGATTTCTTGTCATGACATTACTAAAGGGATTCGTGATGTATGCGCATAATTACATTTCTAGTGAGGAAATAGATGGTGAAGATGTGGAGTATAGATATCGGTCTTTTGTTCGAGAAATACTTGAATACTTGGCGTGAGCCTATGAGATTCTCGCCCCCGTCAATTCGCTGCTCAATGACTTTCAACAAATAAGAGGCTTTCGAGAAAGTGCTTGGTGAAAAGTACCTACTTGCTGCAACGGAGATTTTTCTCCTTATCCTATATTTATGCATATATAAGAAATGATCTCGACGTCTAGTAATTTAGCCACCCCGATAACTTTGCGCCCTCAAAAGCCCTTTTAAAGTAAACACTGCGACGGGAGTGTTTAAACTGTGTAAAATTGATTATTAATGAACACGTTTTGCATTTGATTGATTGATTTTTCAACTCGAGCACTGCTACCTTTATTATAACACAGTTCACGTGTCAGAAAGTTTATTTTCCTCTCTTATTATATACTCTCTAAATCTGAATTAGTGGTTTTCTACTAATGAATTAGCGAAAAGTGAGCTACTATTAAAATAGTAAGAATTTGACTAATTCTTAGTAGAAAACTACTAATTTTGTAGTAGAAAACTACTAATTAAATTAGTAAAAAAAATCTACTTTTTTTAAAAGTAAAGTTTCACTATTTCAATTAGTAGTTTTCTACTAAGAATTAGTAGTTTTTTCTAAGAATTAGTAGTTTTCTACTATATAAATTAGAGAAAAATGAGCCATGAATTTGACTAATTCATAGTAGAAAACTACTAATTCAGATTTAGAGAGTACATACACTCTAAGATAAAGCTTTTCTTGTTTTGAACAGTAATAACTATTATTTAAAAAATAATAAAGTAAATAAAAAGTTCATTTAAAATAATACAATTTGCCTTTTTAACTTAATGTATTTTCTATTTGGTCAATAAAATTATTTTTTTTAAAGCATTTGTTTTGTCTCAATGTTTAATTTAGTAGTTTTATTTGAAAATCTGACGATTAGTTTTCATATAAATGAATGTAAGAGAAATTTAGTATATAAATTGAGTGCTAGCGCATGTAAAAGGCATAAACTTTGAATTTATATTTTAAAGCTCAAAAGTGGTCAAAATTGATGGAATAGGTCTCATTTAATAAATAAATACTTCAGGAATACTGATACAAAGTTTAAAAAGAATCTGACGAAAATCATTTTACACGACTTATACCTTAAAATAAAGCAAAAAGAAAAAAAAATATGAGCATACATATTCAACATCAAATTCATTTCAGAATGAAATAATTCATTTCAGAATGAAATTCTTTAAAATTCTGTACTTGATGAAAACTGAATCAAGAATAAAGTTTTTATAGAGCTCTCTCTCTTTAATTAAAACGTTTTCATTAAACAGGTTCTGTTCTATGGCAGCTTTATGGTTTTGAAGAAATTGTTTACAGTTATAAAAGTCAGAAGTAAATTGAATTCCAGGCTTTTTCGAAATTGTGCACTTAAACAAAAATTTTAAAAATAGTTTATTAGTTTTCATTCAATATTTATAAGGTCAAGCAAATATGTTTTGTATAAATTCGAAGAAATAAAAAATTTCCTAGGTTTAAGTGAAAATTTAATAACTTGAACCAAGAACTAACAAAAATTATTGGTATATGAGTAAAAATTTGACAAATTGAATTTAAAATATGACTTTTTATTCATTCATTTATTTTCAAAATTTTCAAAATGGTGGACATTTTTTTTAAAAATTGCTCAAATTCGCTTGAAACTTGTTACCCGGGAGTTTTTCGGGTCGCTGATTACGAAAACGATGGGAGCTTTTCAAAATTTTTAAAATTTAAAATGGCGGATTAAATATGGCAAATTTAAGCAATTTTGAAAAAAATGTCCGCCTACATTAATTTCAAGTTATTTCATTGGGTTATAATTTTGAAAGACGCAATCTCTGTGGTTTAAATTAGTATACCCAAATATTTCTTAAAAATGACCATATAAATATCTTAAAATAAGATACCTGTTTTTGCAGTGCGAATAAAAAGTTTTAAGCAAAATTTAACAGATTTTGACAAGTATAATTTGGATATTTTTTATCAATATTCTATAGCTATTGTTTATAATAATTATAATCGTACTATGTAACTTATTATTATTTTTCTTTCATATAATAGTAATGTTGGTGATCAAGACAAGCTATATATTAATTGTTAATTTCTTTAAATGTAAAAGAGTTATATCAAATTTTGTAAGTTGTTGTATGCACTAGTGGCACGAAAGAATTAAAAAAAAGATGCTAAAAAATTGGTGTTTTAAAAAATGTGTGTCCGATTTTAGATATTAGTAAGTATAATAAACCTAGCAAATTTTATTAAAATCCATCATTTCATTCTCTAAATATACGTGGAATAAAAAGTGCAGGCCTCGCACTCTATTATGGCTTTGAAAAAAGTAGGAAAAAGTAGCCTCGATGCCAAAAAAAGTAGCAAATAGTAGCCACGGGGATAAAAAGAAGTAGGAAAAAGTAGCATATATTTCTTTTTTAATATGGAAAAGGGTACAGATAAGTTTTAATAATAAAATATATTTGTGATATTTTTTTCAATTTTTAACGAAATAAACAATTTTTTGTGATTGTTTAATGATAGGAACATTTTGGTTCCTTCTTAACTATATTCGTTTTTATGCTTACCGTCAAGCGGGGCTATTTGCCAGGTTCCTAATGAATAAAATCTTTACATTGAGTTGTTTAAGTTTGCTACTTGATATAAATATTTTCTGATATCAAGATTACAAAGACTACTAAATGAAATTACCAAATTTTTTATCAGAAATAAGAAAAAAATGTGAAAAACAAGTTCAAATTTCTCAATGCACTTAAACTTCTGTTCAAATCTCTGGAAATTTAAAAGTGTTTTTCAAAGTATTAATGATAATTCTTGGCAACCTACGATTAGTTGTGATGATGTATACGTGATGCTCTAACTTTTTATTGCATATTTTAAGAAAAAAGTAAACCTAAAACTATAAAACCAGGATTTTGTGGGTTCTTCTGTGCATTCATTAAAATCAAGTTTTTTTTTTTAAATTTGTGTCATAGTTAGTAAAAAAAACTCTACTGTTTCGTTTTTACACATTATTTTCTTAGTTTTGTTATAAAATACGAGAAATAAGCATTAAATTTAAATTTTCCACACGGTGGCATAAAAACCTCATAAAAGTAACGTTAATAATTACATGCTTTTCAAGTTAATTTTCAAACTTTTTTTCTTAAAATAACACAAGAAGTATAGTAGAAGTTATATTAAGTAAAATTTTCTAAAAAAACAACTTTTTTTGTAAATCTATTTTTTTGTGAAATTTCAGTATTTTACTTTCAAATTAGTAAAACAATTCCTAAAAAAATAAATATTTCTAGCTTTGTTTTTCTTTATTGCACTCTAGAATATCTAGAAAAAATACTTCATACAATAAAAACGATAAAAAAATTTTGTTGACAACTTTATAAATAAACAAACTTTGATGCACAAAATAGCCCCACCAATGGGACTAGAAAAAAAATTCTCTCGTCCGCTAACTCATAGAAGGATGTTTATAACAGAATTGAATAGTTCGATGTTTTATTTTTTTAGATTCTGAACTTTAATAAAGCATAGAGTGGAAAAAGAGCGGGTTTGTGCACAAAATAACCCCGCTTAACGCTAATACAATATATATGTTACTTGAATTCGTATTTTCTATGAATAATAAAATACACTGTTAAAAATTTTGTGTAAAAAACAGTCCACACAACATTGTTTTAATATAAGATGGAAGCCTTAAATTCAATACTTTGGTTGTAATAGAAACATCTATAGAATTATAGATATAAATAAAAACATCAAACTTACAGAGAAGTTTGCGATAGAACATAAAATATCGTATTAAAATCGTAAATATTACAATAATTTTAAAAAATGTTTATCACAAGTCTTTAATTGGTACTTTTTTAAAAGTGATAGAATTGACGTTATGATGAACATAATCAATCATTCTAACTATATTGTTAGTATCGTTTTGTTCAGATTTAGTATTTAGAAAATAATATAATTTGCTTTGAAAATTTATTTTTTTTATTTTGTGAAATAGTAACTATTACAGAACTAGCCTTTCTTTTATAATTTCTTCAGCATGAGAAGCTTCAATTTTTTCTAAATATAAACTTGAATTATTCACAGGTATTGTTTTATTAGTTTGTTTGTTTCTGTTCTTTTTTTTTTATAATTCTATTTTTTTAGATACTTTCTTTTGAATTCTTTTTAACTAATTTTGTTTTATTTTGTCTTCCTTATTTTGTTCCAAATGTAAATCACGATCAGTTTCTGATTTTTTATTGTGTAATAATGTTTTTTATCGTTTTTACTGCATAAAGTATTTTTTCTAGATGTTCTAGAGTACAATAAATAAAACCAAAGCTAAAAATTTATTTCTTTTTGTAGGAATTGTTTAACTAATTTGAAAGTAAAACACTAAAATTTCACAAAAATGTAGATTTACAAAAAAAAAGTTATTTTAAGAGAAAAAGTTTCGAAATTTAATTGAAAAGCATGTAATTATTAATGTTACTTTTTTGAGATTTTATGGCATCGTGTGTAAAGTTGAAATTTGATGCTTATTTTTCGTCTTTTTTTATAACAAAACTAAAACAAAAATGTTCTAAAACGAAACATTAGAGTCTTTTTTACTAACTGCAAAACAAATTTTATAAAAAAACTTGATTTTTAAGAATGCACAAAATGACCCACAAAATCCTTTTTTTTTTTTTTTTTTAATATGCAATAAAAAGTTAGCTTATCCCGTATATATCATCACAAGTAAATTGTCAAGTACTATCATTAATATTTTTCGAAACACTTTTAAACTTTCAGAGATCTGAACAGAAGTTTGAAGGCATTGAAAAATTTGAGCTTCATTTTCACGTCTTTACGAATTTTTTCTGATTGTTGATAAAGAATTAAGTAATCTTATTTAGTATATTCTTTGCATTCTAGATATTAGAAAATATTTAAACCAAATAGGAAACTGAAACAACTCACACTTAAAGAGTTTATTCATTAAAAATCTCGCGTGCACAAAATAGCCCCACGGTTACGGTAACTTAAGTAGGTATTTTTGAGCAAGAGTTGGTAAAATTATTTCCTGTTTTATTGACTATGTACAAAACCGTTTTTCGTTTACGCTTTTTATGTTTACGCTGTTTTGAAAGAGAAACTTAACATACACACAAATTTGATTAAAAATAAAAATGTGTGCATTTTAGATAAAAATGAATCAACATAACCTATTTTTAAAGCTCGAAAATCGAGAATTGCAAAGTTTTATCAGTGCGAAAGCAAAAAATACTTTTTTCTAGGTTAAGAAAATAACAAAATTAAAAAAAAAATTTTGTATAGAAAAAGAAACATATTTAGTACACGAGTAAGTTTTAAATCTTATTTTCTGAGTTTGACATTGCATTGACATGCTGTAAACTAATTCTCATGCAACAATATGCATATGTGTGTCAGTAATGAATACATATGCATAGTTGGCATTGTAAATTTAAACATGTATGCACACATACACAGATTCATTGGTGTTAAGTAATACAGAATAAGAATCAATGGAAGCTTATAATAAGAGCCCAATTACGGTTATGTGTGAAATGAAAGGGTAAATAAGTAAAATGTATGCACGTAGATGTTTATACGTATAAAACATACATATGTATGAGTGGTGTGTGTATTTGTGTGTGAGTGTGTAGGTGTGTTGGAAAGTAACTGTGTGAACATCTTTTGAGTTAATACACATTCATTCTCACTGGTACATTTGTGTTACGACATTTTAATGGACTTTTCTACTTAGAAGCCTATAAAGTGCCCAACTGAACCGAACATCTTTCCTCTTTCAAGTTAAAACCTTAACCCTCATATGCAGGGCGGCTTCGATTTCATTTTCTCACACGTGAACTTGTTTCTGGTTTCAAGATTCTCACTACACAACCCTTTCTCACTGAATAGGTTCAACGATTGGATTTAAAAAAATTAATTGCTCAAGCACTTTAAAGGTTCTCAGAAAAGAATAATGCAGTTCTTAAATTGTTTCACGGGGTAATTTTTTGTCTTAAATTTTATTTCACTCATCCGAAAATTGAAATATAGTTGTGATAATGAAATGTTTGATGAAAGACAATTTTAATTGAATAGCCTAGATATAGGTATAGATATATATAAATTGTTTATTGTGGCTTCTCGTTAGTGTAACATGAACAAGCAAATTAGAAATAAAGTACATCTGCTATATATTTTGTTATTAAACGATGCCAATAACTGCTGCGTTTACTGTACCTCTAAGATAATATGCACGAGCATGAAGAAGATTGTTTCGCTATCACGGTAAATTTAACTGCCTTGTAGGATTTACAATTTGTAAACGCTAGGAAATTTACAAATATGCTATACATGTGTGTGCATCTTTAACATATTTATAGCTCCATGGTATTGATCAGAATTTTATACGATAGGAGTAATTTTCATTTTTACTCATTGTGTACTAAATTTGAGTAAAAAGGGTTTTTTGAAGTTGTATTTAATCCTTTTTTTTAATTAATGCAATTATTTATACCAAGAGTGAACTTTCACTCTTAATAATTGAAAAATCGTAATTGTATGTGCAGTTATAAAAAGAGAGGACGAACTATTATGTGGAGGATTTCACTTATTCAGATTTAGAGAGTGCTTTCAGTCTTGCTTGAAACCACTGACCACTCCAGAAATGTACGATTTCAATGTACGTGCGTGTCGGAATGTTCTACGTTGTCAGAGACAAGCGCCAAAGCTTAAGCATATATGTGCTTGTGTATGGCATGTACAACAGCATCTATGCCACGTGTCAAACTCTTATGTAAGGTTCAAAGTACTTTCTTGTTACCTCAACCCCTTATCCTTATCCCCTTAATCATTATTTTATGGTACACCTCGTGAATCAATTAAACTAGTTTACATAGTGTAAGAATTACCTATTTTAATGTACCGAATTTCACTAAGATTCTTTTTTATTTTGTAACAATGATTGCAATTGTGACCATCTTTAGTGTTACCAATACGAACTACAATCAAAATTTTACCAGTTATAATTGTAGGGAATAAAATACAAAAACTTTGTAACATCTTGGATGGTACCCAGTAGCATAATGATAATGTTTAACATTAGTAGTTTAATTTACTATACTTTAAGTATAGTTAAATTTTAAAGACAAACTACAAAATCTCATTTTACAAACTACTTTCTACTTATTCGAAGTCAATATAACTTTTTAAAGTTGGTTGAAGTCATAAGTTGTTGCCTTTAACATATTCAAGTATCTTAAATTCATGTATACACTCAATAGATCTCTGTCTATCAAATTTATCCGCAGTTAGTTCAAATCTATTCAAATAGCTGCGCACTAAAGTTCGTTCTTACATAGAAATTCAACTAAAACTCGGGAGTCTTTGGCAAACGATTCTGACCTTTTGCCAAAATCAAATCCGGATCCGTCAACTCTTTGTTTGAGCTAACCAATATCATTTCAATCATAAGATAGAGGCAGATGCCAACTTTGGCTTGGGTCTAGTGACCAACTGGTGGAAAACTTTGATACATAAGGTAACCATATCAGGTTCATATCATATAAGGTATATGAAAATAGGCATATATTCTTAAAGATAATAGGAAGATCTGTAATGTCAAATATAAGAAAGGTCAATCCCTAATATGGAATTCCAGACAGAAAAGTGTTTTCTTTTTATAAAGATATTATCATAAAATACTTGAAAGATTGTGCATTCCTTATGTTTATAAACCATATCACAATAGGGAAGACCGAGGACGAAAGTAACAAAAATCAGTTTTTTGATGATAGCGTCAAAACTATTTGTCAGATAGGTTCTGTAAACATACTAATCGAAAGCTTGGACCTTCACCTATTAAATAAAATTAGAATTAAACATAAATAATAATTAGATAGTCAACAGCAGGACTTTTTAATCAGCTCTTTGTTTGTTACTTTCCTCCTCACCGCACCCCTGAGATGCACTGAGGTGGAAAGTAACAGCAGAAAGGAAAAAAAGTAACATTTTTCTTCTTCTTAAATGACTTTTGGCGTAGCCAACTGTCAGAACTGCAAAAAAGTAACATTCGGTCATACGGTTCCTGAACCAGCTCGATCATGATATGGGGGAGGTAGAGGGGGTAAAACTGATTAAAAATTACTTTAGGACCATGTCTGTCCGCTGATTGGTTTAGAAGTTATAAGCGTTGTTACTTTCCACCTCTGTTACTTTCCTCCTCGGTCTCCCCTATACTTAGCATATCTAAACTTTTAAAACATTGATCATTCACAACTATTAAGCGTACATAAAAAAAGTTATATTGCTAAACACTACACGGCTGTAAGTATCCTCAAACAGAAAATTGTACAAATCAAACAAAATAAATAAATAAATAGAAACTTGATAGACAGTGACGTAACTGGGAGGGCAAGGACCCTGGGGCAAAAAGGAAAATGAGGCCCCAATTATAAATGATTTTTTAAATAGATGTTCTTTTCTTTTAAAATTTTAAATCATATTTCACCTTTTTAAAATGTTCTCAAATTTTAAAATTATAGCAATTTTAATTTCTTCAAATTTCAGTTAATGTGAACTTGCAATGATTAAAAGTCCAATTAATTCACGTTTCAAATATACTAAATTTAAATTTTCAACTATTTTTATCATTTTTAAATTCTTTTAATTATTTTTAAAGTGTTTCCCAAAATCTTAAATTTACCTTCCTTATAAATTTTAGTTATTTTGTTTAGTTTTTTCATACCAACAATTTTTTAATTTAATTTAATTTAATTTATTTTATTGAACAAATCCAACAGTCCCAAAGGACCAATTACAGGATTATCATTATAAGCATTAATTGGCACTATACAATATTACTTATAGCTAAGGATTTAAATCCTCTTTAACATAATTATGAATTATGAACTGCCAGTAAGAAATAATTCAAACTTAAATTAAGCACAATGATCAGCTTAAGCTGTATATTAGCATTTAAACAATAGATACAAATTATTATTAATTAAGCCATGTAGGATTTTAAAAGAAGAAAAAAAAAATAATAATAAATAAAACTGAAATTGGTTGAGTAATAATTGAGTGAAATAATTTTAATTATTTTTCCCTTGACATTAAAATTAATTTAATTATTTATTTCTAAACTTTATATTATTCATCGCAAATTTAAATTAATTTTTTTAATTTACCATTATTTTTGTCATTTTGCAATTATTACCTTCAATTTTTAATCATTTTCATAATTTCTGAATATATTTCCTGAACTTTCAAATATTTCAAATAATTATTTTGTTCAATTTTCATTTCTTTTTATTATTTTGCAATGATTTTCTCCATCTTTAAATATTTTCATTATTTATCAATTAATTTTCTAAAATTGCAGTTATTTTCACAAATTTAGATTATTGTCATCAGTTTTCCATATTTTAAACGATTTTTCAATTATTTTCTTTTGCTTAGGGGCATGTGATAGATTATGACGTCACTGGTATAGGCAAAATTTGTCCGTGACTTTTCTCTTAAAATATTGAATATTTTGTCATGAAACTTGGTAGAATTACTTAAAATATCATTAGAAAGGTCTCTCTGACCCAAATTTGTTTGAAGTTTTGTTCAAAATTAATTTTGGAAAATTTTCGAAAAAAGCAATTTTTTAAAATTTAATTTTTAGCCAAAATTCTATCAAATACGGGTCAGAGAGATCTTCCTTATGATATTTTAAGTAATCCTACTAAGTTTCGTGACAAAATATTTAATATTTTAAGAGAAAAGTTACGGACAAATTTTGCCTTTGCCAGTGACGTCATTCTCCATCACATGCCCTTAAAAATAAATTTTGCAGTTTTTCTATTATTTTCTTCAATTTCTAATTATTATTATTATTATTATTCTGGCATAACTTTCAAAAATTTTAATTATTTATCTGAAATTTCAATTATTTTTATCAATTTTCCATTATTTCTGCGATTTTTCTATTAATTCTCTTTAATTAAATATTAAAGATTATATTATATTATATAATATATTATATTATATTATATTAAATAAATAATATGGCTGTCGTCTAAGCTACACGTTGTTGTCGTTGCTCCGTACGTTTTTTAAAGTTTCTTGTACTTTCAGTAACGGATTACTTTATCGGTTCGCATATAAGAAACGTTATCAGTTACCAAACAATATTTTCATTAGTTAAAATCGATTTGTTCAGTTCGTGTCACTTAAACTTGTTTCTTCATCGCGTGGATAGTGTGACATAACCTCAATCTGCAACTGGTTGAAAATGGCTCCAAAACAGTCTACTCAAGGTGATAAGATTTGCACCCGTTGTAAGAGTAGAGTTGTAGACCAAATCGTCTTTTGTAGTGGATGTAAGTCTCCTTACCATGCATCTTGTGCATTGCTAATGGATAAATTGGAGAACGGGTCATTTTCAAAATGTTGCAAGAAACGTGCTTTGTCCCCGTCGTCTTTGGCCGTACCCTCAACTAGTGCGGATGATTCTCCTGCAACTATTGGTGACATCAAAAAAATAATAAAGGAAGCGATGAATGAACTAAAACCTCAATTACTCTCGGTGACAAATTCTATAAACGAGTTTACAGTCAAACTCGACGACATAACCTCAAATCTACAACTCGTCAACGAGGATTTAAAGAACGTCAAATCAAACGCTGACAAACACGAACGCGTCATTAACGACCTGGGGTATAGACTGTTAGCTACTGAAGGTACCTTAAAAGACCTCACATCAAATATAAATATAAATGCTGATAAATTTGCCAATATTAATTTAAACTGTGAGGAGATTGAGAATAGACTCATGCGTAAATGTAATTTAATTTTATTTGGAGTAACTGAGTCTCTTTTGAATTCCGACTCATTGAAACATGAGGAGGACAAAACTAGCGTAATAAATCTTTTTTCTTCTATAAATTCAAGCATCTCACTACCTAAAGAATTTACACTTAAAAGACTTGGCAAATCTGTACAGAACTCACCGAGGCCGAGACCGATCGTGCTCACTCTGCAGAATTGGAAGGACGTCAGGGATCTACATCGTGGGTTTCTGACGGCGAAAAGGGATGTAAAATCAAATGCAGCATTGCAGGGGATCAGTCTTCACTACGACAAGACGAAATTGCAGCTAGAGGAGCTTTCTCATCTCAAGAAGCAACTGGAACTTCGTCAGCAACAAGGAGAACAGGGACTGATTATTATGCATCGAAATGGAAAACCAAAAATTGTGAATCGTCCCGTTCAAGTGTCCAAAACCCAGCAAATTGTGCAAATGTCGATCGAGCTATAGTTCCCAGCCGATCTACAGATGAGGCATCGGCTGAGTCATCAGTGCTCTTCAGTCACCCTCGTTCACCTGTCAGTGCTCCCCACTCTCGGCCTTCGGAGTGCCTTATCAGACAACAGACTCCTGACATTTCGGTGTATTACCAGAACGTCAGGGGTGTGCGCACGAAATTGAGGACCCTACGAGAAACTTTACCCCTGGTGCTTTTCGATTTTGTGATTTTTACCGAAACTTGGCTGAATCCTGATATTTTGTCAAACGAACTTGGTTTTATTGGGTATGACGTTTTCAGATGTGACAGAAATATTAACACAAGTGCACACTCACGAGGCGGTGGGGTGCTAATTGCATCGGCGTCCCGCTTAAATGTGTCGCTATTAAATTGTCACAATTTTTCAATTGAACATGTTTTCGTTAAGTTTAAATTTAATCATACACAATACATTATAGGATGCTTTTATATACCGCCAAACGAATCCCCTCAAAATTATTCTCTAATGTGCTCCATATTGGAGGAGGTTTGTGATATTTATCCTACTGCTAAAATTTGTATTTTCGGCGACTTCAATCTTCCTTTCATGAAGTGGAATGAGTTGTCAATTAATGGGAACCTCATAGAGGTGGATTCGGACGCCTCGCGACAACAACAGCAAATTTCGAATGTGATCGCCGACACTGTCGAGCTCCTTGGCTTGCATCAGGTAAATTTCTTTTCAAATTTTTCTGGCTCCATTTTAGACTTGATATTTTTTAATTTTTTTAACTATAGCTTATCTTTAGCAACGGAGGCTATTTTAAGTGTGGATGGATACCATCCACCTTACATTTTCTGATACACACTAAAATTGATTCTCCAGTTCACTTAAATTTGAAACTGACTTTGGATCCCGTCTTTAAATACGATTTTAAATCTGCTAATCTATCGGCATTAAACTCATTTATGAACAGTATCGACTGGGAACAAGTTTTGGGGAGCGGCAGTGTCGATGACGCTGTTGATGAATTCTACAACTATGTCTATAGAGCTTTTGATTTATTTATTCCACTAAAAATAATTAGAGAATCTTCCTACCCGGTTTGGTTTAATAACGAATTAAAAAGACTGGTTTATTTGAAGAAACAAGCGCATCTTAATTACAAGCGCACGAAAAATCAAAGTGATTATTGTATTTTTTCTAAGTTGAGAGCGCAATGTAAAAGACTTTCCAAGTTAACATATAGTAAATACATTGATAAAGTACAGGAGTCTGTGATAACGAATCCGAGAATGTTTTGGAATTATACTCGCTCTGTGAAAAAACAAAATCCCATCCCGGGCGAAATGTATCTGGGAAATATTTACGCGGAAAATGACAAGGACATTGCAAACCTTTTCTCCACTCATTTCACGTCAGTTTATTCGGATCCTGCCTTCCAGTTCACATTATCTGAAGAATTATCTCAAATTAATCAGCACATAAATTCGTTCTCTATTTCAAAGTCTCAAATAATAAGTGAGCTGAAGGGTTTGGATGCGAATAAGAGCTCGGGGCCTGATGGCATTCCACCTGGTCTACTAAAGACTTGTCGTTTTTCGCTAACCGTGCCTCTGCAAATCCTATTTAACAAATCTTTAGAAAACGGCACTTTTCCAACTGAGTGGAAAAAGGGTATTGTCGTCCCTATACACAAGGATGGAGATAAGCAAGATATTTCAAAGTATCGTCCTATCACTTTATTAAACTCAATAGCTAAGGTATTCGAAGGTATTGTCTACAAGATTGTTTATAGACAGGCTTCAATTTATCTGTCGTCTGAACAACATGGGTTTGTTAAAGGAAAGTCAGTTACAACAAATTTAAGTACTTTCTATAATTATGTTATTAGTAATATGGAATTTAAGGAATCTAAAAAATTTATAAAAAATAAAAAATATGTCAGGGCTAAAAATCAAATAGATACTATTTATACGGATTTTAGTAAGGCATTTGACAAAGTTAATCATGCGATGCTCATTCGAAAGCTTGAACTATTTGGATTCGATTGCGAGCTTTTGACTTGGTTTGAAAGCTACCTCGCGAACTGATTATTGTCAGTGCGAATGAACTCGGTTTTTTCAGACGTATTCGAGTCAATTTCGGGAGTTCCCCAGGGATCTCACCTTGGACCCCTATTATTTTTAATTTATATCAACGATATCACTCACATTTTTAAGAATTGCCGGATCTCCCTGTTTGCGGACGATTTAAAATTTTACAGAATTATACTTAACCTATAGGATTGTTTACGTATGCAAGGTGACCTTAATAACCTTTATGCTTGGTCTGTAAATAATTGTTTGCCAATCAACATTGACAAATGTAAAATAGTTTCATTTACCAGAAAGAAAAGCACAATAATGTTCGATTATTATATAGACAAATCGGTCATTTTGAAGGTGTCCACGGTGAAAGACCTTGGTGTAATTTTTTGCTCAAACTTTTCGTTTAACGACCATGTTGACTCAGTCGTTAGCAGGGCAACTAGAATGCTCTATTTTGTCATGAGAAACACAGTAGGATTCAATAATATACGAGCTTTAAGAGTCCTCTATTTCGCACTGGTCAGATCGTTACTGGACTTTTCATCTGTCATTTGGTCTCCTTGTTACGATGTAAGCGCGATCAGAATTGAAAGAGTGCAGAATAAGTTTCTGCGTTTTGCAGCAAGACGAACGGGTACTCCGTACGATTTTTTATCGCATGATTACTCCGAACTCAGAAGTCTGTTCAGAATACAGTCTATGAAATCTAGATTCTTACACACGGATTTACTTTTTTTATTTAAATTATTAAATGGCTATGTCGACTGCCCAGAAATCCTATCTCAAATTGACTTCATTGCTATACCTCAACGGCTCAGATATTCCATTTTATTCCAAACTACTGTGTGTAACACAAATATTAAAAAACACTCAGTTCTGAACAGGCTTGTGAGGGAGGCCAACCAATTTGACGACAGAGTCGACTTTTTCGCAAATTCTATTACTACGTTTGTTGCTAATGTACGGGTGGCGTTACATAATTTATAAGACAGCCAAAGAGATATTATTTTTTTGTTCACAAATCTCGTTATTATTACTATTGTTATTATTATTATTTTTAATTGTTAATCTTTATAGTACTCTGTACGAAAGGGCAATTATTATAGCCCGTATACTGATGAAAATAAATAAATAAATAAATAAATTTAATTAAAAGTTTTCAAGTAATTTTGTAATTATTTTATTTCTTCAAACATATATTTTATGACATAAATTTGAAAAAAGTGACTATTTTTTCATTTGACCTTCCTATGATCGTACATTCCTATTGGATATTCTTTTAAATATATATTTTATGTTTTTTTCAATTATTTCCCTAAAATTTTATTTACTGTTATTAATTTTTCATATTTCACATTTTCTAAAATTATTTTCTAAGATTTTTAAGTATTCTTCTAAAATTTCAATTATTTTCATTAACTTTTGATTATTTCTGCATTTTCTTAATAATTCTCTATAGTAAAAAATTTTTATGTCATTTTGTAATTATTTTCTTTCTCTAAGGGCATGTGATGGATTATGACGTCACTGGTATAGGCAAAATTTGTCCGTAACTTTTCTCTTAAAATATTGAATATTTTTTCATGTAACTTGGTAGAATTATTTAAAACGTCATTAGAAAGGTCTCTCAGACCCGAATTTGTGTAAATTTTAGCCCAAAATTAATTTTCGGAAATTTTCGAAAAATTACGAACTTTTTTAAAAACAATTTTGAGACAAAATCCAAACAAACTCGAGTCTGAGAGACCTTCCTAATGACATTTAGAGTATAATTCTACCAAGTTTCATAAAAAAATATTTAATATTTAGAGAGAAAAGTTGCGAAAAATTTTGCCTATACCAGTGACGTCATAATCCATCACATGCCCTTAAACATATAGTACTTATTCTACGATTTTTTCAACTATTTCCGGCAAAATTTATTTACTGTTTTCAATTTTTTATATTTAAATTATTTTTATCATATTTCATTTTTTTTCTTAATCTTAAATTACTTCCAGCATATTTCATTTATTTTTTTTTAATTTTGAATTAATTTTATCATTTTTCAATTATTTTCCTCTATTTTTAATTTTATTGCCCATTAACATTTTCTAAAATTTATTATTTTCTAAGATTTTTAAGTATTTCTCTAAAATTTCAATTATTTTTTTCAATTTTTAATTATTTTTATTTATTTTCTTAATTTCCAATTTTTTTTTATTAATTATCGTAAATTTCAATTATTTTTAATTTTCTTCAATTCTTTTATCTAATTTTTAATTATTCTAATTTTTTTCAATTAATTTTTAAGATCTTCATGTATTTTTCTCAAATTTCAATTATTATTATTTTTTTTTTAAATTTTGGTAATTTTATCAATTTTTTCTCTCAAATGTCATTTATTTTTTACAACTTATCATTGTTTTTATTATATTTTAATTATTTTTTTTAAGTTTCAAAATTTAAAATCATTTTTCAATTATTTTCCAAAATTTATCTCTTAATTTTTCTATTTTTTTATAATTTCCAAAATTTTAAACTATTTATCTGATATTTTAATTATTTCATCCAATTTTCAATTATTTATATTACGTTCTTTAATTTTCAATTAATTTCGATCTTTTTCATTATTTCCAAAACGTTTTTAATTATATATTTTTAATTACAAATTGTTATCTTTAATTTTAAATTACGTTTATCTTTTTTCATTTCTTTTCAAGGAACTTCTGAAAGTTTTAAGTATTTTCTGAAATTTTCTTTAACTTTCCTGTATTTAAATTATATTATGTATAATTTTTTCAATTATTATCTCAAATTTTAGTTTCTTTTTTCAATTTTTAATTATTTATTTTTCAATTTACAATTATTTTCTCCAATTTTTCATTATTCAATTTCTTTAATTTATTTTTAAGACATTTCTGTGGTTTTTTAAATTACTTTCCCCAATTTTTAATTGATCTCATTTTTTTTAATTAATTGGCAACATTTTTGATTATATTGTTCAATTTCAATTATTTTTTGCAATTTTTTTTAGTTTTAAAATTTTATAAATTTTGTCCTGAATAATTTTTTTTTATATATTTGTTTATATAAATTTATTTTTGAATATCATATTTAAAATATTTATAATTGATGATAACACAAGGTGTAGAAATTAATCGCAAGCCAGCGTGCGTTGTTTAATTTAGTCAAACTTTAAATTACTACAATAATTAGTAAAGTTTTTGGAATTTGTTTTTAATAGGTTTATTAGGGTTGATCAAGGGCCCCCTAAGCTTAAAGATTGCCCCTTTACAGTTACGCCACTATTTGGAAAGTATGTTTAAAAAAAAGGAAATTGCAGAGAAATAAACATAAAGAATTTAAAATTAAAAAATAAAAGTTTGAAGTTAAAAAATGGAAATAAGTGAAATTTGAATACAGAAATAAACAATCGTCAAGTAAAAATAAGAGACCCACTTTCCCTAAGGGTATATTTGATTTCTCGAGGAAAGTAAGCATTTTCTTGAACTTTGTGCACTTGGAGATATTCGTCGACAATGACACGCTTCCAGATCGTTACACTTACACGCTAAACATATAGATATAAAAGCTCAAGGCCGTTGGGGATAACTGGATATAGGTATAGACTAGTAGAAAGCTTAAAAGTAAGTCTACCGCAAAACATTGCGAACGATTCGAGCGGCTATGTCTCTCTGGTATAGGGACTTAGAATGCTCAGAGAAGCAGAGTTTGCATTGTGCAAGTGCACAAGTTGGGATATAGAACTCGACATGTGGTAACCACAATTCAGGCGAGGTGTTTCGCCTCTGTATGTTTGCTACAAGAGACAACATCAAATATGTATATGTAATTTCTGCGCTGAAACACCAATTCTATTCAACAACTTAAGTTCGCGAAAATTTCACTTCCAATTGGATGATTTTCAAATTAAAGTCATATTATATATAGTTCAAAGACAAATACGAGACTATTACATTATTACCTCTAATTACACGCAAATTCACTAAACATTATTTTATACGCGGAAGAACTTTTGGTTCTTTCAAAATAGTAAAAATGTTATTTTATACTACAGGACTAGAAGAATATTGGAGCAAGGCCGTAGCCAGAAAAAATTTTCGGGGGGGGGGGGGTTTGTCAACAAACAGTCAAAGTAATGACCTTTTTTTTTTTTTTTGAAAACTTGAACAGCTGTCAAAAAATTTTCGGAGGGGGTTCAAACACCTCTATCACCCCCCCCCCCCTGACTACGGCCTTGTATAGGAAAGACCGCTCAACCGTATAGATAGTAGAAATTTCCAACAGGTGTAATTATTTCAGGCTGAAGTAATTAATAAAATGTTTAAGGGCATGTGATGGAGAATGACGTCACTAGTATAGGCAAAATTTGTCCGTAAACTTTCTCTTAAAATAATAAATATTTTTACCCCAAACTTTGTGGAATTACTTAAAATATCATTAAAAAGGTCTCTCTGACCCAAGTTTGTTTAAATTTTGCTTTCAAACTAATTTTTTTTAATTTTTCGAAATTCAGCTAATTTTTTAAAAAGTTAACTTTAAGGCAAAATGTAAACAAATTTGGGTCAGAGAGACATTTTTAATGTTATTTTAAGTAATTCCGTAAAGTTTGGTGTCAAAATATTTATTATTTTAAGAGAAAGTTTACGGAAAATTTTTGCCTTTACCACACTGAAAAAAATCCCTTGCACCCGTCTACTAGGAATCAACCATTTTTCCTTGTTAGTTAAGGAGCCAGCTAGTTGAGATTAGTTAAAATGACAAGGATAATTTGTACTCTAAGTAATTAGGAATTATATTATATTAACACCAAAAATTGAGCGATCGACTGCTTTTATTACTGCAATAAGTTCTTTATTATCTAAAATACATTTGTCAATACTTTCTCTCTTTCAAACATTAGTGGTTAAGGTAAATGATACCAGTTTTGTTCGCCATATATTTTAAGGTTATGTCGATTTGACATTTTCAGAAAAAACTATTAAAACTTTAGTAAACTTTGGTATTATTTTAAAGATTAATTGACACAAAGTAACTTGTTTGCACTGGGAAATTGTAATATTTCAGCTGATTTATACATTTTTTTCTGTTTTTAAAAATTAGAAGTCGAACAAGTTTGATTTATTAGAATTAACTTATCTTCGGTTGCTAACTGAACAAGGAATCCTTGTCATTTTAACCAAAATGGACTCAACTATAGCCAAATTGTTGTTTTTCACATTAATATTTTTTTCAGTGCAGTTACGTCATTCTCCATCACATGCCCTTAACACTAAAATGAAGCTATTCTATTTAATTAATTATCACAATATGCATAATAAGTATTTTTATAATATCATAAAAATTTACTCAAAAATTACCTGCTTCCAACAGTAGATAATCCTTTCTTATTTGAAAAATATAAATTGTGGAACAGCTTTTTACCCGTAATCAGAGTGTCTACTAATTTCGTCCCACAAAATTCCCGGTCATTTCCCAGTTTTTTCTCTTCTTAACTTAAAATTTATTTTAAGTATAAATAGACCTACGAATGGCTACAAAAATTGAAGACAACAGCTGATAATTCAAGAAAATAATTAAAATTCAAAGAAAAGAATTGAGAATTGAAGAATTAAATATTAAACTTTGCAAAAAATACTAATTATGAATTAAAAGAAACAATTAAGAATGAAAACAAATAATTAATAATGGAAAGAAATAATTAAAGAATGACGAAGATATTTGACAATTAGAAACAAAATTCAAAAAAAGAAAATATTAATCGACAATTGAACAATAATTAAAAAATTGATCGTTGGTTATTAAATTCAAAGAATATCATTGAAAATTGGTCAACTAGATAGAAATTAAAAAAATTAATTCAAAATTGAAGAAATAAATTGAAAATTAAATAATGAAATTGAAATCGGAAAAACACAGAATTATTGAATATTAAAAAAAAACAATTTAAAATTGAGAAATAAAATTGAAATTCGAATACAATAATTGAGAATTAAAGAAAATTACTGAACAATTGGATTGAAAAAAAAAGAAAAAAATAATTTATAATTAAAATAAAAATGGAAAATGACAGGAATTATTTAATATTAGGTAAAAATTGAAGAATAGAATTGTTACACAGCCCTGCATCAGTTTTGTCGAATGAATGTGACTAAGTGTTTCCGAAGGGAATTATTGTGCTGAACACGAATCTGGAGTTCAAAATGTTGCATTACGTCAAGTTTTAAAAAAAAGGGGGTTGAAACCCCCAAAAATAGCGTTTTTGGCAGTTTTTGAAAAATTGTAGTACCAAAATTATACGTGTCAAAAACATCGCTCTTATTAGAAATTAAAGCTTGAAATATGCCCTTTAAAATGAACTATGGGCGAAATTAATTGCACCTACCCTCAAAGAAGGGGGTGTGTTTTTTATAGGGTGTTTTGAAAAAATTATTAAACAAAACTACCCAAGGGAAAAACACCGATATTCTTGCAACTTAATAAACTACAATCATAACAAAAAATATTTCACACGTGTTTTTACCCTTAAAACTCAAAAAACACTGTTTTGATTAAAAAGTTTTTTTTTTATTCTTAGAACGCAAAAAACATCGTTATTGTCACAAAGGATGTTTTTTACCCTTAAAACGCAAAGCAGCTTTGAAAAAAACACTTGTTAAATATTTTTCTTTATGTTTATAGTGTAAGTTGCAAGAATATCCGTGTTTTTCACGTGAGTAGTTTTGTTTAATAATTTTTTCAAAATACCCTTTAAAAAACACACCCCTTTCTTTAAGGGTTGATGCAATTAATTTCACCCATAGTTAATTTAAAAGAGCATATTTCAAGCTTTAATTTCTGATAAGAGTGATATTTTTGACACGTATAATTTTGGTACTACGATTTTTCAAAAACTGCCTAAAACGCTATTTTTGAGGGTTTCAACCCCCCTTTTTTCGAAAACTTGACGTGATGCAACATTTTGGACTCCAGATTTGTGTTCAGCGCAAAAATTTCCTTCGGAAACACTTGGTCACATTCATTCGACGGAGAAAAGTTAAGATTTGCAGGGATGTGTTATTTAAAGAAATTAATTGAGAATAAAAAAACATAAAATAAATAACTGATAATTGGAAAAAATAATTGAAAAAGTCGAGATTACTGAATATTGAAACGAACAATTCAAAATTGAACAAAATAATTAAAAATTAAAGAAAATAATTAAAAAATGAAGAAAATAGTTGAAAATTGAAGAAAGTACTTAAAAATTGAAGACAATATTTGAAAACAGCAGAAAGATTTAGAAATCGACAGAAATAATTGCGAATTGATGAAAATAATTGAAAAATTACCAATTTAAAGAAAAACATAATTTAAAAAAGCTGAGAATTGTTGAATATTGAAGAAAATTGAGAAAAAATTGAAAATTGAAAGAAATTAAAAAAAATATGAAAAAATAATTGGAAATTGAAGAAAATAATTGAGAATTTAAAAAAAATCATTGTAAGAAGCCTAGAGTTATTGAATATTGAAAATTAAAAAATTATAATTGAGAATTAAAGAAAATAATTGAAGCATTAAACAATTGAATTGAAAGTAGAAGAAAATAAGTGATAATTGAAGAAAAAAGAAATTAACAACCCACGAATTATAGAATTTAAAGAAAACAATAAAAAATGAAGAATGTAATTGTAATTTGAAGAAATTAATTAAAAATTGTAGAAAATAATTTGAAATTGAAGAAAATAATGGTGATTTTATGAAAATTGTTAAATAATAATAATTGATGAATTGAATTGAAGTTTCAAAAACATAATTGATAATTGAAAGAAAATATTGAAAAAAGCCGAGAATTATTAATTACACTAGTTTACAGCCAAAATGTACATTTAATGCCACTATTTTTTTGTTATGTACTA
Source organism: Ganaspis brasiliensis (assembly GCA_037103525.1). NCBI lineage: Eukaryota > Metazoa > Arthropoda > Insecta > Hymenoptera > Figitidae > Ganaspis > Ganaspis brasiliensis. The sequence goes on along the minus strand of JAZKLR010000584.1, from coordinate 258,589 downwards.
TGGTTCTCTAAATTTAAAAATGACATTAAGAAATTTTTCTATGTATAGGTTTCCGAAATATGAATTTTTTAAATTTTTTTTACGTTTTTTTCGGAGGTGACTTCACGTTTTAGGCCGTATCTCGAGTTACAGACGTCCGATTAAGTTTTTCTAGGTGTCAAATTAAAGGTAATCAAATTCCAAACAATCGCTTTTAACATTATTTTTCAATCGGTTAAATATTTTAAGTGATATAGTCCAAAAAAAAATTTTAAATTTGAGTTTTTGGCCCAAAATCTGAAAAACAAATTCATTCTACCGCCATGCAAAAATAGAAAAAGTCAAATTATGTCTAGTTTTAAATTTTTTACATATATGGCTCACTTTTAAGAAGAAAAAAATGTATTGATAAAAACAATCTATGGGTAATTATTGAAGTTATAAGCCAGGGTACTGAAATTCTCGTTTTACGCCATTTCGGTATTTTACATCCTTTTATAGTGATTATGTTGATTAATTTAATGAATACAATATCTAATTAGAAAATGGACTTTTTTCACCGATTTCAAATAATTTTCAGTGCTTTACTAATTCAAATTTGACTGAAAATTTTTTTGGAGTTTTTGACAAAAATTTCTGAAGAGGCATAAATTGATTAAAATCTGCTTCTTTGACAAGTTGAATTAAATGCGCAGAGGTTCAATTCTTTTTTAATTTTGTTCGTTATTAGGTGAAAAAGTTTGAAATTAGATATAGAAATATAAAAAATAATTCATATTTGACTGAAAATTTTTTTGGAGTTTTTGACAAATATTTCTGTAGAGGCAAAAATTGATTAAAATGTGCTTCTTTGACAAGTTGAATCAGATGCGCAGAGGTTCAATTCTTTTTTAATTTACAAGGAGAAAAACCATTGACTTTCGTCTGAGGGCTGCTGCGGACATATTTTTTAAAAAAAAATTTTTTTCATATTTCTTTATCTAATTTCAAACTTTTTCATCTATTAACGAACAAAATTCAACAAATCTGTTTCAACTTGTCAAAAAAGCAGATTTTAATCAATTTATGCCTCTTCAGAAATTTTTGTCAAAAACTCCAAAAAATTTTTCAGTCAAATATCATTTATTTTTCATATTTCGATAGCTAATTCCAAACTTTTTCATCTATTAACGAACAAAATTTAACAAAAATTGAACCACTGCGCATCTGATTCAACTTGTAAAAAAAGCAAATTTTAATCAACTTATGCCTCTTCAGAAATTTTTGTCAAAAACTCCAAAACATTTTTCAGTCAAATATCATTTATTTTTCATATTTCTATATCTTATTTCAAACTTTTTCATCTATTAACGAACAAAATTTAACAAAAATTAAACCTCTGCGCATCTGATTCAACTTGTCAAAAAAGCAGATTTTAATCAATTTATGCCTCTCCAGAAATTTTTGTCAAAAACACCAAAAATTTTTCAGTCAAATATCATTTATTTTTCATATTTCGATATCTAATTTCAAACTTTTTCATCTATTAACGAACAAAATTCAACAAAAATTGAACCTCTTCGCATCTGATTCAACTTGTCAAAAAAGCAGATTTTAATCACTTTATGCCTCTCCAGAAATTTTTGTCAAAAACTCCAAATAATTTTTCAGTCAAATATCATTTATTTTTATATTTCTATATCTAATTTCAAACTTTTTCATCTATTAACGAACAAAATTTAACAAAAATTGAACCTCTGCGCATCTGACTCAACTTGTCAAAGAAGCAGATTTTAATCAATTTATGCCTCTTCAGAAATTTTTGTCAAAAACTTCAAAAAATTTTTCAGTCAAATATAATTTATTTTTCATATTTCGATATCTAATTTCAAACTTTTTCATCTATTAACGAACAAAATTCAACAAAAATTGAACCTCTGCGCATCTGTCTCTGCGCAAAAAGTCCATTTTCTAATTAGATATTGTATTCATTAAATTAATCAACATAATCACTATAAAAGGAGGTAAAATACCGAAATGGCGTAAAACGCGAATTTCAGTACCCTGGCTTATAACTTCAATAATTACAAATAGATTGTTTTCATTCATACATTTTTGTCTTCCTAAAAGTGAGCTATATATGTAAAAAATTTAAAACTGGATATAATTTGACGTTCTCTATTTTTGCATGGCGGTAGAATGAATTTGTTTTTCAGATTTTGGGCCAAAAACTCAAATTTTCTATTTTTTTTTTGGACTATATCACTTAAAATATTTAACCGATTGAAAAATAATGTTAAAAGCGATTGTTTGGAATTTGATTACCTTTAATTTGAAACTTAGAAAAACTCAATCGGACTTCTGTAACTCGAGATACGGCCTAAAACGTGAAGTCACCTTCGAAAAAAACGTAAAAATATTTTATAAATTCATATTTCGAAAACCTATCCATAGAAAAATTTCTTAATGTTATTTTTAAGTAACGAGAAGCTTAGTACATAAGAAAAAAATAGTGACATGGAATGCACATAAATTTTTTTTTTTTTTGTAAACTAGTGTCATACAAGAAAATAATTGAAAATCGGAATTACTGAATATTAAATTAAATAATTAAAAATTGATGAAAATAATTGAGAATTATAAAAAATAATTGGAAATTGAAAAAAATAATTAAAAATTGAAAAGAAGAATAGTTGTCAATTGAAGAAAATAATTGTGACTTTCTGAAAATAGTTAAATAATTGAAGAACTGAATTGAAGCTTCAAGAACGTAGTCGATAATTGAAAAAAATGGTAGTAACTAAATTAAATATTAGAAATACAAGAAATCTTGTTAGATCTAATTAAACCTAGAAACTAAGGCAGCGGGAATCAGTTACAATTTGTATAGAAGTGTTTAAACTAAATTAAAATGTTTTTGAAAACAAAAAAATGCTATCAAAACATAACCTCAACTTTTGACAGTTCTATAATGGATTCTACTTTTGAAATTCACAATGGTTCATAAAAAGTGCTTAAATAATTATGAATAAAGAAACCTAACACTTCGTGGTTGCATATATTATTTTTTAAGCCTTGAATTTTAAAAATAGCGCCTTTATACACGGTAATTATTTATATTTTTTCAAAAAAAAACATTGTTAGATTACCTTATTTTATTCCTAAAATCTTATTATAATAAGCAAAATTATGAAATTAAAATTTACTATTAAAAACTGGAAAGATTGCTTTTTCTAAAAGCAAAATGATACTAGGAAAAAGTGTAATCTAAAAAAATATAACTATAATTATTTAATTTGTATTAAATATAATATTGGTTTTTTAAAAAAACTTACAAAAATAAATTAAAAAGAGTACTATATTCAATAGGAATCAACAATAAAATATGTTCAACTTGAACATCTTACAGTTAAAAAGATTATATTTCAAAATAATACTTTGGTGAAATTCCTATTGACTATAGGAAAATTGGCGGCCATGATAGTTTAACAGTTGCGCGCGTTGTCACTGTTGATTTGCTTATTCGGATAATATAATTCTTCTTTTTAAAGAAACAATTAAATTGTTTATTTTATAGTAAGTGAGTGAAAAATAACAGAATAAAAACTTTACACGTAATAGTTTTATGTAATATAAAAACAGGTTATAGTTTCAAGTTCTTTTCGAATTTGGCGGATGACAAACTTCAACTATTGTTCACAGGTGGAAAGTTGTGATTTTTCTCAAAAGTGGTAATATATTATGATTAATATATATTATATAAGAAATTTTTTTCCTTCAAACAGTATGTATTATGCGATGTGTTTATATTATCTATGTATATGTGCATGTATTATTGTTAGTGTATAGGTTATGTTAAAATTTCGTTCGTGGCGATGATTGTGTTTATATAGGAGTGCTCAAAATATACGGAGTTTCAATTACCACAGGTAACGAGGTAACCTATAATAATATAATAATTATTTATCAAGATCGGTTTATTTATCTTTTTATAGGAATTACCTTAATCTCGATTTTACTATAATTCCAAAACTCGATGGTAATTTTCCCAAGAAAATGTCGATTCAAGTTTATTTTAACATTTACCTGCGAAATTTGTAAAAATTATTTTTTTCAGTACTAAGTTCTTTATTATTATTATTTATTTGATGTAGTTAATAAATAATTAATATTTTGTCACGAAACTTGGTACAATATTCTCAAAAATGTCATTAGGAAGGTCTCTCTGACCCGAATTCGATTGAATTTTGTCAAAAAATTAATTTTGGAAAATTTGACAAAATAGCAAATTTTTTAAAAATTAATTTTGAGCAAAAATTGAAACAAACTCGGGTCAGAGAGATATTTTAAGTAATTCTACCAAGTTTCGTGACAAAATATTCAATATGTTAAGAGAAAAGTTACGGACAAATTTTGCCTATACCAGTGACGTCATGCTCCATCACATGCCCTTAATATTAAAAATATTATATAAGTAAATTATTGGATATTACTTTTGAATATTTTCAAAGAGAATTAGAGTTTGTTGGTCGAAAAGTGTTGATTTTACGAGTTTCTATATCATTAATTCAGTAAACTGATTCAATTTTCATAGTCATTTCATTAAAATTGTAATCCCCCCATTTTTATTTCTTCAGTTTGACATTGCGTGGAGATGATGATGTAAACAAATTCTTCATCATATACGATCTCTAATTGGATCAATTTGAAAAGTAGTTGCTTTAATTTGCTTTTCTTGAGTTATGTCAATTTTACAATGCATCACAATAAATAGTATTCCTAAAAGGATTATTGATAAAGAGCAGTCAATTTTTGTCTGCTGAAAAAACACTTTTAAGCACTTTTCTTGCATAGATATAAATTTTGTAAACTTTCTAAACATTTTATTAAAATACTAATAGTTTATTAATTATTAAAATTATCTGTCTTCTTCTCATCTAGTGAAATTGTGTGTCCATACAATAATTATAAAATTACAAAAACCTTTTTTCCTATATTTTCAATATTTTGTGAATTTCAAAACAATGAGAAATGTGAATTAAAAATCGTAAAAATAGTTATAGATTAATAACCACGAAAATCGAGATTTGAAAATCTATAGGCTATTTTTCAAACAGTGGTATATTAAAGAACTTTCGATTTAACGATGTAATTAAATCGTGATGTATAATAATTTTTTTATTGAGATAAATGTACTCTTTTTTGGTGACAAAAAATGTGGATGGCAATATGTGTGATTTATTACGAGTAATTTTATACAAATAGGATTAATGTCTTGGTAACAGGTGGATCAATATCCAATAAATCCCGTTCTCCTAACTACTTTGAGTTTGTTAAAAAATGCATGTTTAAAAACGGTGGAAAATTTGAGTTTCTTTTTCATCAAAATTCACTTCAAAAATTGAAAAATAAGAAAAAAAAGTCAAATCAATTTTATCTAGGTATTTATAAAAATTTTAACTTATTTACACTTATTTACTTATTTACTTATTTACATAGAAGGTTCAAGAATTAGAAATATAAACCGTATCTCTAAACAGTGTACTAATATATAAACACTGAAAAATTAATTACTTTTAAGTAGGAAAGACCTGAAGTTATTTAAATAACTTTGATAAATAAATAATAAGTAACTTTGTTATTTATAGAATGAAGTTAGGTCAAAAAGTTTGCTTGTGTGTTTAAAAATAAATTCAACACTTCTCACAAACATTATTATTATAACAGTGCCATATTATAAATTTTATATTAGTTTGTTAATAACTTTACAAAGTTGGTAAAAATCTCATATAAAACGGTTATACCTGCATTTATACTTTTAATTTCGTTATTTTTAAACTAGATCACGATTTGTATGATAAACTAGTTATTCCGAGCTTGTAAAAATTTACTAGAATTATTTGAAAGTCAATTAGTAATTTTCTACTAATGAATTAGCGAAAAATCGGTTTATATTAAATAGTGAAAATTTTCACTATTTTTAGTAGGACATTACTAATTAAAATAGTAAAACTGTACTATTTGAAGTAGTAGTTTTTTTACTAAAAGTAAGTAGTTTTCTACTAAAAAATTAGTAAAATTCTTACTATTCAATAGTAGCTCACATCTCGACAATTCATTAGTAGAAAATCACTAATTCAGATTTAAAGAGAACATTGTGCATAAACAAATCGTGAAAAATCACTCCCGCGAGGAAAAAATTTCTGGCAAGCCTGAATCCAGAAGTGGGCCTGATCTGGAACTATCTGATCTGGAAGGCCGAATCTGGTCCAGATCTGGCCCTGATCAGATTTGCCAAAATAAAAATTCGGAAACCCTTGGAATGATCTGATCTGGAAGGCCTAGTCTGGACCAGCTTTGGCCCTGATCAGGTAGACCAGAAATAATTTTCTTTTAAGAAAATCTTTTTTAAAAGTGTTTAAAAAATACTAATTTAAATTTTTTAAGATAAATATAGTTTTCCCAGAAATACAACAAGATAAAACATATAGACTGGACATATAGTAAAAACAATCTTTTTAAAATATGTATGTAGAAAAAATAATTTTGAACATAAAGTTATTTGAAAAGAAATGTCGAATTTTCCCTAGGTTGAAGTAATCTAAATAAAAATTTAAATTAAGTCTTCAAAAGTTTTTAATGATTTTAACTCAAAAGTTATAATGGGTCATCTGAATTAGAATGATTTATGTTAATCAGTCTTAAATAATTTTTAAGAAAATAAAAATTGCATTTTTTTTAGTTCAAAATCGTGAAAACTTTATGTTTGTTTAATATCTAATAGGAAACATTAATTTACAAAATTATTAATAAATGTTTATAAAAAAAAAAAAAAAAAAAAACTTTTTTTGGGTTTTTTTTAATGTAATGCCGAGAAAACGACTTTTTTGTACCTTAAAGTCGATCCGATTCTAAGGGTTATCCAAAAAACTTAAAAATGTTTTTATTTTCATAACATAACAAATTCTAGAAAATTTAGGCAATTTTCAGGAAAAAAACATTAGAATTCTAATTTGGGCCAAGCCTGGTGTAGCCAGAAATAAAATTAGTCAAACTAGTCTGGGCCAGGCCTGGCCCAGTTCAGGAAAATTTGTTGATTCTATGGAAAAAACGTTACACTACTGGTCTGGGCCAAGACTAGTTTTGCCAAAACTAGTCTCAGGAAAACTGGTCAGGGCCAGGTCTGGGCCATGTTCAATTTTCCTCACGGGCTAGTACTCAATTTCAAACTACTTTTTTTTTGTGTACTAATAATTTAATTTGTGCTAACTATAAGTCAATAAACTCTCAAAATCTGAAATAGTATCATTTTTACCCGAATTCATTTCAAATCAGACAGTAGGCTGACCACCTTCAGGCCATTGATTTTATTGGTAATTAAATACATTATTTTTCAACTAAAATAAGGAGATAACTATTTTTCCAAATTTGAAAAAAAAGGTTTTTCAACAAAGCTATAAACATTTCAAATTATACTGAAAAAAATGAAAACTCTGATTACAAAATTTTCTTTTGGATGTCATTTTTTGTCAAATTAAGATATCAAATTTTTCTTTCTTGAATCTTGTAGATAATGTCTTCCTCTTTAAAAATTCATTGGAATTTTTGAAAAATCTTAAAAATTAACAAAAGGGCGTCGTATTTTCCGAAAATAAGCAAAGTCAATTATCTCAAAAACGCCTGCTTCAATTTTGTACAAAATTTTACCACAAATTGTTACTAATATAAGGAAAAATTCGTATAAGTTTAAAGCAGGCTATAAACCATTTTTACGGTCAGGAAAATTAGATATCAAAAAGTAAAAAATTGTTTTCATCATACTAAGTTTTATTTAGAAAGAACGTTTAGAAACAATTTCCTTTGATTTAAACAAATTTCTCTAAATTGAAAAAGATTGTTATCAGTACTCTTTTCAACATAGCAAAACTAAAATGCCATTTTAGCTAGTTAACTTAAATTTGAGGTATATTTATGTTATACATTATCAATTAAAAAGTGTTAAGTAATAATTTTTTATAGTATTTGATAGAAAATAAGTTTTTTTACAAAGTGAAAATTGCAATATTATTATTGTTGAGCATTGTTAGTGTTTTTATAGAGGTGGTTCATTGTGTACCCAGGTTGTTGAAAATGAAAATAGCTTGTTAGTTTAGAAAAATCCTAAATTTTATTATTTAACCAAAATAAATCGTGTATAATATGTGTGCATTACCTAGAGAAGTGTTGTAGTTTTATATTGATGAAAAGAAGTGCTTGAAATTGGTGAAATTGAATAAGTACTATGATCTTGAAAAAAACCCGGTACATTGATGCATTGATGGCCACTCTCCCCTAACCAAAACAGGTACAGTACAGCACTTAGATATAACAGCCAGAGTTTGAAAATTAATTTAAACTAATAATACTCTTCTAGCCAACCGGAATCATTTTGTAAAATGTTCTTGACATTTCGAGGTATGTATAAATGAAAAATAATAATTTGTTATTCGGGTCCGAATTTAAAAAAATGGATTTGTTTCTAAAAAATGGTGTTTTTTTAAAAAAATATATATATTTTCTTTTTTTTTGTAAACATTATTTAAAAGTTGAAGATAAACCTAACTTTTTTTGTATTGGCAACCCTTACGAAAGTTTTTTATAGGAAACAAATGATAAGCTTAAAATATTTTTTCTATAATAGGTTTTGTATAATATTTTCGCGACTGTAGGAAAGTTATTATAAGAAAAACAATAAGGTTGTCCTTATACGAGCATAATTATAAGCAGTCATTGTAAAAATAAAATTATATAAGAATATTTTCATGATAACAACATTACAAAACATTTATTACAATAAAATAATGATAAGATTCGTGTTATTACTTCAAAAATAGAAACGTTCACGACATCACTTCGTAACCTTAAATCTAATACTTTTTTTAAACATGTTATAATTCTAAACCGATTTAATACAATATGTATCAAAACTTATTAGAAATATAGATCATTTTATTCTAAACGTAGAAAATATGCGGATTTATTATAACATTTCATTATTTTAAAATAATACTTTAATTTGAAAAATTTGTATTTGTAAAAAATTCCACTACTTTTTGGAGCTTCTATCTTTTTTGTATGGAACCTCCTAATATCTTGAGGTTTTGAATATTATTTAATTTGAATATAATCTACTTGCCTTTAAAGTTTGAAAAACGTGTTTTGCTTCGTTTAGGGAATATTAGATTTTTAAATTTTCTACTCAAAAAGGTTAATTTTGAAAATTAAAGTAAACACAGCAATTTCACATGGCTTCATTTAAATTATATTTGTATTAGAATAATGACACTATTAAATATGGTATGCTTACTTCAAGTTTTAAAGTTAAACTTTTTGAGTAAGAAATTTTAAAACGTAATATTCTCTAAACTAAGCAAAATACGTTAGTTAAACTTTAAAGTCAAGTAGATTTTATTAATATTACATTATATTCCAAACCTCAAAATTATAAGAGGTTCCACAAAAAAAAATTAGAAGCTCCTAAAAACAGTGAAACTTTTTACAAATATAAATTTTTCAAATTAGAGTATTATCTTAAAATAATGAAATTTTATAATAAATCCGTCCTTGCTAGGTTTAGAATAAAATGATTTATATTTCTAATAAATTTTGATATTCTTGATAATTGTATTCGTAAAATTAATATATTAAATACGTAATTGTATGCTTATAATTAGTTTATTGTAATAAATATTTTGTAATGATGTTATCATAAAAATATACTTATAATTTTTTTTACAATGACTGCTTATAATTATGCTCTTATAATGTCATCCTTATAGTTCTTATAATAACTTTTCTATAGTCGCAAAAATATTATACAAAACCCAATGTAGAAAAAACATTTTAAGCTTATCATTTGTTTCCTATAAAAATCTTTCGTAAGGGAAAAATTTTCTAAATTCAATAGGTTCAGAGTTATGTGTGATTAAAAAATGGTCTATTTTTAAAAATCTAGAATTTGGAAAATTTATAACTCGAAAATTTGTCCTCTTATAAAAAAATACGTATCTAATATTTTTTTATAAGGAACAAATAAAAAATAGATTTAATCAATTTTAAAATGTGGACTGTAAATTTGACATGGAATCGCCCATATATATCTGCCAATAAAATCTATTATAGGTTGAATCCATTTCAAATCATGCAGACCGACTAACTTCAAGTTGTAGATTTAACTGCCACTGAAATATGTTATTCTTTATGAAAAATAAAGACACTCGTATTTTTTTATTTTTCAAAAAAATTATTTTTAACGAAGTTATGCGCATTTGAATTTTGAACCAGAAAACTCAAAAGAACAGTAAAAAAAATTTGTTTCGCTTGTAATTTTTTGGCTAATTTATATAATCAAATTATTTTTCTTGGGTCTTTTGAGTGGTCTTGTATTCTTCAAAATCCTATTTGAAATTTGTAAAAAGTTTCAAAATTAACGAAATGGGGGGTGATTTTCTGAAAATAAATAAGGTCCATTTTCTCAAAACGCCCAGCTTTTTTTTGTCTCAAAATTTTACCATAAATTCTTACTAATATGACAACTAATTCCCATAAGTTTCAAGCTTGCTAAACCATACTGGCAGACAGGAGAATATTTTTTGAAAAATATTTTTTTACTTGGTTTTGGATTGTTGGAGGGCAAGTTCAAAAACAAATGAAATGTTATGAATCAAACTGAAGTAAGTTTGTTTATAACCAACAATTATAGATTTAAGTAAAAGCATTTTCACAAAATTTCAAACTAATATTACCATAGGTCTAAAACATTAAACCCTGTAAAATTTCTTAATTTTAATATGAAAATGCTTTTACTTAAATCTATAATTGTTGGTTATAAACAAACTTACTTCAGTTTGATTCATAACATTTCATTTGTTTTTGAACTTGCCCTCCAACAATCCAAAACCAAGTAAAAAAATATTTTTCAAAAAAAAAAATTCTCCTGTCTGCCAGTATGGTTTAGCAAGCTTGAAACTTATGGGAATTAGTTGTCATATTAGTAAGAATTTATGGTAAAATTTTGAGACAAAAAAAAGCTGGGCGTTTTGAGAAAATGGACCTTATTTACTTTCAGAAAATCACCCCCCATTTCGTTAATTTTGAAACTTTTTACAAATTTCAAATAGGATTTTGAAGAATACAAGACCACTCAAAAGACCCAAGAAAAATAATTTGATTATATAAATTAGCCAAAAAATTACAAGCGAAACAAATTTTTTTTACTGTTCTTTTGAGTTTTCTGGTTCAAAATTCAAATGCGCATAACTTCGTTAGAAATAATTTTTTTGAAAAATAAAAAAATACGAGTGTCATATTTCAGGGGCAGTTAAATCTACAACTTGAAGTTAGTCGGTCTGCATGATTTGAAATGGATTCAACCATATAATGATCAAAAAACAGAGATCTGATATTTATTGTCGGTACTGTATATTCAACGAAATATTTTCTCAAAAAAGTCCACCTCAGGTATCTTTCTTGTTTGTTTGAAGTTGTTTCAAGAAGTTGAAACTCCTTAAGATAGAGATATATATATATTTAAACGACGAAATATAAATTATCAATTGGTAATAAATTACATTGAAACGTGTCCTTTAGAGAGTTTTGACAAGGGAAGTGAATATTACTGATAATAAATGAGGGTTCTTAAATCGTACAAATGAAAGAAGAATGTGCTCCTGATGACTGCAGCACATGCAAAGAGGGCATTAAAAATACTGCAGGAGGCGCAGATAGGAAATGTATCTCGAAATAAATATAAAAAGGAAACAAAATCGTGACTTTGTAGTCTTTGGATACTTGGAGCGAATTCACCAGGGCCAGAATCAAAGTAGTCAACGTCAACGTCAAAGTCGTCGTGTTCGGCGGTCGGCAACTAAGGTCAGACTTAATCTTGATTCACACGCGAGAAACTCCACCAAAGTTAAATCGCACTCCGGGTCAAGGTGCAAGCTCAACCCTTGCACGCACTTGCCTTATTTCCCTACAATTTGTCTACACGATTACACGTTGATTCCTACAGGATGATACTCTCCAAACATCACTTATTATAATCCATAAAAAGCACGGTCACATTATCATCTCAGTTTCATAAAATTATTGCCTTTTATTTCAATTTGCCAGCGCATAATCGAAAAAGTCATTGTCGAGGCCTTAACATTCACGGCGGCCAAGATAGAAAAAAGCCTTGAAATGTCTTGTTCGTACCTTGACACTGCAAGTTTAAAAATGAGACTCGAAAATTATCAGTGAGTAGTTAGCTGTTAATTTACATACGGAAAAGTTTTTTAATTGGTGGAATGTCTTTGATTAACAGTTAGAGAAACGAGTTTTTAATTATTCCAGTTAATTCAAAAAGTGATAAATAAAAGAATATTATTATCGCTTCCTTATTATTATTATTATTATACTAGCAAAATGTAACGCGCGCAAGCGCGTGATTAGTTTTCCATACGTTTTAGAAATTGAACTATAGTAATAAATAAAACAAATCGATGAATAATATTTATCCAATAAAGAAGACTGACAGTGGACTTACAGATTGAAAATGGTGAAAAAAAGAATTTTTAATTTAAAAAAGTGAGTAAATAATGGGTTTTTAAGTGAAAAAAGTGAGTAAATAGTGAGCTTTTAAATAAAAAAAGTGAATAAGCAATATAAAGTTTATACGCCAGCAGGAAAAGCCATTCAAATTTGAAAAAAACAATTCGAAAATCGCAAAAATAATTGAAATATGTAGAAAATAATTAAATAATGACAAAAATAATTCAATTTGAAAAAAAGTTGTGAATGACTAAAACTAATTGGAAACATTATTAAAAATAAAAAAATAATGACAAAAATTGAAACGAAATAATTGGTATTTGAAGTAATTAATTGAAAAGTTTCAAAAATAATTGAAGTTACAAAAAAATAATTAAAGAATGGCGACATTAATTAAAATTTGAAACAAAAGTTTGAGACTGGTGTAAAAAATTCTAATTTTCGCACAATAATTGAGATATTGAAGAAATAAGTAAAATGTAAAGAAACTAATTGAATAATAACATAAATAATAATAAAAGCTGGTGTAAAAATTACACTTTTAAGACAATAGTTGAAAAATTGAAAAAAATAATCGAGTTTTCAAAAAAATAATTGAAACTTGACAAAAATATCAAAAAAATGTATATGTGTAGAAAATAGTTGAATAATGACAAAAATAACTGATATTTCGAAAAAAAATTAATGAAAAATAAGAAATATATTCAAAAATGAAGTAAAAAAAAGAATAATACATTAATTAAAAAATTGTATAAAATAATTAAAAAATTAACGATATAATTAAAATGTGAAGACAATGTTTAAAATGTGAATTGAATAATGACATAAATAATTGAAAACTAATCTTCAAAAGTTAATGAATTTATGACAATAATAAAAAGATTGAAGAAAATGACATTTAAAAAAAATAGTTCCAAAATGTCAAAAATATTTGAATATTGACAAAAATAGTTGTAATTTAAAAAAATAATTGAGAAATGACGAAAATAATTGGTAATTATAAACAAATTAAAAATTTGAAGAAAATACTTGAAAACTTGACAAAACAATTGAAATACTGAAATAAATAATTCAAAACTGGAGTAAAAATTAAAATATTATAGACAATAATTGTAAAGTTAAAAAAAAAATTTATAAGTTTGAGGAAAATAATTGAAAGTTGAAGAACTTAATTGAAGTTTGAAGACAATAATTGCAATTTAAAGAGAATAATTCAAAAATGGAAAAAAATTCAAATATGAAAAAAATAATTAAAGTTTAAAGAAAATAATTGAAAGAGGTGTAAAAAAATTAATAAATTCGTAACAATAATGAAAATAATTCAAAACAGGTGTAAGAAATTTAAAAGTTCATGACAATAAAAAAAATTGAATAAAATAATTGCAATTTGTAAAAAATAATTCTAAAAAAATAACAAAAATATGAAAAAAATAATTGGAAAATAATAAAAATAATTGATTAATGACAAAAGTAATTGAAACAATTGAAATTGAATTAAAAGAAAATAATTGAAATATAACGAATGTGAATTGAACCTGTGTAGAAACTTTGGATATTCCTGACAATAATTTGAAAACTGAAGAACACAATTGAAATTTAAAAAAAATAATTGAAAAGTTTCAAAAATAATTGAAATTACAGGAAGATAATTGAACAATAACAAAAATAATTGTAATATAAAAAAAATTATTGATAACTGATGCATAAAATTAAAAATTTAAAGACAATACTTGAAAAATTGACCAAACAATTGAAATTTTAAGAAATTGATTGAATAATGACATAAATAATTGAAAGCTGGTGTAAAAATAAAAAATTTATAGAGAATAATAGTTACTCTTAATTGCGATTATGCTGTTGATGGTGTTGTTTTGGATTGTGTTGACGAAATCTGTGACCTTGGAATCATACTCGGTCACGATTTTTCTTTCAATGCACAAATCGCGGCTGCAGTAAACAAGGCATTAAGATCTTTGGGTTTTATTGAACGTAACACATCGAATTTTAAAAATCTGACTTCATTGAGAGTACTTTATTTATCATTTGTCCGTTCTGTTTTGGAGTATGGCTCTGTTATATGGTGTCCATATTACAGTGTTCATACGCTTAGACTTGAGCGTGTACAGAATAGCTTTTTGCAATTTGCTGCTAGACAGTTGAATATTGAATTTGATTTCTACTCTCATGATTATTCTATTTTAAGGTCAAAATTAAATATACCCATACTTGAGAACAGATTTCATTATGCAGATCTTTTGTTTTTGTTTAAAGTGATCAATGGTATTGTAAATAGGGGAGAGTAGCCTAAGACGGGCTACCCGCGTAGGGAAATAACAATGGGGCAAATCAAGCAAACTTTGGGCTAAATCGTTTGCCAATGAATAGCATGATTTCACCCACGGTCCGACTATGGGAAATATCAAGCCAACCATTGCTTATTTTCCATACACTCTGTCAAAGACTCCAAAAGCTATAAAACGACAAAAAATAATGCCAAGGTAATTTTTCAGAACATAAAACACTAATTCCACTTAATAATCTTAATATTTCAAATTTTCAAAATTAACAACATCAAATAACCGAGGCCATGGCGAAAATCGTGACAACAATGGGCACAGAAAAAAGTTAAAACTCAAATCTCTAATCATTTTTTACAGTTTAAAAAACTTTCTAAACACCACCAAAACTGAATTCAAACATAAAAATTACATTTTTCAAATTATTAAAATATACAAGTTTGAGTCCAAAGGACCGTGGCACAAATCGTACCAAACATGGGTAGAGAAAAAAGTCAAATTTCAATCTCCTATTCAATTTTTTCAACATCAAAGATGATACAGAACAATTAAAAAAAGATTATGCCCAAAAATAATTATTTTCCACAAGTTTCAAAATATACAAAAACCAAATTCAAAGAACCATGGCACAAATCGAACCAAACGTGGGTCATAAAACAAGTTCATTTTTAGTCACATATTTAATTTTTTAAATAGTAAAAATTATACAGAACATAGCAACAAAAAGATTGTACCAAAAAAAAATTATTTTCTGCAATTTCAAAATGTACAAGAAGCAAATTCCAAGGACCATGGCACAAATCGTATGAAACATGGGTATGAAAAAAGTTAAATTTTCATCACCCATTTAATTTTTTAAATAGTAATAATGATATAAAACATAGCGAAAAAAAATCCCCAAAAAATATATTTTTCACATCTTTTAAAATATATACAAAAACCAAATTCAAAGAACCATGGCACAAATCGCACCAAATGTGGGTCGTAAATCAATTTAAATTTCAGTCACCTATTTAATTTTTTAAAAAGTAAAAATTATATAGAACATAGCAAAAAATGATTTATCCCACAAAAATTATTTTCTGCAAGTTAAGAATATACAAGAAGCATATTCCAAGGACCATGGCACAAATCATACTAAACATGAGTAAGAGAAAAATTAAATTTTCATCACCTACATAATTTTTTAATTAGTTAAAATGATACAGAACAACTATTTAAAGATTAGATAGGTGATACTAGTTTTACTTCTTTATTACGCAATGTTTCGTACGATTTGTGCCATGGTCCTTGGAATTTGCATCTTGTATATTTTGAAACTTGAGAAAAATAATTTTTTTGGGATAAATATTTTTTTGCTATGTTCTGCATCATTATTACTATTAAAAAAATTAAATAGGAGATTAAAATATGACTTTTTTCTCTACCCATTTTTCGTACGATTTGTGCCATAGTGCTTGGAATTTTGTGCTTGTATATTTTGAAACTTATAGAAAATAATTTATTTGTGCTAAATCATTTTTTTTGCTATGTTCTATATAATTTTTACTATTTAAAAAATTAAACAGGGGACGGAAATTTGATTTTTTTACGTCCTATGTTTGGTACGATTTGTGCCATGGTCCTTTGAACTTGGTTTTTGCATATTTTGAAACTTGTGAAAAATAATTTTTTTTTTTGCAAAGTCGTCTTTGCTATGTTCTATATAATTTTTACTATTTAAAAAATTATAAATTAAATAGTTTACTGAAAATTCATTTATTTTATGGCCCACGTTTCGTACGATTTGTGCCATGGTTCTTTGAATTTGGTTTTTGTATATTTTGAAACTTGTGGAAAATAATTATTTTTAGGCTGAATCTATTTCTTTAATTGTTCTATATCATCTTTGCTGTTGAATAAATTGAATAGGAGATTGCAATTTAACTTTTTTCTCGATCCATGTTAGGTACGATTTGTGCCATGGTCCTTTGAATTGGGTTTCTGAATATTTTGTAACATGTGAAAAATAATTTTTTTTTTTGAAAAACAGTTTTTGGGTATGTTCTGTATCATGTTAACTATTTAAAAAAATTAAGTAGGTTATGAAAATTTAACTTTTTTCTTACCCATGTTTCGTACGATTTGTGCCGTGGTCCTTGGAATTTGCCTCTTTTATATTTTGAAACTTGTGAAAAATAATTGTTTTTGGACATAATCTTTTTTTTTGCTGTTCTGTATCATTATTACTATTTAAAAAATCAAACAGGAGATTAAAATTTGACTTTTTTCTCTACCCGTGTTTGGTACGATTTGTGCCATGGTCCTTTGAATTTTGTTCTTGTATATTTTGAAACTTGTTAAAAAAATTTTTCGGGCTAAATAATTTTGTTGCTATGTTCTATATAATTTTTACTATTTAAAAAATTAAATAGGTGACTGAAAATTCATTTATTTTATGAACCACGTTTGGTACGATTCTTGCCATGGTTCTTTGAATTTGGTTTTTGTATATTTTGAAACTTGTGGAAAATAATTATTTTTGGGCATAATCTTTTTTTAATTGTTCTGGATCATCTTTGCTGTCGAAAAAATTGAATAGAAGATTGAAATTTGACTTTTTCTTGACCCATGTTTGGTACGATTTGTGCCTCGGTCATTTGGACTTAAACTTGTATATTTTAATAATTTGAAAAATGTAATTTTTATGTTTGAATTCAGTTTTGGTGGTGTTTAGAAAGTTTTTTAAACTGTAAAAAATGATTAGAGATTTGAGTTTTAACTTTTTTCTGTGCCCATTGTTGTCACGATTTTCGCCATGGCCTCGGTTATTTGATGTTGTTAATTTGGAAATTGGAAATATTAAGATTATTAAGTGGAATTAGTGTTTTATGTTCTGAAAAATTACCTTGGCATTATTTTTTGTCGTTTTATAGCTTTTGGAGTCTTTGACAGAGTATATGGAAAATAAGCAATGGTTGGCTTGATATTTCCCATAGTCGGACCGTGGATAAAATCATGCTATTCATTGGCAAACGATTTAGCCCATAGTTTGCTTGATTTGACCCATTGTTATTTCCCTACGCGGGTAGCGCCTAAGACGGGCACTCTTTAATATCTTCGAAATAAAGAAAATTATTGAACAATTTATTGTGCATCTAGATATGTAGTCGAGATGTATCTAATTAATTTAAAAGTATTTTTTTGTACTTTTCAAAAAAATATGAATAATAAGAGGGAAAAATATTTTTAGCCCTTCAAAAGATGAAATTTAAACTAGTTTTTAAATTGGAAATTTTCTAAATTAAATGTCATTTGGAATAGAAGTATTGATTTTATCTCAAACAATATTCACTAATGTTCGAAAATGTTAGCATATATTTAATTGATATTTACTTTATATAATTAAAAAACGTAAATATATTAAAAATAAGCCTGTTGTCTAAGACGGGCCCCATGAATTTATTAAATTTTCGATTAAAGCGGAATCTTCTTTACCCTGTGAAGGTACAGTGCTAACAGTGATCATAGCCTATGGCCTAACGCACATTGAATCGTAATCGGTAATCGCTAATCCTTAATCGTAAGAATGAGAGGAAGCAGGACAGACATAATTATATCTCTGTTCTGCTTCCTCTCATTCTTACGATTAAGGATTAGCGATTACGATTCATTGTACGTTAGGCTTCTAAATGCAAAGAAAATTTTACAAATTCAAATTTTTATTCATTTGTCGCTTCCTATTTCTAACCTCAAAAATCACTTTTAATTACTAGAAAGAATATTAAACAAAAGCTATTTTTATGCTGTAAAACAGTTAAATTCCGAAATTAAATGTAAAATTATTTAAGATTGTACATTTTTTTCACATAGATATTATTCTAATGTCATCAAAATCGTATTTTATATAATTGTCATATTTGTTGTCTTTTTACTTTTATTTCACCAAATTTCCTGATATAGGGCTTTAAAAAGGCATGTATTTTGCTTAAAATACCTAAAACAGTTGTAATTGAAGTATATTTATTGTTCATTAAGGAGATTTAGGGCATTTTAAAAAGGGCCCGTCTTACCCTACCAGTTAGTCTAAGACGGGCTAGTATGAACTTTTCTTTTAAACATCAAAATTAATTGTTTTTTAAACAATTATAAAGGTTTTCGTCTTATCAATTATTTAGATGAAATGTTAAAAATAAACATAGATACATTCGCGTTCCCTTTTTAATTCACTAACTAAACAATTTTTTACAAAATATGGATAGGGGCCCGTCTTAGGCGACTTTCCCCTAGTTCTGCGGTTCTGTCTACCATCAATTTTTCTGCTCCAAAAAGATCACTGAGAACAGTATTACCTTTTTATACTCCTTTAACTAAAAAAAACTTTGCTAAAAATTCTACATTATTGCGCCTTTGTACTAAAGGAATACAATATTGTGATAGACTGGATTTTTTTAATAATAATCTACACCGAAAAAAATGAATAGGCGATTTGACTATGCTCCTAGTTACGAGAGGAGCCCACTAGGAATTCAGAGTCACATTAACTAGGATCCTGGATATCTTAACCAGGATCCCTAGTTAAAGTAACTCTGAATTCCTAGTGGGCTCCTCTCGTAACTAGGAGCATAGTCAAATCGCCTATTCATTTTTTTCGGTGTAGCAAAGTTTGTTAACTCTCTGCGACATTTGTTCTTCAATACCAATAATAACGTGGCCTAATGTTATAAGTTTAAAACAATTTTTGTATTTTCTTAATGGGTTTATTGACCCGTATGTATTTTCAAATAAATAAATAATTGAAGTTTAAAGAAAATAATTGAAATTTGTTAAAATAATTTGGAAAAAAATGTACAAATGTAATAAACTCGTGACAATAAAAAAAATAATGAAGAAAATGATTGAAATTTGTAGAAAATAATTGAAAACTAATATAATAAATTTAAAAAGTTATGGCAATAAAAAACATTGAATTTATTTATTTATTTACGGGCAAAAGCCCATTACAATATAAAATTTAAAAATTTATTTCAAGTAACAATAAAATTAAAATTTGATATAAAAATAATATTTGATATATTAAATATTAATTGGTCGCATTCAATAATTTGAATAAAGTAATAATTGAAATTTGTAGAAAATAATTCTATAATTGCAAAAATGTTAGAAATATGAAGAAAATAATCGTAAAATGACAAAAATATTTGAATAATGACAAAAGTAATTAAAATTTGAAGAAAATTATTCAAAATTAATAAACAAAAATAGAATAAAAACTGACGTTGAAAATTTAAATATTCCTGTCAATAATTTAAAGATAGAAAGAAAAATTTTAAATGTTGTGAAAATAATTGAAAAATGACAGAAGTAAATGAAAACTTGTGTAATAAATTTAAATATTCATGACAATAATTTAAAGACTGAAGAGAATAATTGATATTTGAAAAAATTAAATTCAAAATCGCAACCTTTCCGGAAGTTTTCAAACTTGCAGCAAACTTGATAAAAGTTTCGGAACTCCAAAAATGGTTAAAAAAATTACAGAATAATTTAAACTGTATTTAATTTTTTAATTTTATTTTTTCCAATAAAGTAAAATAACGTCATTTGAATTTTTAATAAATTTGACTATTCGACACTTTAAATTAATCTAAATTATTTTTAAAATTCATATAAGTGTGTAATATATAAATTATTGTTAGTCATAATCAATATCTCGTCATTAAGGCTACCTCATCTGCATATTTTTTCTGTAAACTAAAACAATTTTAAAGAACGCTTTAATGGATTTTAATAAAATTTGGATGAATTTTTAAATTCATTTTTATTAAAATTTTATTAAATTCATAAATATCTAAATTTGGGCACAGGCATTTCTAAAAATACCCAGTCAAATTTTTTTGAACACCTTTTTCCATAAAAAAAATCGTTTTCTGACAAAACTTTTTTCCATGCTTAAAATAAAACTTAATCAATACAAAAATCATATTCTTTGTATCAAAACGAATTGATTGACCTTTATAAAATTTAAACTTGATAAAAAATTCGTAAAATAATTAATGTTTTTTCATTTTTTTTAAGAATTTCTCCAATTAACTGATGTATTATTCATTTATTGCTTCCTCTATGAGAAAGCAAATTTTTTTTCTTACGTGAAGGCAAAATGGCCACGAAATGGACATAATTGTCATCTAGTTTTAATTTTGTATAGATTCTATTTTATTCTAGAAGTTTGGTTCATTCCTTCATATGGATTTCATTTAATTATTTTATTAACAGATTTAAACACTTAAATATTAGGATTTTTTAGTATTTTATTTCATATATATAGTATATATATATTTGCAAAATTAAAAATGATGTTAAAATCTCACTTCCTTCTAAGAGAGTTGATAAAATGGTTGGAAAAAATAGTTATATAATTGTAGGCCCCAAATAAATAAAGTTAATTCAGTTTCTTTTTTTTTCAAAATTGTCTATAAAGAAAAGTTATGAATCATTCGTATAGGTACCGCAGTAGTTTTTTATTTAAAAAATTGTTTAATATACATTCAATTTATGCATTTGCTCTTTACGTCTAAGACACAAAATTATACAATCATGTTACTTTCTTTACCTATCTACTCATTATTTATTAATTTATTCATTCATTTAAAATTGATTTCCTACACTAATAATCACACATACTTTCTCATTTATTTCTTCATTGTATCTAATTTTATATTTTATTCCATATTCTTAAATACTTACATACTCTTTGTAACAATTTACCAGAAAAATATGAAAATTCTCTTATTTTTAAATTAAATTATATAACAAAAATTCACATAATTTGAAAAGAACAATTTATTTCTCTTAAAAAAATTTTTTTTTTGAATAAAATAAAAGTTTTAATATGTATATATTTATATTATTTTTATTGTTTTGTTTCAACAGCCGGACACAAGGGAATTTCTTTTTGTATTTTCAACTTATTCATAGCATCTTTCAAAGCGCAAAAAACAACTATAACTCACTGACTTTTTTATTTGATTACATAAAGACAAAACGCTTTTGATACACATTTTCAGGACACTTTGAATCCTCTCTTTTTTTGTAACAAAAAAGAGGGTAATTTTCTACAAACATGGGTTTAGACACATAACCACAGGCGGAGATTAAGTTTGTTTTGCTTTAAAGAATAAAAATACAAATTTTGCTTTGAAGTACTTTTTGCATAAAACCGAAAAAGTCATATTTTTAAGCAGCCTATTTTAAATGAAATATTAAAGACTAATTATACATACGAATTTTAATCACATAAGTCATTTTCAATTTAATCTTATACGAGAGCGGAGTTTGGAGATGAAAGCTAATTAGCAAGTAACTTTAATTAATACGTTAAACGTATTAAACAAACCTTAGTATTAAGATATTAAAATAAGAGTGTAGTTAATTTAGTTGAAATTTAAAGCAGTTGATATGGATTCAAAATATTTTAAACAATAAATTAAAAACATTAAAAATTATTCATTATTAAATAATTGTTAAATTATTATAAATTATTGTACAGAATATATTTGGAACTTTTATTAACTTTTAAAAAATACGACTAAATCATCTAAATGTATATCACAACGCCGAAAAAGTAAAGGAAATATTAATAAATAAAACAAGGAACAAAGTCAAAACATAAATAACTTATTGACATATTATATAGTGCAATATTTACAGCAAAATAAATATTTTAATGTATTTTCCATTTTCTCTAAATCTGAATTAGTTAAAAATAAACAATTTGGAAGCAAAAACTTAGTTACTAATTGCAATAGTTATACTTCTACTAATTTTTAGGAAAAAAAAACTAATTATTAGTTAAATTTATTCTTAGGTTATGTCAAAATAACTAATATTTTAATAAAATTCTGTTTGTTAATTTAATTAGTCAAATTTTAACTAGTTTTAGTTACTTTTTTAACTAATAATTAGTTATTTTTTACTAATTTCTAAAACAAAAATTGAGTTACAATTAAATAAATTAAATTTGTAATTATAAGCAAATAAAGTAAATAAATAAACAAACAATAATAATTTAATAATCAACACCTAAATAATTATTTCAAATTTAAATTAAAAAAATAGGTAAATATAGTAATTTAGTAATAAACGGTATTATAATGATATATTTTTATAAAGAAATATCCATAAATTAGTGTTAGTAAATTTAATAAAGTAGTTAAATAATAATATTCAGTAAAATTGTAACAGTTGAATTTAATTTATCCTTTTTTTTTAAATTATTTGTATTTAAAAATTCGCGGGTGATTTATATTGTGACGTCGCTTCCGTTTAATGCGCCTGCGTTGATTCTAGCAGAAGACAGAACGGCAAAAACAAAACAGTACAAAAGCGGGATCAAACGATCGAACTTTCACGTCACGAACGTTGTCTTGAAATTTTCTAAAAATACTTTTAATTTATATAGTACCTAGTTTTCTAAATGTCTGTGTCATAAAATAGTATTCATCACTTTTCTACACTTCTGGTTTTTAAACCCAATTGCTACCTGAGTGATAAAACTGCAATAGTTTTAGTAAACATAACCAACAAAAATAACTTAACATTCTAAACCAAGCCCTAACGACTTTTTAACAGTAATTTGGAAGAATTATATATTTGATTTGAAAACTTTTTCAAACATGCTCCTATGTTTGAAATTAAACTATTTAAATTAAACTTTCCGAAAAGTTTCCTTTTTGAATAAAGATTAAATAAAAATAAACAGATTAGATAAAATAATTTCAAAAAATTCTGTAGTATTAAATTTTTTTTTTAATTTGATGCTATTCTTTTTTATCCAAGATAAATTGAAGGTCAAAGTCGTTGAAAGCAATACTTTACTTAATTTTCACACTATTAATTCATTTTCTTAATGCAAGTAAAAGCAGCTTTTTTTGCGTAAGATTTTTATCAACACGAGCACGCAGAGTTTTTAAGGCTTTTTTACAATGCATATTAAAGTTCTTTTAAGTCAAATTAACTCAGAGCTAGGAGGGTTTCCGGCTGTTAAAGTGCAACGATTATAATACTGATTTATCGTTGCAATGCAAATCGCGTGTCATATTTTATGTGTACATGCACGTTCGAGTTTGAGAAGAAAATGCCTCAAGGTTATCGGAGTTTAGGTAGAGTTTCAAATAAAGATAACTTTTCTCCCGAATACTCACGTGCGTGCATTGACGATGACAAAAGGATTATGGCGAAAATAGATCCTTGGTTAAAGAAACATGTAGGCTAAAAGTCAGGGACATTTGGTCGAAATATTCATGCGGATTGATGGATTTAAGACGTTTCATTAGTCTCTATTTAACAACAATTTCTCAACAAATTGACACGATCGGACACATTCCCAGGTGTAAAATCTGCTAATTTGCCTTTCAAGCGTGCTAAAATGAATGAGGCGCATAAAGAAAAGTTTTTAATTAACTTGTTTCTATACTTTCAAGGCTCACTAAACAACAGAAGCATGCTCTTTTAATGCTTCAAGATTTTAGATTCGATACACGTGCTTAATAAAATTACTGTATTTAAACATTTTAAAATTATACCTAGCTATTAATTCACTACAATTATTTTCCCAAGGTATAAGGAATAATAAGGAATATATATATAATCTTAATAATTTTTTCTGTCAGAATATTTAATAATATCGTGGAAAGACCTCTTAATCGGATAAAATGAGAAAAGTATTTAAAAAAAAAACTGTTTCGTGAAAAAAAATTGCATCGTTAAGAAACAAATGAATGGTTAAACGGTATAATCAGTAACGCAGTTTTTTATCAATAAATTTATCATTGTAATTAAATACTATTTTTTATTAATATTAAGTAATGCACGTAAAATTTTTATTTTTAATGCATACTTTAGTAGGATTTTACTTGACTATATAGGCAGGCAAAGATTGCTCAACGTGCTTAATTTTTCAGAAAAAGATTCAAGAAACGACTCTCGTTCTAGTAGGTTTTACAACAGTATTACGTATCGTTTAAGCCCTCGAAAATCTGAACCATAAAGCTTTTAAAGAGCATTTCTGATGAAAACTTTGATATCATTTTCGAAATCTTCTCAACTATAAGAGAGAAAAGAAATATTAAAAAAAAGCTAATAAGAAACTTTTTTTTAAACTAAAAACTCAATACCGTCGTAACGAAAACTTCTTTAATCAAAACAAAGAATTTATTTTTAATTAACATTTTGTTAAAGTAACAAATTTTTCCAATTTTTTAATATAATAATAATAACGTGTGATTATGAAAACATTAAATATTTTTCTGTGTATTGAAAGATATTACGTTTAAATCAATATAAAATGAATAAATGTTTAAAAACGTTTCTAAAAAATATATATATATGGTCATTTAGATTTAATCTAAAATGCATTAAATAATTGTTTTTTGTGGAATTCACTCACTGAAAATCGGCTTAAATTAAGTTTTTTACGTTGGGATTTACGCGCAAGAATCGGGTTTTCCGTATGAATAAGTTTCCATTCAAATCCACTCAATTTCATAGAAAAAGATAGGATATCTCTTGTGCTCGAGTAACTATATTATTGCCCTATTAATACTAAATTCTAAAATATATTATTTTAAACAAAAGTTTAATATTAAATATCCTAAAATCTGCTAATTTTAAAAAATAAATATTAACTACCACAATTATTACGAGTCAAAATAAAGTAGATTTTTAAAATTCTTTTTTTATCGTCGAAAATTCATAATAGAGTAAAATATGCTTTTCTGCGAAAAAGTTAAAAATAATACAAAATTTTAATGAAGTATAAATAAAATAAACCAAAGGTAAAGAATAATAAAGAGGAGAGCAAAAAAACAAGTCAAAATGAAGGAAATGCTAAATGGCTGCAAAGAAAATAAAAGTAAAATAAGGACCAAAAATAAATAAAATTAAAATGAAGAAAATGTTATGTGCAAAGAAAATAAGGCAAAATTGGAGAAAAATAAGAGAGAGAAATAGAGAGAAATAAACAGAATGTAAAGTTGTGGAGGGAGGAAAATGTCAAATAAAGAAAATTTGTCAAAATGTAAAAAAAATTATTCTTTTATCAGGAAGTGTTAAAAGAAATTATCTTTACTTTTAATATTGGGAAAAATTTCAGTTTATGCCAAAAGGCATTTGCTAGACAATGAGACAATTTTTCTTTCGACTTTATTTCGCAGCTCTAGGCGTTAAAACAGTTGAGTTTCTCGTTTGTTCAAATCCCTTGATTCTCAATGTTCAGCAATTTTCGTTCTTTTTACTGAAAATCGACTATCTAGATTTGAATGCTTTGTGAAATAGTCTTCAATTACAAATTCGCGATATTGGGACACTTTTGAGTTAAATCGAGCCTACTGTAGGTCATTGCTGTTTTTAATGCAAACTACTCCCAACCCCGTTACCTTCTTCGATACACAAGGGAGCTTATTTTTAGATTTACTTCAGTCTCATTATTCTTGAAAAATAAAATTACCTCAGAGATTTCTCAGAAAATGTTTAAATACTATTGTAAAAAAAACCGTAAAAATGTGGTTGGATAAAAATATGCTGTGGACATTGGACAATGTGCCTGGATGAAGAATAATTATTCTTGGACCAAGAATATTATTCTTGGACTAATAATAATTATTTTTGGATGAAGAATAATTATCCTTAATTCAATATGTAGATATGTATTTAAGATGTATCTAATTAATTTAGAAGCATTTTTGTACATTTCAAAAAAATATAAATAAAAGGGAAAAAATGTTTTTAGCACTTTAAAAACCAAAATACAAACTAGTTTTCAAACTGGAAATTTTGTAAAGTAAATGTCATTTTGGAGTGAAAGTATTGATTTTATTTTAAACAATATTTACTAATGTTGGAAAATGTTAGCATATATTTAATTGATATTTACTTACATAATTAAAAAACGTAATTATCTTAAAAGTAAGCCTGCCGCCTAAAACGGGCCCTATGAATTTATAAAATTTTCGATTAAAGCGGAATCTTTTTTACCCTATAAAGAACAGTACCAAGGGTACCAAGAAGAAAATTTGACAAATTCTTTGCCGCTTCTTTTTCTAACCTCAAAAATATCTTTTATATATCCTATAAAATAAAAAAAATATTTTAAAAAAAAGTTATTTTTATGCCGTGAAACAGTTAAATTCTGAAATTAAATGTAAAATTATTTAAGAATTTTCACAAAATGTTATGGGGGATGAAATATGTTAGTTTTCAACGGAAAAATATTTATTTAATACAAATAAAAAAGCTGTTGTTGGCGAGAAGTATTTTTGCGAATTGAGAAAAAAATTTTTACCTGAAATTATGTGCTTTTAAAATTTTAAATTATAAATTTTTTATTAAAAAAATTAAGTTTTTATCTTATTACAAGGAATGTATACTGTGAAAACAAAATTGGCTAAATAACTTTTACATTAACTAGAAATTACCAAAAATTTTTTTTTTCTTTTTGTTTTTTTAATGAATGCGAAATCTTAAGAAAATATAATATCTTTTCAAATATTAGCCAATTCTGTTTCCACAACACCTATTAATTCTTTATAATAAGACGAAGTTAAAAAAAAATCAGCAAAAAAGTGAGTTTTCCGAGAAAATGGACTTTTAAATAATTTTGAAAAATCATTATTTCCTCAATTCTTAGTATTTTAAAATTTTTCTTGTGGATATTGAAAGAGAATCAAAACCCCAATCAGAATCTGAAAAGAAAAACTAAATATCTTTATTAGGACAAAAAATATGAACATTTTAAGTAAAAAATTAAATTTTTATAATGAAGTCTATGAATTTTAAATGCTTACAACTTTAAGGAATTTTTTTTTATTCGCAAAAATACGTCTTATCTTATTTCCATTGAAAACCAACATAATATGTCATTCCCATAATGACGCTGAAGTGCGCAACGTTTCTGAGAAATGAACAAAAAAAATAAATTTAAAAACATTTTTAAAGTTTTTCAATCAAATCAACTTTTAAAATTGTTTTTAATATTAGTACCGATAAAAAGAATTGTTATATTTTGAAATATTGGAAAAAACCAATTGTACTCTCTAAATCTAAATTAGTTAAAAATAACTAATTATGGGTAAAATATGACTAATTATTAGTAAAAAATAACTAAAAGTATTAAAAATTTGACTAATTAAAATAGTAATCAGAATTTGATTAAAATATTAGATATTTCGACATAACCTATAAATGAATTTAACTAACAATTAATTTTTTTATTAAATAATCTGTAGAAATATAGCTATTTCAATTAGTTTCAATTGTTACTAACAATAGGAGCATGTTTGAAAAAGTTTGCAAATCAAATTTATACTCCTTGCAAGTTAGTGTTAAAAACGTCCAGGCTTTGTTTAAAAGGCTAAGTTATTTTTGTTGGTTATGTTCACTAAAACTATGTTTAGTCACTATGAAAGCATTTGGATTTTTCAAACGCAATTAGCAAAAAAATAGTGCACACTATGTTATAAGACAGATTTTCAAATACTAGATGCTTTATAAATTAAAAGTATTTTTAGAAAGTGTCAAGAAAACGTTGTTGACGCTACAATTCGATTATGTCGCTTCTCTCTTGTTTTGTTCATCTGTTCTGTCTTCTGCTAGAATTGACGCAGGCGCATTAAACGGAAGTGACGTCATAATATAAATCACCCGCGAATTTATAAAATACAAATAATTTTAAAAACAGGGTAAATTAAATTTAACTATTACAACTTTATTGAATATTATTTAACTACACTTTCTTAGATTTACTAACAATAATTTATCGATATTTCTTTATAGAAACATTTATAATTATAATACCGTTTTTTTCTAAATTTCTATATTTATTCGATTATTTACTTTATTTGTTTACAATTAGAAATTTAATTTATTTAAAAATGAAACAAATAAAAAAACAAATTAATGGTAAAATAAACTCTCTAAATCTGAATTATTTAAAATTATCTAATTATTAGTAAAATCGCAGCTTAGTTTTTGTTTCAGCATTTGGTGATAAATAACTATTTATTAGTAAAATATGACTAATTATTAGTAAAAAACGTAACTACAATCAGTTAAAATTTTACTATTTGAATATAAGTAAACATAATTTTATCAAAATATTTGTTATTTTGACACAACCTACAAACGAATTTAACTAATAATTAGTTTCTTTACAAGTAATTAGTAGATAATTTCAATTTTGCTATTAAAAATGACAAACTGAATGACCGAATAACCGAATGATTTTAATTTGTTCATCATAAGTTTTATTTTTCAGAATTTCCATTTAACATAATTGAATTTAATTACCTTAAATATTCATTGATAAGAATTATTACTTTTCCGAATTACCATTTAGCATAACTTTTAATTTGCATTATTTTAACTTGTTACATTTTTTCACGTTTTTCTACGTTTACTACAAATTACATTTTTTGACTTGATAGTTCCACAAATTTTTTGAATATTTTAAAAAGGCACCAAGAAATATATTCCTATTTTTATGTCAATACAAATGAAAAGATTATTTAAAAAAAAATTAGTACTCAAAAACAACCGAGTAATGTCAAAGGTTTAATAAAAAGCTAGATTTCTATATGTGTAACAATAAAATTTCTTGTGTCGGAAACTTTTTGTAAAACTGGAATCGTTGTTTTAATTTGGAAAATGGTACTTCTCTAGAAATTTGAATGCAATTGGTTTCTGTTAGCCATGAACTATAAACCTTGATTTGAATTCACAGTTAAAAGCTTTTACACTGATTTTATGGATAAGTGTTTGTTAATAAAATTGAAATTTTCTTTAAATTCCCAATAAAGAGTATGTGTGACATTAAATTTTACGATTAATGTTTAGTATTTTCTAAGAAAAATGCAGTTAACTTTTTCACAGACCCTTGACACACTAAAGGTGCCCAGACTCCTCTGTAAAATATCTATATACATGCAGCTTTAACGCAGGAATTTCTGTTAGAGTGACATCAATTTTACATTCTCGTCAACTGCATACTTTCATGTTATGCACTGAAATATCGTTCTTTTAAGTGGGATCTATCTTTTTTTTATAAAACTAGAGAGAAATTCGAAAAAATCATGAAGATACAAACTTTGGATTACTTTTCCAATGCAGTGTTGTATGGGATTATTTAAAAAAAGCGAATAATGAAAAAAAAAAAATAAATTAGATTATACGAAAAAGAGTTGCATATAAAATGTATAAATACCTTTTAAAGTTTACATTTTGAAAATTGATGAAATATTTCTCTCAAATTTTATTGAATGATTTCAATCTTTCATATTTAAATTATTTTCGTCATAATTTAATTTTCATTCTCAATCTTAAATTATTTTCAGCATATTTCAATTATTTTTGTCAATTTTGAATTAATTTTATCATTTTTTAATTATTTTTTATTGTTAATTATTATTCTCATTTTCTGAAATTATTTTCTAAGATTTTTAAGTATTTTTCTGAAAATTCAAACATTTTCTTCAATTTCTAATTATTTTCATTTGTTATCAGGATTTCAAATTTTTTTTATTAATTATTGTAAATTTTAATTATTTTTAACGTTCTTCCAGACTTTTCTCCAATTTTTAGTTTTTCTCATTTTATAAAATTAATTTCGAAATTTTTTTAAGTATTTTTCTCAAATTTGTAGTATTTTCTTCAATTTTTAATTATTTTTATTTGTTTTCATAATTTCCAAAAAATTTTATTAATTATCGTAAATTTCAATTATTTTTAGCATTCTTCTGGTTTTTTCTTCAATTTTTAGTTATTCTCATTTTCTGAAATTATTTTCTAAGATTTTTAAAAATTTTTCTAAAATTTTAATTGTTTTCTTCAATTTTTAATTATTTTGTTTGTTTTCATAATTTCAAAATTTGTTTATTAATTATCGTAAATTTCAATTACTTTTAGCTTATTTCTTCAATTCTTTTCTCCAATTTTAAGTTATTTTCTTTTTTTTTAAATTGATTTCTAAGATTCTAAGATTTCTATCTTCATGTATTTTTTTCAAATTCAAATTATTCTTTCTTTATTTACAAGAATTTCTGTAGTTTTTTCAATTATCACACTTAAATGCCATTTATTTTTTACAACTTATCATTGTTTGTATCATATTTTCATTATTTTCGGCAAGTTATAAAATTTAGAAACATTTTTCAATTATTCTCCAAAATTTATTTCCTTCAATTTTCAATTCTTTACATTTGTTTCATAATTTCAAAAATTCTTAACTATTTTTCTGACTTTTCAATTATTTCATTATTTAATGAAATTGAATAAAATAATATAAAAATAATATAAATAATATTTATATTATTTTTTATATTATTTTCTTCAATTTTCAATTACTTTCGTTCATTTTCATAATTGCCAAAAAGTTTATACTTATTTCTCTTTAATTAAAACTTGTTCTGTTCAATTTGAAATTATGTTTATCTTTTTTCATTTATTTTCTCTAATTTTTAATTATTTTCTTTTATTTCAATGAACTTCTGAAAGTTTTAAGTATTTTTCTCAAATTTTGTTTAACTTTCCTTTATTTGAAATATGTTATGTAATTTGTTTAATTATTTTCTCAAATTTTAATTATTTTTTTTAATTTTAATTTATTTATCTCAATTGTTAACCATGTTTTTTCAATTTTTAATTATTTTCTATAATTTTTCATTATTCAATTTTGTTTTAATTTACTTTAAGATTTTCAGGTATTTTTCTTAAATTTTTAAAATTTTTTTCTTAAATTATTTTCTTTATGTTTAAAACATTTTTATGATTGTTTAAATCACTTTCCCAAATTTTTAATTGATTTCATTATTTTTATTTTAATTAATTTACAAACTTTGCAATTACTTTGTTTAATTTCAATTATTTATTGCAATTCTCTTTAATTCTAAAATATTTGTCTTAAATAAATATTTATTTTATTTATATTAATTGATTTTTAAATATTATATTTAAAATATTTATTTCTTCTTATTAGATAAATATTATTTACCGATTTGTTATATTTATTATCGTATTTTATAATTTCTAAAATGTACGAAAAACTAATCGCTTTTTTTTGTTAGTGAAGTTTATAAGCTTCATTATCTTATGATTTTAAAAGGAAATATTTAAAACTTCTTTTTCAATATACAGAATGTCTGACTGCACTTTTATATTTCCACTGAAAGGAATATTAGACTCTTAAGTAGTGTAGAGCCGTTGTAGGCGGGCATTTACGATGAAACGCAATTTTATTATTAAATTTGAAGTAATTTAATGGGGAAAATGATTAAAATGATAATCTTCTTTTCATAAAAAATGTAATAATAAAGTACTTAGAAAGCAATTTTAATACCAATTAAAGAAGAGAAATAAGGAAAATTTTCTGCATTCAGTCGAATAATAACAGTTTGACTAAACGTAGTTGACTAGTGCAGAAATATTTTAGTCTACTTCTTTACTGAAATGAAGTTATTATGATTAATATAATTAAATTTCTTTGCTCTTATAAAGCTGTCTGACTAAAATCGGACGCATCTCCTAAAAGCAACCACACTGACATTTAAGTAGTGTGGGACGCCTTTGGTCAGACATGCAAATAGAAAAGGAAATTTAAATTTAAATTTAAATTCTCAAAGTAAGATTAAAAATTGCTTTTATAAAATGTAAAAATCCAACTCAAAAGAACAAAAATAAATGAGTATTGTTGATTTAAAAACTAAATTTAGAAAAGATATTTAGTTCAAGATAAAAAAAAAAGTAATTAAATTCTTTAAAATTTTTTATTTAATTTTAAAGCATTGGAAAAAATGTTAATGAAAGATCTCATTTCTTTTAAAGTCGAATAAAAATTAAGTAATTAAACTACTTTTGTTATAAAATGAGCCACTTAAACTTAATAAATTGAATTTTTTCTTTTTTGTAAAAATATCATTGAACAATTTATATTTAACAGAAAAAGTAAAGTTATAATATCTGTCAAAATATAAATTTGTTGACCTTGAAACAAGAGAAGAAAAAAGGTTTTTTAGCAAGGTTTCCGATAGCAAAAATAAAAATTTTAAAAATTTGATAACTAATGTGTAATCAAAGAATTTAAAATCCTACTTGTTTCTATTTTTAAAGACGAATAATAATTTTTGGAAAAAGTTAAATTTAATTTGACAACTGTCAATTTTACTGTCAAATTACAAATTTAATATCAAATTTGCATTTAACGGAAAACGTATTCAGGTTGCGGATTCTTCAGAACGAATTAAATATTTATTGTAAAAATGATAAATTGACAGCTGTCCATTTTAATATTAAATTAAATATTTGATAGCAAATTTGAAATCAGTGGAGACGAAAATATGTTGTTATTGTTAGGGACAAAAATAACAATTTTTGAAAATATGAACTAGTAAGTTAGCAGCCGTATCTATAGTAGAGTTAAAAATCTGTATATATTTATTTTTGTGAACAAATTGTAATTTATAAAAAATTGAAAGTTTAATGGAGCAATTATCATTTGGTACTTTCTGAAGAATTTCGACTTTAAATTTTCATGCAGGTCTAATGCATCCTGACCAATTTATAGACGTTTGAAGAACGCATCGATTGACCTGTTTGCGAACCTTCTACGATCTACCAGTGATAAGTTATATTACAATTCTAAATATAGAAAATTAAGCAATACGCAAAGTCACATTTTTTTTTGCCAAATCTAAATTTTTCGAATTAATTTTCAATCGAATTTAAGGTATTTCTCCGATGGGCAGTCCCTGCCAAAACTTCGTATTTCAGTTAATAGCTATTATTAATTAAAATAATTTATTTCTTGACTTATTATTTACTATTAATAGTTAATCGTCCATCGACTAATAGTTTTTTAATGAAAACGTTTCAAAAATGAACAAATGTTGTTAAATTTTTAACGCTTTTCAAAGATACCTTTTTTACAAGTATATCTTTTCACCTCATCAGATTTTTGAAAAAGTGGACCATTTTTTAAGTATAGTAATTTATTTAGAAACATATTTCTAAATATTTATAAACAAACTGCTTTATTTAAAAAATGATCCACTTTTTCAAAAATCCGACTAGGTGAAGTTGTAAAGTTTGTTTTTCTGAAGAAAATAAGCTATTTTTTACTTAAATTGAACCATTTTTAAAAAATCGTAAGAAAAGATAGACTTTTAGTAAAAAACTACTAAGAATTAGTAAAAAACTACTAATCTTATAGTAGAAAACTACTAATTAAATTAGTAAAAAAATCTACTTTTTTGAAAAGTAAAGTTTCACTATTTCAATTAGTAGTTTTCTACTAAGAATTAGTAATTTTCTACTAAGAATTAGTAGTTTTCTACTAAGAAATAGTAGTTTTCTACTATATGAATTAGAGAAAAATGAGCCATGAATTTAACTAATTCATAGTAGAAAACTACTAATTCTTAGTAGAAAACTACTAATTCAGATTTAGAGAGTAGAGAATACATTTTTTAATTGACTTTTTAAGTAAAAACATTCGAATTTAACAGAGATTTCACTTAGCAAAATCTTCCTTTCGCAGATTTTTAAGTGAGATGAATTTTTAAGTGTCAAAATATCCGTTTAATCGAATCTTTATATTTGTCCAAATGAGTATTTTTGCAGGAGTTGAAATTTAATAGTATCTTTAATAATACAAACATGTATTTGTCAAAAATTGAATTCTGATAGGAAGATTTTGGTGCAAATTTTAAAATTAACCATTCAGAAATTATCAAGAAAAATTGTGATTACTTAATTTTGAAATTTGCACCAAAATTTTTCTCTAGGATGATTTGTTTGATCATTTCGTGAAGAAACAAATTCGGATAAATCAAGATTCGATTGAAAAGACATATTAACATTTAAAAATTCTATATATTTAACATTTTTTTAAAATAAAAATTTGGTAAATTTCGAATTTTTTAAAATAAAAGTTGGTTAAAAATAAACACTGCAACATGATAATTCTATTACCTAAGAATTCCGTGACCTAAAATTTATGTTCAGTACAAATTAAGATTTATTTAAATTCGATTGAAAGCAAATTCGAAAAATTAAACTCAACAAAAAGTAAATTATATCTAATGAAATTCTATTAAATGAAAATTCTAAATAATGAGTTTTAGTACTACATCATACGTCACATAACACAGCACAAAAAGCAAAAGTTTTTGTCTGAGACACTACAATAGTATATACTTACGTATTTTTCTCTGCTGAATCCAAATTCCATGTCAAAATGATCAGATTAGCTAAAATTTTTTAGATAATCTCAAAAAAGCTATTTCTTCGCGTTTTTGAGCATTTTTTTGGAATTATTTTAAAGATTTTAGTCAATCTGGTTATTCTATCTTCAGATTTGGATTCAGCGGAGAAAAATACTTCAAAACATACTAGCATAGTGGCCCAGAAAAACATTTTTTTTTTTTTGGGTTTTTTTGAGCAGTTTTTGAAATTATTTCAAAAAGTTTAGCCAATTTGTTTATTCTGACTTCAGATTCGGATTCAGCAAAGAAAAATACTCAGAAATGCTCTTCCATAATGTCCCGGACAAAAAAAAAAATGTTTTTGGGGACTTTTTTCGGGTTTTTGAGATTATCTAAAAAATGTTAACCCATCACTGCAAAAACTGCTGTCTTCTAAGTGTCTTATTTTACGATATTTTGGTGTCTTTATTGTATCAAAGATGCCATAAGTGTCTTAAAATGAGACATTTTATGCGTCTTAGACACCAAAATGTCTTAAAATAAGACATTTAGAAGACAGCAGTTTTTGCAGTGATATTTATTTTATTTATTTATTTATTTGCCACCTACGATAGTGACTACAAAGGAAAAAAATACTTAGGGAAAAAAATGTTTTTTTAGATTATCTCAAAAAGTTGAACCAATCTAGCAATTCTGTTTTAGGTTTCGGATTCAGCGGAGAAAAATACAAAAGAATACACGAGCATAGTGTCCCGGACAAAAAACTGTTTTTAGGGGGTTTTTCGGATTTTCGAGAAGTTTGTAAGATTATCTAAAAAATGTTAGCCCATATGGTTTTTTTGCCTTTCGATTCAGATTCAGCGAAGAAAAATATGTAAAAATGCACTAGCATAGTGTCCCGGACAAAAAAATTTTGTTTTTTGTTTTTGAGCAGTTTTTTGAGATTGTCTCAAAAAGTTGAACAAATCTAGCAATTCTGATTCAGCGGAGAAAAATACAAAAGAACACACCAATATAGTGTCTCGGATAAGAATACACTTTTTTTTATTTTGATTTGTGTTTTAAAATTTTGTTTGAGATTATCTCATAGAATTGAACCAATCCATCAATTCTGACTTCTGATTCGGATTCAGGGAAGAAGGCTTTTAGGCTAAAACTTTAATTTTCAAATTATTGCATCAACTTATCGAGAATTTTTATTTTCCACAATAAAACCTCGAATAAACCGGTGGAATTTGTTTTAAAAAATGTGGTGTTACGAATAAATCAAAGGCTTTTTGAGTGAATCAATTGCTTATAAAAGAATGGCTCTTTTTGGTCTAGTTTCACCTCTTAACAGAAGTGGAATTCGGTGACACAGATTTAGCCACAAAATCTTTGCCAGGTCATTGAACCGGGTATTGCTGTCTAAAGTGACACTTTACATCGATTTTCCAAGAAGGCATTTCGGCTAGACAATTTTCCAGCTATAAATAAGCCCCTTGAAGTCTCAAGGATTCTAAACATTTCCTTTGCTTGAAAATAACTTAAGGTAACTTATATACACACACATATATATAAATGAATAAGATGAGAATTATATTTTGATTGTGGTGTAGATTTTTGGAAAATAGGATACAAAGAGAACAAACAATAGCTCGTTGATGTATATCCATGCAAGTCGGCGTTGATCGTGCGACTTGACATATATTTTCAACTAAAGGGTGGACTATTTTTGGTTTCGAGAAAGGCGGACGTCGAAGAAAGAGGGATATGGACATAAAAGTGCACATGTGTGTGTGTGTGGTTTTGTGTGTATGTCAGAGAGGGACAAGAAACGCGATAGAACGAGATATTGGGGGTGAAATGAAGGGTAGGGGATGAAACGAAATGAGAGAAGGAAAGAGGCTGCGACTTGGAGGAGTATCGGAAGTGAGATGAGACGTTGCTCGGTTTGCTGTACCACTGCAGTAAAAGGATACTGCAGAGCATCATATACACGAACAGGATAATTATTTCACTTGATAGTTTTCTCATAGATTTCAAGAGTTTTATTATTGTGGCACTATATTATTTTCGAATCATAAACTGTAGGGGAGAGTCGGGTAAAATGCCTAATTGGGTAAATTGGCAATCGTTAATAACTTGGCCAAAAGTAAATATTAATCATAATTGTTTTTATTAATGAAGTAGAATTAAGGTAAATATGATTTCTATAAAGTTTCAGATTTATCAGTTTATTATTAAAGAATTTATTAAAGAACTAGCAAAATATAACGCGCGCAAGCGCACGATTAGTTTTCCATATATTTTAGAAATTAAACTATATATAATAATAAATAAAACAAATCGAAGACAAATATTTATCTAATAAGGAGGGCTGCCAGAGAAAACAAAAGTGAAAAAAATAGTGAGCTTTTAAATAAAAAAAGGGATTAAATAGTAAGTTTTTAAATAAAAAAAGTAAATAAGCAATATAGAGTATGATACTACTGATATTAAATTGGGAGGCGCCAGCAAGAAAAGCCATTCAACTTTGAAAAAACAATTCGAAAACCGCAAAAATAATTTGAAATATGTAGAAAATAATAAAATAATAACAAAAATAATTCAATTAGATACAAAAAGCTGTAAATGACAAAAATAATTTAAGAATTGATTAAAAATCAAAAAATAATGACAAAAATTGAAACGAAATAATTGGAATTTGAAGTAAATAATAGAAAAGTTTCAAAAATAATTGAAGTTACAAAAAAATAATTAGGGATGACAGAAATAATTAAAATTTGAAACAAAAGTTTGAGGCTGCTGTAAAAAATTTAAATTTTCACACAATAATTGAGATAATGAAGAAATACGTGAAATGTAAAGAAACTAATTGAATAATGACAAAAATAATTATAAAAGCTGGTGTAAAAATTACACTTTTTAGACAATAGTTGAAAAATTGAAAAAAAAATAGAATTTTTAAGAAAATAATTGAAATTTGAAAAAAATAATTAAAAAATATCCAAAAAAATGTATATGTGTTGAAAATAGTTGAATAATGACAAAAATACCTGAAATTTAGAAAACAAATTAATAAAAAATGAGAAATATATTTAAAAATGAAGTATAGAAAAATAAAAAATTTAATACATCATTTGAAAAATTGTATATAATAATTGAAAAATTAACAATATACTTAAAATGTAAAGAAACTAATTGAATAATAACATAAATAATTGAAAACTGATCTTCAAAAGTTAATAAATTCATGCCAATAATAAAAAGATTGAAGGAAATGACATTTAAAGAAAATAATCCCAAAATGTCAAAAATATTTGAATATTGACAAAAATAGTTGTAATTTAAAAAAATAGGTGAAAAATGACGAAAATAATTGGTAATTATAAAAAAATTAAAAATTTGCAGAAAATACTTGAAAACTTGACAAAATTATTGAAATATTGAAATAAATTATTCAAAGCTGGTGTAAAAATTAAAAAATTATAGACAATAATTGTAAAGTTAAAAAAAAAATTATAAATTTGAGGAAAATAATTGAAAGTTAAAGAAATTAATTGAAGTTTAAAGAGAATAATTGCAATTTAAAGAGACTAATTCAAAAATGGCAAAAAAATTTAAATATATGAAAAAAATAATTGAAGTTTGAAGAAAATAATTAAAAATTAAATAAATAAATGAAAGATTAAAGATGTAAAATGAAGATTAAAGTTTTAAATTTTAAAAATTTATTTGATAATTGAAAGAAAAATTACAAATTTTGTTTCAACTTATCATTGTTTTCATCATATTTCAATTATTGTCTTCAAGTTTCAAATTTTAAAATCATTTTCCAATTATTTTCCACAAGTTTTAACTATTCTTATTTTTTAAAATTATTTTCTTCAATTTTTAATCATTTGCAATTATTTTATTCAATTTTAAATTATTTACATTATTTGTTTATTATTTTCAATTACTTACGTTCTTTTTTATAATTTCCAAAAAGTTTTTAATTATTCATCTGAAATTTTGATTTTTCTATTCAATTTCAGTTACATCTATGATTTTCTTACATTTTATGTAGCTATATTCTGTATTTTTCTATTTTTGCAATTATTTCCCTTTAATTAAAAATTATTTTTCTCAATTTTAAATTTGGTTTTTTTTCAATTATTTTCTCAAATTTTAATTATTTTCTTTAATTTTAAATTATTTATATTATTTCTTCTTAATTTTCATAAATTTTTAATCATTTTCTGAATTAATTTTCTAAAATTTTAATTATTTATCTCAATTTCAATAATTTTTTTTCAATTTTCAATTATCTTCTCCAATTTTTCATTAATCGAATTTTTTCCAATTTATTTCTGAGATTTTCAAATATTTTTGTGAAATTTAAATTATTTTCTTTAATTTTAATATTAAAATTGTTGATAATTGTTATATTTAATAATAATTTTATTTTTCATTGGCTTATATAGTTATAGTTTGCAATAATAATTATTTTGTTATTTATCCATTTTTTTAAAAATAAATTGTTTGTGTTTCATAATAGTAGAGCTCATTCAAACATAGAAAATTCTCATAAATTCTACGGAAGGAGAATATTCTCGGTTATATTCTCGAGAATCTAACCGGATTTTCAATTACCGAGAATTTCGAAACTCTAGTTGCACTTGCATCAAATTAAGACTCACGAAAAAAATGAATTGTCTTCCAGTGGTAAAAAAAAATTTACTGTCAGATCTAAAAAGTTTGCAGTGGGAACTTAAAATTTTAGTCATCATAGGATTAACAAGTTTGCTCTGCAGTTGAAAAATATTTAGAAATACTGTTAAATAGTTTACTCTCCATGTTAAAAAAGTTCGAAGTGGTGAAAAAAAATTAGTTAACCTCAATTTATTACATTTTAAGTTTCACAGGAAGAATTAATAAAAAGTATAATAAAAATAAATTAATAAAAGTAAAATGAAAGAATTAATAAAAGTAATAAAAAATAGTAATTTATTATGATTTATGATATTAATTAGTTAATTAAATTGAAATCGTTTAAGTTATGTTTCTTACAAGTAAAAATTAATTATTGTGCATCAATTAATACATATAATAGCATTTTCATATAAAATATAGTATATCGACGCCTCCCGTTCATAAAACTATAACATTATCCCCAATGCGAAATAATTTTAAGTTAAAAACAAGTGCAATATTAATTTAACAAAAACAAGCGTGCAAGATAATTTTATCCTCTTATTCAGTGCAAGACAATTATAAGATAAAGTTGCGTGCAATTTAATAATATTATGTGAAGCAGGGTGCAAAATGATTTTATAAAAAACTTCAATGCAAGACAATTTTAACTTTTAATTCAATGGAAAACAATTATTATCTAAATCTAAAAACAAAATTACAACGATTTTTTATAGTGGTTATGTCCAATATTAGCTATAAAATTTTTATTAATTCTAAAATTATCAGCTCATTTATGTCACATTATTTTAGTAATAAATGTTTAATCTTATATATTCCAATTTGTTAACATATAACATATTGAATGATTCACTTAAGTTTTAATTATTTTTTAAAATAATATAAGTATTATTGATAATTAAAAATATCACTAACTAAAATTATTTAATTATTTATTTTTGAATCAAACTAATTGATAAATGCAAAAGATGTACCTATTACTGTTAAAAAATTTTGTATTGTGTTACAAAAAAAAAAACATTTCAATCATAAGTTTCCACGAAAACCAACACTCCTGATTTTTTAAACCGAAAAACGAATTTTTGTGTTAAAAAACACATTTATTACATTTATTTTATAAATAAATGTCACAACATGAAAGCGAATTATAGTTTTTAGTTCGATAATTTTCATATATCTCTTAAAATTCTATATAATTGAGTTTGATAATTGGTTATTAGAAGATAGTTTAATAAAAAATGAGATTAAAAAGGTAATAAATAAAAGATTACTATTTTTCCTTACTTCACAATTTTACTCATAAATAAATAATCAATTAATTATTTTAATTAAGATATATGAATATTTATATGCACATTTATGTAGAAATAATTACTCAATAGTATTTTTATAAATAGAAAAAATTAGTACTATATTTTAATTAATTTTTTAATAATACTTTTATTGTTTTAAGGTATTAGTCGCGTAAAATGATTTTCGTCAGATTTTTTTAAAACTTTGTATCTGTATTCATGAGGTATTTATCTATGAAATGAGATCTATCCTATTAATTTTGACCACTTCTGAGCTTCAAAATATTAATTCAAAGTTTATACCTTTTACATGCAATGGCACAAAATGCATGTAAAAAATGTCTCTTATATTCAATTATAAAAAAACAAGTCGTCAGTTTTTCAAATAAAACTACTAAGTTACACATTGAGATAAAATAAATCCTTTTAAAAAAAATTAATTTTATTGACCACGCCGTATAAAAAATACAATAATTTAAAAATTCATAATTTTTCATTTTCACGTGGTTTCATTGAAAAATGTCGAAAACGTGTGAGCAATACATCACGATAACTTATAGTACCTGACTCAAAATCGTGAAAATTACATATATTACATTAGAAGAGGTCACAAGGAAGCAAGTGAGTTGATATAAAAGTTTATTTTTTGTTCTTTTTATTTTGCGGGAGTTTTGCGGGAGCATTTACGCGACTAATACCTTAAACGATGATTAAAAATATAAGTAAAGCATCCAATATGTTATATTTTAACAAATATTGGACATAACCGCTATAAAAAATCGTTGTAATTTTGTTTTTAGATTTAGATAATAATTGTTTTCCATTGAATTAAAAGTTAAAATTGTCTTGCATTGAAGTTTTTTATAAAATCATTTTGCACCCTGCTTCACATAATATTATTAAATTGCACGCAACTTTATCTTATAATTGTCTTGCACTGAATAAGAGGATAAAATTCTCTTGCAAGCTTGTTTTTGTTAAATTAATATTGCACTTGTTTTTAACTTAAAATTATTTCGCATTGAGGATAATGTTATAGTTTTATGAACGGGAGGCGTCGATACACTGTTAAATGATGAAATTTTATAGCTTAATATCAAAAAGTTTCATTTAAATATTTGCTTTAAGTCGCGCGTTTGTTTATACCGACAAAAGTCTATTTTTGAAGTGACACTTTAAGGTTAGGTATTTTTTTTCACACAATTTAGTATGCTTTTAATAATAATTGTAATTAAAATGTGCTACAAATAAAGAACAATACAAATACATTATTTTTAATTAATGCAAGATAAAAATCTCATTTTAAAAGAAAGAAAACAGAACAAACAAAAATATAACCTATATATAATATAGATACTAATAAAACCAGAATACTTATTATAAAACTCATAATTATATATTATTTTTATTTTTAAAAACGTATTCATTACAAAAGCATAAAATAATTAGAAATTAATTAAGTGCCAGCATTTGCGGTTAAACTTAAATATAAAAAATTAATTGGCGCCCAGGTAATGAAGAGACTTTTGTAATATTTTTAAAATTCCAATTAAACAATTTTTGTTCATAAATCTCGAATCCCTTTACACAGTGAACTTCTTCTATGTGTGTGCATTTTAAAATGTTTCTTTTTGCAATGTTGCAATAAATTGTTTTTGATGTAATTACAAAAAATATTTATAAATATTTGCAAAAAAATGTACTATTCATTTACAAAATTGTTAATTTCGACAATAAATCATTAAGCAACATAAACAGAAGTTTCTAAAACGTTTCAATTATTTGCCAGCATAGCCAGCGTACTGTCCAATTATGTGTCGAGTGGTATTTAAATTTTTAATTTCATTTGGTAACTCTCCAAACATTTAGACAACAAAAGTTTCCTTCTGAATACAAACTTGATTGCAGAAAAAGAAGGAAAAAAAAACTAAAATCCTAAATAATAATTGATCGCTATGCCATTTTTTATTATGTTAAACAAAACACATTTCTTGTTTCAATAATCTAACTTTAAAAAATTAACACTAATTAACAATAAATAATTATAATTCTAATAAACGTTACATTTTGTTCATTTTGTAACCAGTCACAATTTCTCTAAAAAAAATAACAGTTGTTAGAAAATGAGATATTTTACTTTTTTCTCTTGTCCTTTTAAAGTAATTAAAAACCTTTTGCATAATTAAAGTCATCTTTAAAATTGAAAATCCTGTTTCAAGATTTAAGAGGATGAAAAGTAGTTGAAAATTGACTTCAATTCAATTTTATGGTTCATAATCATTAAATTATATGAGGAATTACAATCTATATTTCAAGAATATTTATATGCTTGTACGGAAGCGATGTAACCCATTAAAGTATCATTTGCATAACTGTGATGTTTTTATAGCGCTCATAAAGAAACGATATCAGAGATTTCTTCGTTTAACAATTTGGCGACATTTAATTCCGCTTTATGTCTAAATTTATTCCATTTTCAATTTGTGGCAAGTAGATTTTAAACTCTCTGAGAAGCTAGGTCAGAAAGTAGGAGTAGATAATCCCAGAAACTTTACAGTTAATTAAATAGAATAACACTAGTTTGGTTAGACATCGATGCACTCTCTGTGAATAGTGGACAGAAATAGAAATTCTACTTAAACATAGTGTTTACTGGAAACCTTCCCAACAAACCACACACCATTTTTCGTGGAACGCTATGAAAAAGTCTACAATATTATAAAAGACGGTAAATTGACCGGAATTTTTAAATAATAAAAAAAAAATTATAAATGCATAATTATTATTGAATGTGAATAGATTTAAAAAGAGGTTAATATGAATTTTTTAAATTAATAACTTTTGATGAAAGAAATTTAATACATATAGCGCACTTAAATTACAAAAAGTAGGATCAATTACTATTATTAAATTTGATATCCCAAGGTTTCAGAAGTAACTAAATTCAAATCTGAGATCTGAGATCTGAGTTTGAAAATTGAAAATAATGGCTTCAATCAAATACCATTACTCGCAGTTTTTATGACAACATTAGATAAAAAATATTTCTCTTATCAACTTATAACTCGAAACATGAAAAGCCGTTGTAGTTCGATAATCACATATGTACAAAATCTTT
This sequence comes from Ganaspis brasiliensis, assembly GCA_037103525.1. Taxonomy (NCBI): domain Eukaryota; kingdom Metazoa; phylum Arthropoda; class Insecta; order Hymenoptera; family Figitidae; genus Ganaspis; species Ganaspis brasiliensis. Next base: position 214,446 of record JAZKLR010000584.1, on the reverse strand, counting down.
AAAAATCGATAAAATGTTATCCTGCGTTAAAAAGAAACAAATTGCATTTCTTATAATTATTATTATTAATTAATGAAACCATTCTAATTACTTATTCTTAATTTAAGTTTTAATAATAAATTGTAATAGAAGTACAATTTAAGTTATTTAATTAAATTGAAATTTATGAAATTATTATTGTTGAAGGAAATAACTTTTAGAGTGATGACAAAAACATTATTTTTCTATAATTATAAAATATAAAGACAAAAGTTATTTTTTTATATAAGTTTTCTTCTAATTGAATAATGTAAAAAATTTCTCTTTCCTTCGTTTTTTAAAAAAAACTCTTAATTATTTTAAAAGATATTTAAAATTAGAAAACTGATATTGCATTATGTAAGGATATAAACAGATCTCAATTTAAACAAAAGTTATAAACTTTAATAATGAAATAATAGCGAGGGCAAAACTCATTGGGTCATTTAAAATAAAGCATAAACTTTATAATTTTAAATATATTGTTCTAGTTTATTACTAAATACAGATTCATGTATGTCAAAAATTTTACAGCTGCCATAATTTAGATGTTTTGTACTATCTTGAGAGGAGCATGGTTCCCTAAATATCACTTTATATGTAAATTTTATGTTTCAAAAATTTAAGATTTAGAGGGACCATTTACCATAATTCAAAAACAATAAAACTCTCAACCTTATAAAAACGTCATTTAACTCTTTTATTTCACATCTGAATTAGTTAAAAATAACTAATTTAAAAGCAAAAACTCAGTTACTAATTTAAATAGTTAGGGGAGGTGGGGGCAAGACGGGGTACCTAAGGTTTGAAGCTCTATAAAACTAATATTATCGATTCAAAAATATTTTATTTATTATAATAATAATCTTTGTCAATTAGTCTTCCATGAAAAAGTCTTATTTGAAAGATTGGTTACTTAATTAAATATAGAATTAAGAATAAGTAAAAAAAATTCAAATTTTTCACTTTACAAAACGTGGGGGTAAGATGGGGTACCCCTTGGGGGCAAGATGGGGTGTAGTATAAAAATCAACCTATTTTTGCATAGAAATTTCGCAAGCTCCTTTATTTATTTTATAAAATAAACTAAAAAGCCAGTTTAATGCGTAATTTTAATTCTCCCATGTAAAATTCAATTACAAAGCTAACCTCAAAAAACAATAACTTTTATAATAAAAATAAACAAGTGGTTATCTGCTCCTGTATTTGAAATGTATTATTTAAATAACAAAACGTTATAAATATTGTGTAAAATCACCAAAAGAAGATTTGTTTTCATAAAATAAAAAAATTATTGGTTTTCTGTACCTTAACCTGCTCTCGCTTCCTATACCCCGTCTTGCCCCCACATACGGAATTTCATTAAAAAAATAATTTCTAAAAATTAAATTTCGAAACGGAAATAAACAAGTGTTTAACTTTAAGTGTAATCATTGTTGAACATGAAAAAAATTATATAGCATATAAAATGTTGTTATTAAAATAACAAACACGTTCTAAATAAAATGCAAAAATGACAAGAAAATCGTCAAAAACAGTATTTTTCATGTAACAAATAAAAAACTCGGTTTCATCAATCGGTGACTTGGACAATCAAAAATTATTGTAACGGTGCTATGTTATGCAAAAAATGATCATGATTGGTTACTTAGTTTGTTAATTAAAGCAGGTACCCCATCTTGCCCCCAACCCCGTCTTGCCCCCACCTCCCCTATATTTCTAGTAATTATTTAGTAAAAAAATATTTTTTAATTACAATCATTTGTAGGTTATGTCAAAATTACTAATATTTTAATAAAATTCTATTTACTAACTTAATTAGTCGAATTTTAACTGTTTTTAGTTATTTCTTTTTACTAATAATTTTTTACTGATAATTAGTTATCTTTCACTAATAGCAGAAACAAAAATTCAGCCACGATTTTACTAGAATAATCAGTTATAGCTCTCTAATCCTGAATTAGTGATTTTAATAGTTTTCTACTAAAAAATAGTGAAATATTTCACTATTTAATAGTAACCGATGTCTCAATAATTCATTATTATTATTCAAATTTAACCAAATTTTTGTTAGCAAAAGAGTATAATATATAGTTTAATGTGCGACATCACAAAGTTAAAAAGGTTAGGTCATTTTGTCAGGAAGGCAAAGAAGCACTCTAAATCTGAATCAGTGGTTTTCTATTAATGAATTAGCCAAAAAGCGGTTACTATTAAATAGTGAAAAATTTCACTGTTTTTTAGTAAAAACTACTAATTTGAAAGTAAAATGTCGATATTGATTGAATTAGTGAAAGTTTACTTTTTGAATTAGTAGATATTTCACTTTCAAATTAGTAGTGTTCTACTAAAAAATAGTGACAATTTTCACTGTTTAATAGGAACCGATTTGTCACTAATTCATTAGGAGAAAAGCACTAATTCAGATTTAGTGAGAATATTTATATTGAGTTATAAAGAGTAATATAACATAAAACTATCAAATTAGTAGTTTTCTACTAAAAATTAGTAAAAATTTCCACTGTGTAATAGTAACTGCTCGCTAATTCATTAGTAGAAAATCACTAATTCAGATTTAGAAAGTTAATAAAACTGATTTTCTTTAAAAATTGCATAAATTATTACAATTATAAAATAGAGCATGTATTTTGCGTTTTTACTCTCTAAATCTGAATTAGTTAAAAACTACAATTTTAAGGGTGAAAACTCGTTTACCATGTCAAATAGTAATTTTTTTTCTAATAATTTAGTAAAAAACTACTAATTTAATTAGCCAAAGTAATTTTAGGTTATGTTAAACTACTAAAAGAATTAGTAGATTTCATTTTAGTAATTATATTAGTTATTTAGAACTATTTAATAGATTAATTTAACTACTGAATTAGTAGTTTTCTACTAAAAATTAGTTATTTTTTACTAATTGAAAAAGAGAAAACTCGTTAACGATTTTAAAATAGTAGTTTTTAACTGATTCAGATTTAGAGAGTATAATACCTTCATATTCCTTGTGAGTTTTAAAATTTGTATTTAAAAACCCAATAATCAATTATACTGCTACAGAACTTTCTAACCTAAGCTAAATATTTGAGTACTTTTTTGGCATTATTTACAAGTTACATGTAAAAGTTAAAACTTTGTAAATTTATATCTTGAATCTTTAATAATCTAATTATCTTAGTTAGTTACATTTACCTTAAATGAATAATTCTAATTCGAGTAAATTATTGTTGTTGTTACTAAAAAGAATTTAAGTAAATATAAATAAGTTAAAATAAATAAGTTAAAGTTTGCATTTGTAGAAAATTTATGTACATATACGTTAGTAATTGTGGCAAGAGATATTTACTTCTCTTTAAATTTGAATTAGTTAAAAATAACTAATTATTAGTCAAATCATGGCTGAGTTTTTGTTTCAACAATTAGTGAAAAATAACTAATTATTAGTAAAAGAATAACTAAAAAATAGTTAAAATATAACTAATTGAATTAGTAAACGGAATTTTGCTAAAATATTAGTTATTTTGACATAACCTAAAAATTAATTTGACTAATAATTAGTTATTTTTTTACTAAATGACTTGTAGTAATATAACTATTTGAATTAGTGACTTAGTTTTTTTTCTTTCAAATTAGTTATTGTTAACTAATTCAAATTTAGAGAGTTGGAAATATTAGTTTGCTGTCACAGCGAATTCATTTCTTTTCATGATAAATAAAATTATAATAAGTGCACTAAGAAAAATAAATTACTAAATATAACCAATTTTTGATGAAAGGTAACAGAGGAAGGTTGTTGAAATAATACTTGCAAAGCACTTTGATGATTGTAACCCAGTAATTCTTCGAAACGCTTGACAAGTTTTTGTATTTTTTAGAACACCTATTTTTTAATATTTTATGATAATTTTTAATATTTTATGAGACAATATAAAAAAATTATGAATTATTATGGTACTTTCTAATGGTTTACACCATAATAACCAAATTTCTGCCAATTTTCACTATCATTTACGTAATCAGCGCAGAAAATTCATAAGTATACAAAGTTTTATTAAAATCGGAGGGGGAAGGTTTCGGGAACTGCACCCTTTCTTTGTTTTTATCTGACTTTAAAGATAGAACGTCCAACGTCCTTCCGGCAGGACAAAAAATCCTTCCGCGAGTACGTACTAAATCGTGTTATAAAATGAATATGAATTAAGATAAAAACAAAGTTAATTACATGGTTAGAAAAGTAAAGAAAGAAGCTATTAGCGCATGCAAAGTTCAAATTTCTAAATTCAAATAACGTGAGACTCGCAATAGAAGACGATCGGTGAGCTGTCCTTCCGGAAGATTCGAGCTTGGACGTTCTATCATTAACAGAGCTACTACTACAACTTGGTTAGATGCTTATTTCCTCAAAGTGATAATTGGCAGTTTAAATTTACAAAACGCCCCTATCGGTCATTCTGGGAACTATCCAATATGGCCGACATCAGAGTGGAGATTGACAATGTCTATATACTGCGTTTAGTATTTTTGTAAGAAAACAAGATTTTGAAGTACTTTTAGAAGTGAATTATAATTTTAGAAAGCTGATAATTATTATTTTTCTGCGAAAATAATGAAATTTGAAAAAAAATTCCGAAAGTCTGTAAATGAATAGGATTTGCTGTGTGAGTAGTTGCAACTCCAAAAAGGCTTGAAATTTTCATTTAAGCTTTCATAAAATACCGAAGAAAGCACAAAACAAATTAATAGAAAAAATATCTTTGGAAACATTCAGGAGGTTGATAAAAACACAGGATGGCTTAAAAGGCTAAAAAACGCGAAGAACAAAAACAGGAACAAGTCATATTTTCTATAGAATGCACTGGTTTATTACTGATTTCGCACAATATTATCGTGCCAGAATTAACTACATTTTAACCTTCTATCATATTCCTATAGTTGAACCAACTGCTACATTGCACTGTCTTTAAGGTAGTATTATACTTTGCATCAATCAAAAAATCGACTTTTTTATTTTATTTTTGTGGTCTACATTACCTCAAGAATATAATTCCCAAATTGCAGATTAAAATTCGAAAAAATAAAAAGGTTATACGCATGTAAAAGTTATACATATGCATATAAGCTTATTACATACAAAACTTTAAGCGCGTTTTTCTCAAAATCATGTTTTTTAAAGTGGCGGACAGCATAACTCGAGTTGTTTTTCATCGATTTTAAAAAACTTTAGATCAATTTCTCCGTTATGAACCCCTTCAGGCATCCCCCCTAAATCCGATTGTCTACTTTTTTTGTTTTTTGTTTTTTAACGACTCAAAAATGACAAAAAAATACTCATTTTTTGTGATTTTTTTTATATTGGCGCCATTTTTTTATTTTTTAATATTTTTTATCGGGGTTAGGGGGGATGCCTAACCACATGTATCAGCTTTAAAACCACATTTGAATTTTTCAGATCGGATGTTTCTGTGAGGCTGTAGCTTGTCCGCCTATTTATAGTTTATTTTTTTTATCTTGACTTTGGCGCCCTCTAGTGATGAAAGAGGCACAGTAAAAAAAGTTTTATTTTTTTATTTTTGACAGACAAAAATGTCAAAAATATGATGCAAAAACTTTCATTGCCTAAATTAAAATTATCATCGAGAAAAAAATTGTTTTTTAAAAGCATCTTTGACAGCTTACAAAGTATAATAGTACCTTAAAAAACCACACTAATGTCGGCCATCTTTGTTTTGATATAAGTAGCGCCTCCCTGACCGCGGTGGTAGCTTTCTTTGCCAATTGAGGAAATAGAGATTATGAGTGAAAATTACGGTAAACTGTTCTCTAAATCCGAATAAAAGAAACTCGTCCTCTTATTTAAATAAGTGCATATACACTTTCAATAAGTGAATTTTCACTCATTCAGATTCACAGTGTTATTCTGGATCTTGAATCTGGTCCACATAAAATATATAAATTGAAAAGGGAACTTTCATGTACCTCCTTTATTAGATCAAAAAAGAAAAAACATTTTGTCTAATTTCAAAAAATGTGAACAGCAATAAGGGTTTCATTAAACTGTATAAATTGATAAAATAATCATAAATCATTGAAATAACCACTTATTATCATTTATAGTCACATATTATCGTTTAATGTCACTTATTATCATTTAATATCATTTATTACCCCTTACTATCGTTTATTATCATTTCCTCATATTTATCGGTTTTCAAATATACATGAAATACTCTCTCCCATAATTAAAAGTCACTTTCTCGATACACGCTATAGCACACGAAGGATATTAATCTCAGCCAGATAAGAATTTGACTTTCGTCAATTTCCTCAATTTCCTGGATATAAATATTATCAGTAAATTTGTAGGACAAGCGCAGGTAAATTGAATGAGAAACTAAGTTAGGGTATATCTTTGAAATTGGGTAATTTTGGGTTAGTGAGGAGTGTTGTTAGATGAGGTAAAGAAATTGAGTTTAGTAACTGGTTACTGGCCACGAGCCTATTCCCTGTATTGTGCCTCGCAGCCGCCAAATTTAAAATTGAATGAAGACGGCGCGGCGACGAGCGGGCTGCACGCCGGAGGTATGTTCTAAAAATAGACGTTCCTCGCGCGACGAATGCAAATGGAGGGTGGGGTGGCTTGTGCAAAGTTTGCATTGTGAACGAGTATAACGGGTATGACTACCCCATGTAACGTGGGCTTGACCCCCATGCTCCGTGGATTTGACCCAATGACCCAACGGAAGCTGCCGAATCCTCCCGGAAACGACCGAATGAGACGGCCTCAACCCTATCGCGTTCCAGTCTCACCAGTAGACTCCCGTCTGATCGAAAATACAACTACCCCTCTCGCCCTTTACAGCCCCTTGAATCATACCAGGGGCGTATTAGGGATTTCCCGATAGTAGCCTATAGCTTTCAACAACATGTATCTGGTTGCAGCTTCCGTAAACATCCATCCCTTGCATTTTGGTCTTTCATCTTCTCCTACCGTTAAGCTCTTTTTCTCTCGTGAATTACCGCCTAGCCAGCTCTCACTAACTTCAAACATTAATTCACTTCTCCAATGCATCTTGCTCAGAATTGCATAGTGAGCGAGACGATGGGAAGAAATATTTAAAAAAACAAGCTTCTTTTTTTTTTGACTCATCTTAATTTCGCTTAATGAACACTACAGTGTTTTTTGCTTGCTTAACTAAATTGAATATTGTTTATGGTAAATACAGGTTTATTATCTTTAAAGTACAAATGAACAATTTATAAAAAGGCAATACTCATTCATGAAATAGTCATACTATTTTTCGGTATATATACATCAAATACCTGAAACAGTGATATTGAATATCAGTGCATATTAGGGTGGTCCAAAAATGTACAGTAAAAAAAAATTTTCGAAATGTTTTGGAGCCAGTATCATTTTGACACATGACTTAATTTTAGATTGTTATATTGTACAGAATGGAAATGTTATTTTGTACAACTGCTAAATGATATTTTGTACAATTTTGAATAATGAATTTGTTATTTTGTACAATTTTTTAAAAAAGCTAAAATATTGTACTCCCAATGTTTTATTGCTTTTTTAAAAAATTGTACAAAATAACAAATTCATTTTTCAAAACTGTACAAAATAACATTTAACAGTTGTACAAAATAACATTTCCATTCTGTACAATATAACAATCTAAAATTAAGTCATGTGTCAAAATGATACTGGCTCATGTTTTGCTGCTACCCTCCAAAAAGTTTCCAAATCGAAAAAAAAATTACCCCTATTTTTGTATTTTGAAATCGGACAATATTTAGGGGTAGCGCAAACCCCTTGAAATTTCCCATTAATTTTACATGGAAAAAACGCACTTTTTCGAAAATTCGCTACCAATTCCTCAAAAATCACTCAAAATAGCAATACAGCGAATCTAGCGAGTTTTAGTTTTTTTTACTTTACTATTTTTTACATTTACAATTAAAAAAAGTATTTAGTAAAGTTAACCACAACAACAATTTGCAATTGTTTAAACAAATTATTGTTAATAATAAATAACATTTGACAAATGCACCTGGAAAGACACAACTTTTTCCTAATTTTACAAATTAATGGGCTCTGGTTAGAATAAGAAAAATTATTGACTATAAATTATTATTTTTAATTTGTTTAAACAATTTATTATTGTTAATTTACAGCTATTATTCAAATAAACCTAGCGAGTTGTAGTTTTTTCTGACTTAACTATTTTTACATTTACAATTAAAAAAAGTATTTTGTAAAATTAATCACAACAACAATTAGCAATTTTTTAAACAAATTATTGTTAATAATAATTAATTATTTTCAAATAAACCTAGAAAAACACAACTTTTTCCTAATATTATAAATTAATGGGCTCTGGTTACAGTAAGAATAATTATTGACTATAAGCTATTATTTTTAAATTGTTTAAACAATTTATTATTATTAATTTTTAACTATCATTGAAATAAACCTAGCGAATTCTAGTTTTTCTGACTTACTTATTTTTTATATTAAAAATGAAAAAATAGATTTAGTAAAAATAACCATAACAACCATTTGCAATTGTTTAAACAAATTATTTGTTAATAATTATTTATTCCTTACAAATGCACCTAGAAAGACAGAAGTTTTCTTAATTTTACAAATGAATGGGCTCTAGTTAAAGGAAGAAAAATTATTAAATATAATTTATTATTTTTACTTTGTTTAAACAATGGTTGAATCCATTTCAAATCATGCAGACCGACTAACTTCAAGTTGTAGATTTAACTGCCACTGAAATATGTTATTCTTTATGGAAAATAAAGACACTCGTATTTTTTTATTTTTCAAAAAAATTATTTTTAACGAAGTTATGCGCATTTGAATTTTGAACCAGAAAACTCAAAAGAACAGTAAAAAAAATTTGTTTCGCTTGTAATTTTTTGGCTAATGTATATAATCAAATTATTTTTCTTGGGTCTTTTGAGTGGTCTTGTATTCTTCAAAATCCTATTTGAAATTTGTAAAAAGTTTCAAAATTAACGAAATGGGGGGTGATTTTCTGAAAATAAATAAGGTCCATTTTCTCAAAAACCCCAGCTTTTTTTTGTCTCAAAATTTTACCATAAATTCTTACTAATATGACAACTAATTCCCATAAGTTTCAAGCTTGCTAAACCATGCTGGCAGCCAGGAGAATTTTTTTTTGAAAAATATTTTTTTACTTGGTTTTGGATTGTTGGAGGGCAAGTTCAAAAACAAATGAAATGTTATGAATCAAACTGAAGCAAGTTTGTTTATAACCAACAATTATAGATTTAAGTAAAAGCATTTTCACAAAATTTCAAACTAATATTACCATAGGCTCGAGCTGCAAAACATGATTTTGAAAAAATTAAATAAACGTATTTTAAATCATATATCAAATATATATCCAAAGTTCACTTAAAATAAATGTTAAATGTGCAATAAAAAAAATTATTTTATATTTTGAAATGTTATTTATAATAAATGCAAAAAATATATTTACAAATTTTACTGTATAAAAACGCTTCTTATTTTTAAATACTGAAAATTTCAAAGCATTTATAAATTTGAATTAAAACACTTTTTAATACCTGAAAACGTACTTAAAAATAAAATTTTAAATCTTTATTTCTTCAAATTGGAATTTATACAATATTAAGTCTATTGAAATATACAAATTATCTAATATTATAAATTCACAAGAATTAATATCATAATATTATCTGTTAGCAAAAACTTTTAAGTAATCTTTTAAATTAAAGTACCTTCAAAATATATTTTGTATGATAACAAATTGATTTTAAAGAAAATCTCGAAAGTACGCTCCCATTAGAATCGTAACATTTAAAAAACAATTTCTCTTGGAAGTTTTCTAAGAATTAAATATTAATTAGTTCTAATGATATTAAAATTAAGAAATTTTACAGGGTTTAATGTTTTAAACCTATGGTAATATTAGTTTGAAATTTAATAACGGTAATATTTCAGTGGCAGTTAAATCTACAACTTGAAGTTAGTCGGTCTGCATGATTTGAAATGGATTCAACCCAATGTATTGTTCATTTATAACTTTTATCCTAAAACTCTTAGCGATTTGTAGGTTTCTTACCTGAATACCTTTTTTAATTGAAAGCAATAAGCTGTTCTGCAAAATTATCCGTAGCCACAACTTTTAAAATTGTTTAAATCAGTTATTGATAATCATTATTGATTCTTTACAAATGATCCTTCAACGACACAACTTGTAAAATAAGGAAAACAATATGTCTTGATTTATTTGTAATTAATTAATGATTATCAACAACAATTTATTTAAATAATGACAAAGGGAAGTTGCAGTTAATTTTGCTAAATATCTTGTGGTATTAAGTATAAACAATTAATAGGATAGTAGAAATAAAATTTCGCTGGGGGTTTTAGGATAAAAGTTAACACTTAACAATTATAAATTGTTTAAACACAGTAAAAATGATAAATTATGACAAATAATTTGCGTTATTCTAACCTGAGACCATTAATTTGTAAAATTAGGAAAAAGTTGTGTCTTCCTGGATGCATTTGTAAAGAATTAATTATTATTAACAATAATTTGTCTAAACAATGTCAAAATGTTAACTTATAGTAAATAATTTTTCATACTCTAACCAGAGTCCATTAATTTGTAATATTAGGAAAAAGTTGTGTTTTTCTAGCGGTTTATTTGTAAAGAATTAATTATTATTAACAATAATTTGTTTAAACAACTGCTAATTGTTGTTGTGACTAATTTTACAAAATACTTTTTTTAATTGTAAATGTAAAAGTAGTTAAGTCAGAAAAAACTACAACTCGCTAGGTTTATTTGAATAATAGCTGTAAATTAACAATAATAAATTGTTTAAACAAATTAAAAATAATAATTTATAGTCAATAATTTTTCTTATTCTAACCAGAGCCCATTAATTTGTAAAATTAGGAAAAAGTTGTGTCTTTCTAGGTGCATTTGTCAAAAGTTAATTATTATTAACAATAATTTGTTTAAACAATTGCAAATTGTTGTTGTGGTTAACTTTACTAAATACTTTTTTTAATTGTAAATGTAAAAAATAGTAAAGTAAAAAAAACTAAAACTCGCTAGGTTTATTTGAATAAAAGCTGTAAATTAACAATAATAAATTGTTTAAACAAATGAAAAATACATAAAAATATGTACAAACATTCGTAAATTGACAATATGTAACAATTTTGTTGAAAAATCCTTAAGAAACTATTAATTTGTAATTTAAAAAAAATTGTCATTTTTTTGCATTTATGGGGGTTGTTTATAACCAGGCTTGTGTCCGTAAATAGTCTGATTCACTATAAAAGTAAATTCTATAGTGAAGTAGACTATTTACGGACCCAAGCCTGTTTATAACCCTATAAAAAATAGTTAATATTAATAAATTATTAAATAAATTATGGAATCTTGTTATCTGAGGACTTTTCAAGATGTGATTCGCTGTATTGCTATTTTGAGTGATTTTTGAGGAATTGGTATCGAATTTTTGAAAAAGTGCGTTTTTCCCATGTAAAATCAATGGGAAATTTCAAGGGGTTTGCGCCACCCCTAAATATTGTCCAATTTCAAAATAAAAAAATAGGGGTAATTTTTTTTTCGATTTGGAAACTTTTTGGGGGGTAGGAGCAAAACATTTCAGACTTTTGTCTTTATGGACCACCCTAGTGCGTATTCACTTTTAGCTTACTTCACAAATAAGAGAAAAAGCTATAAGTCGATATATCCAATTTTCTAATATAAAAACATTTAATCCTGATATTTCAAGATTAATTTATTTTCATTATTGTTAATTACAATAAATTTTGTCCATCCAATGTTTTGTTAATGTCGTCACGTGGTTTAGTCGGTTTAGTCTATAGCAGACAGTCGCGTGGGAGCAGTATATTAATTGCTAAATTTCTTTTTATTTATACAAGTCTATTAAGATTTAATTTTAATATTCTTACTTAGTTTCTTGTTGGTACACTATCAGAGGAAAAATGTGTGATGTATTTGTAAAATTTCTTTGAATTAAATGGAATTTGGAGAAATACATAACCTCTTTTAAATCGATCATTTTTCTTGATTTTTAAATATATACTTTACAACTTTAGATTTGAGGGTTGTTGTTGCTCCTAAAAACTGTAAATGAATTGATCTAGCACAGTGGCAAGAATCTTTTTCTACTTTCCGAAAAACTTTGATTCGTTATCATGAGTGCAAAAAAAAGTTCCAATTTGTCGGACGGTATAATAAGTACATCTCTGACGTAAATAATATGTATATAATTATATGTATTTGTTCAAGTTATCTAAAAGTATTAAAATATTTATACCAAAGCACATAATTTATTTCAGAAGTTCAGATGCAAAAAATGTGTGATTTATGTTTGAAATATTTATGACAATCTAATCCCAAAATTTTGAATCCGATTCATAACTGGCAAAATAGGAACAATAAATATTTTATTAATCGGAAATCACTTATTAAAGCAAACTTCTATTCAAAACTAGATTCAGAATGTCATTTCGTCAATCAGCATTCTTAAAATTATGACTCTTGTTAAATAGGTTTTTTTTAAGATCTCAAATCATAGATTTGCATCATAATTATATATGCATCTTACTTTAGTTATATGTTGATAATGACTATTTCGATGATTCCCAATATCACTATTTCAGACATATCGAATTTATACCCTATTCATAATGCATCTACAATATAGTTAAATATGTTAAGAAATGTCATTTTCACTATTGTAGCGAATTTGGATTATCCATGGCTCCAATCTAGCTATAAGTTTACCTATTACAGTGAATACTTTTGATAATTCATGAGAACTTTTTTTACCGTGTGCGGCAGTAAATTTTTTGCTGCTCCATCGAATTTTGTTTGCTAATAAGGTAAAAGTCCCAATTATGGGACGGCCTATCAGGCACTTTTTGATATTTAGCTCATTTAAACATTTATTTTAAGAAAATAATACCCAATTATTTTTTTTTTATTGGATGGAGGTATACTTCTAGTTGTAAAAACAGTAAATAAAAACTTATTTTACACTATAGAAAAAAGAAAATAATGGTAAAAAAGTGTACTAAAAATTTGTACCTATTATCGCAGGCACACAAAAAAGAAAAGTGTCATGGTCGAGCAGTGGCAGATCCAGACAAGGTTTTTGGAGAGGGTATTGTTAAATATGAGGCTTTTGGGGGGGGGGGGGGCTAAGCACCCGTGGTCACCCCCCTGGATCCGCCAATGTGATCGAGACACTACACTAGTGTATTCTTACGTATTTTTTAACGCTGAATCCGAATCCGAAGTCAGAATTGCAAGATTGGCTAAATTTTTTGAGATAATCTCAATAAATCAAATCTAAAAAAATTACAAAAACACCAAAAAAAACCCAAAAAAAAAATTTTTTTTAGCTGAGTTACTACACTAATGTATTTTTATGTATTTTTCTCCGACGAATATGAATCTGAAGTTGAAATTATCAAATTGGCAAAATTTTTTTAAATTATCTCAAAAAACGTTTTAAAAAAACACCAATTAAAACACAAAAAATTTTTTTTGGCCGAAACACCACTCTAGTGTTTTTCTACGTATTTTTGTCAGCTAAATCCGAATCCGAAGTCAGAATAATCAATTTAGCTAAAATCTTTTAGATATTTTCAAAAAACTGCTAAAAAAAACACAAAAAATCGATTTTTTAAGATTATTTATTTATTTATTTATTTATATATTTACAAGTTACTAGGGCTATATAGCCCTCCAAGGAATTTTTTATCTCAAAAAATTTAGCCAATCTAACAATTCTGACTTCGGATTCGGATTCAGCTGAAAAAATACGTAAGAATTCGTCTTTTTTTGTGTGCCTGTAGCTATGAGACATGATTTTTAAGGTGCACTGGTGTCCCATGGTTTTTTATACTATTTATAGGACAAGGAAAAAATTGTTATAAAAATAAATTGCTTAATATAATTATCATGGTATTTGATTAAGATCAATAAAATAAGATAACAACATTATATTTTGTGTAAAATTTAATTAATTTTAAGTAATGAATTAACCCCTGACCTAACATTTGTAGGTTCTATGCTATCATCTATAAACAAAAAGCTTCAAAAACAATAAATGTGATTAATTTTTATAAACCAATATAAAAAATATAGTAAATGTCATGTGTGAGAATAAAACTTTTACGTTTCATATGTTAGGTTAAGTTGATTATTTTCATTTTTTAAACTTTTAATAACTTATGAGTAAGGTAAATGTCCCAATTAGTGCACTACTAAGAATTGTACTAAAATAAATAAAGAAAAAATTAGTTTTTAATTCTTCTATAAAAATAATTTTTTGCATTGAAATGAAGCCAATCCTTTTCTGAATTGAAAATGATTTTGATTCAGGTTTTATTATTAAAATATAATAAATTATTGTGTTTTAATGAAATAATGTTATTGTACCAATTTGTGAGCATACATGAAAAATGCATGGCGATTGTCATATTTTTCTTGATCTGTCAAAACCAACGACACGGTCAAAGTTTATATTTAATTTTTCGTTTTCTAAGTGAACAAGAATCATGAAACATAAATCAAGACGAAGTATATAAAAGGTAAAATTAAAAACATTTGTTTTTTATATTATTTTTATATTGTGTGATATTTATTTTAAACATTTAAACTCAGTTGTGCACAAATTGGTACGTGTCCACAAATAGGGACATTTACCTTATAAGGATTCCTGAAGTGTGTCCATTATTTTCAAATGGTATTCTGATTTTATTCAAATTTTATATTTTGATAGTAAATATTAAGATAAACTAAACCCTATAATATTATTTAAAAAATGTTGATATTTTAATAGTTATTAACAATCAAAGTTTTTTATAAACAATCCAATTGCTTCCGTTCTAATTAACAGAAGGTTATACAAATTGGAACTATTATTTTAAAATAGGCGCTTGTCGAAATACTAAAAGTTTTTTTAAAAAACGCATGCAATTTGTTTAAATAATCAACACTTGTTATAAACAAATTAAAAATTAAGCCTGTTCTTAATGTGATATTGACTTCGTTCTTTTTCAATATTATTCTGTATACAATTGTTCACATTTCCTAAAAATAAAATTTTGGGGCCCACATTGTAGGAATAAAATACTTTTAATTTTGTTGAAAGAAATACCGTTTAATTACTAATGTTAAGTTTTCAACAACAATATACTATCCATATCTTTTGTTTTTTTCTTTAAATATGCTGAATCGACAGAAACTTTTAAATTGAGAAAAGCAAAATATACAAAAGTTATAATAATTTCTAAAATAAATATTATGAACACAGGCGCGGATCCAGCGGGGGGCGATGGGGGCGATCGCCCCTCCCAAGAGCCTTAGATTATCATATGAGAGAGAAAGAGATAGCACTATATTCTTGTCTCTTTCTATCTCATATATCGCCCCCTCCAAAACCCTCGTCTGGATCCGCCTTTGTATGAACAATTTAATGACATATCCTAGTTTTATTTGTGTCTATATAAAAGGGTATACTTTTATTTGTTTTGTTTTCTTCCTTTTAAAATGAGATTTTTATCTTGCATTAATGAAAAGTCATTTAATTTGTATTGTTCTTTATTTTTAGTACAATTTCATAACAATTATTATTAAAAGCATACCATGAAGCATACTAAATTATGTGGAAAAAATATACATAACCTTAAAGTGTCACTTCAAAAAGGTTTTGGGTTAAGGGCAGGTGCCCAAAAATCGGACCAAGTGTTTTTTGAGAGCCCAAAAATAGTGGGTTTTTTTTTGGGTGGTTTTAGGTTAAGGGTAGGATAATCTTGATTAGTCAGAGTCATTGTAGGGGGTAATTTTGAGTTAATGGTAGGAGCCCAAAAAAAAAATTTTCTGCTTTTTAATTTTTATGCATTTTGGCAATGCTAAGATACAATTTTTAGAGTTTAAGAATCATCTAATAATAAATACCCGTAAGATTATTTAATGAAAATTTATACTAGGTACTATCAGGTAATTCTTAAAATTTAAAAAGTCTTTATTATCATTGCAAAAATACGTAAAAATTGAAAAAGTGTCAAAATTATGAATACAAAGAAGAAAATAATGAAAAAATGTTCATTAGGTCAAAATTTAATGAAGTTACTACAATATTAAAAGTAGAATAACTATCACAATTTTTAACCGAATTTTATTCAATCTGGGGTCACTTGAAACTGCAATTACTAAGCTTTTGATGTGCATTGAGAGAAAATATTATTTTAATAAGATCAGAGATTTAAATTAGCTTCAAAATTGAAAAATTAATGAAAGAATGGAATTTTTTAATGATTTTTGGTCTAATATCTTCATGAATTTAAATGATAGTATAAAAATTCTTGTATAGCTTGAAAGCAATGAGTTTTCAGTCTTCTGCGACTTTTAAAATTCATTTTTTTTTGTATCTTCTAAAATTTTATTAACAATAGAAAATACAAATTTTTATATTATTTAAAAAGAAATTCTTAATTTTAAAATTCATATTATAACAAATTTATTTTCTATTTTTGACCCAATAACAAATGATTCTGCGTCATTAAAAGAAGTTTTTATTTTTATAATATTTATTTTTATTTTTTTCTTATTTTTTTATATTAATTTCTAGACATTTATTCTCTTATTAGTATTTTCATTATTTTGCTTTTGAATTTTCAGTAATTTTTCAACAATATTTATGTTTCTTGTTACTTTCAAGTTCTTTTCTCTTTTGTTTTCTAACGGAGAAAGCTTTGAATGCTTTCAAATCTATACATTTTTTAAAATGATCCTCTATCTAAATATGTATGTATATGTGTAATTGTGTGTGGGTTCTATATTTTTGAAATGAAACAAATCATTGTCGTTGAAAAAAAGCAATACAAAATTTTAACTTTGTAGATGACTAACATAATTCCTTTAATGCGAAATACAAAGGCTATAGGTATGTATAATCTTTCGTTATGCAAATATGTAAAATTCATTTTAATCAAAGAAACTTCATTCAGTTTACATTAAAAAATGAATTCTCTCTGAGAGCATTCGAAAACAAACTTTATAAAATCCAAACAAAAAATTTATTTCAATCTAGCGGAGTGCTTTTAAATAAATATCATTGTTCGAATTAAGCACATTTTTTATAATCAGACTCTACGTTATCTCGCTTAGAGCATAGAATTCATAACATAATTAATTATCACTGAAATAATAAGATTTCATGGAAATATGGTTGAAAATTCTAAATAATTAATATTTCCTTTATACAATTTCATTTAATAAACAATATTCTCAATAAAATAAATTTCACAGTTGGTAAATAATTTCAATTTCATTTTTTGGTTTAATGGATTTCACTTGTTTGAAGTAATAAACAGCGACATAAAGTTGAAAATATCGGAAATGGATAAACGTCTAATTTATTTCAATTGGTACACAGATAAACAATATTATATACCTAAACTAATTTTTGCTATAATAAATTTCAATTTTAAGAATAAAATGCTCAAATTGTTACAGATACAGAAAAGGAATAATTTTGGTTTTTGAATTAACTTCTCTGTACAATTTGTAAAGACTTCTTTACATTTTCTATTCTCTTTGAATTAAACGTCGTTAAATTAAAAAATATGCTAGAATATTCTCGCAATTTGTCTTGGCATTAAAATTGAAAAATTGCTTTAAAAACTGTTTCATATTCAAGATTGAAAATCGTAAGAGATTGGATTTTTTTTTTTTAACAAACAGATTGATTTAGAATCAGTGAGGACATATTTATAAGTACTTTTATATTTTGTTGAATATTTTTGCAATTGAAATGAAATACTGCAGGACATAAATCTAGAGGAATGAAAGAAAATAAAAAAGAAAATTTTAAATTTTAAATAATGATTCCGTGCGATTGCTCTATTTATATTCTTGAATATTGACGTGTACTAACTTTAAAAAGTAAGTAGCACTTGGGTATACGAAATACAAACACGGTAACAGGCAGCGCCAAGGTCTTGAAATCTAGAGACAGTAAATTTTGCGACATTTAATAGTAACTATGTCCTAATATTATCATCTGCATACACGTAAAAATATACAGCCAACGTTTTACTGCCCAAGATGCTGCTTTATCTGGTACAGCATAAATTATTATTTTTATAGTTGCACAAAGAAGCGTTACTTTATTCTTTGAATACATGTACAGTTTAAATCTCGAATGGCTAATAAATTTTTGGGTTAATTACAAAATACTCGTTTTATGTTTAAATGTCTCACGTCATTTCTAATGTTTTGTAATTTATTCGTTTCAAATAAATTCGTATTATTTAGAAGAGTATATATTTGGTTATAAAAGGAGGATACGTTAATTCATATATAAAAAATATGGTCTCTATTAAAAAATAAAAAATTTGCCACCATCACATATTTGTTCTTAAAAACTATTAACAATTTTTTGGCTTTTAATCTGGAGGCGCAAAAAAATGTTGTCTTCTGAATTGCACCAGTGAAATTTTATTCTTGAAAAAATTACTACTTTGGAAAATGAAACTTCTTTTATAACTATATTTTCCAGCGCCTAATTTTCTCGCATTTTTTAAGAAATAAGTATTCATAATCTTGCGCTCAGATTTTTGCGTTTTTAAGGTATTTTACATATATGAAAACACGATATTATATAAACATCGTTGAACTTCCTTAATATCTATTAATTTCATTGAAATAAAAATTTGGAAAAGTATTGTTTAAATGTTGCACTATTATATATAAAAATTGAATAAATAAATTAACTTTTTCTGTGTCGCCAAAAAAAAATTCTTAAAAATATGCACTTTTTTCACCGAAGAAACCTTCTCCCCTCCCCCTTTATGTATTTTTAAGTTCGTGTAAGGAAGTTAGCAAAAGTGTCTTAAAATGCATTAGTTTTCTAAGATAGAAGCTGAAATATAAGATACTTTAAACGTTTAAAAAGTGACTACAATGCATTTAAAGATGTTTCTTTTTACAGTGTACAGTTTTTGTACGTCCTATAATCAATGTTTTCAAAATTTTCAAGATTTTAGAAAAATAAAAAAAAATTTATAAATTATAAAAGTAAGACCAATTTTTTGTTAATACTATGTAAAAATTGCAATATTTCCTGTGTTTAATTTCAAACAGTTTACTTAACTATAAAAATTTATTACATTTATCGAAATTTTTACAATAACTATTTATATTGTAGAGTGAAAGCGCTGTAAACTGATCAAAACTCTCTGTGGAGTTTATATTACGGTCTTGGAAAGTTTGAAACCTATATATACAAAGTTTGGCATTGAGTCGAACACATCGAAAAACACAACGGATTGGTCAGTGGAGAATTACTAGCCGAGAGCGGTTCCAATATAGAATACTAAAATTGCTAGGTTTTAGGTATTGCATGCATTGTTTCTTAATTATGATCTGTTACATTTCATCAAAATAATCAAAATTTAGTTATTGATTTTCGATAATTGCAGTATAGGTAAATTATAACTTAGGGTGGTTGCTCCAGTGAACTGCTATAAAAAAAAACTCAAAACCTCTTTGGCACCATCCATAAAAAACGTTCACCAATTTTCGAGTTTTTTGACCCCCCACCTCCCCCCTATGTTGCATTTGGTTATAAATAACGTCCCCTTTAAATGTTAGTTCAAAATAGCTTTAAACACCCCCCCCCCCTCAAAAAAATATTTTTTTTGATACATTAATTAGATTACATTGTTTTTATTTATCATATATATTTATCATTAGTAGTAATTATGTAACACGGTTATAAAAATATTCAAATGATTTTTTAAAATATATCCTATTACATAATATTAATTTTCAGAAATATTTCTATTGCTGACTTTTCAAATTAAGATCTCAAAGATGATAAAGATTATTAGAATAAGAACATAAAATTTGAAGTACCCCCTCTCCCCCTTGTTGTAAATGGTTGCATTTTTTTAACCCCTCCTTCTTTTTAAAAATGGAACGTTTTATATAGATGGTCCCTTTTATCAAATTAAAAATATATATATTATTAATACTGATAAATAAATGATGACGATTAATACACTGTAAAAACAGGTGTCTTACAAGTGTCTTATTTTAAGACATAAGACGTTTAGAAAGCGTCTCACAGGTATTTTTAAGACACTTTCTCAATGGTTTAAAATTAAGACACCCTAAAATATCTTAAAAGTGAGGACAAAATAAGACACTTGTTTTTAGAGTGTAGCTGCAAAAAAGTTCATAAACTTTTTTTATAGCAGTTGATCCACCACTGGTAACATAAAAATAAAAACATTTTTCTGTTTCAATAAAAAAGTATCTTTATAATACACATGAGATGTTTGGTTTCAATTCAAATAAATTTTTGTATATTACAATTTTATTTTATAAGAGGTAAAAGTCCAAGTATTATTGAAATAATCTATTCATTTTATCAACTTGTCTCCTGTATATATATGATTTGAAAACTTTAAAACTGCATAAAAATATTACCTCTGTGAAAAATACGATATTTTCTGCATTATATTTTCGGAACCAATAAATCAGATATTCACAATACCGTATTCTAGATTTTAAAATAAATTCTACATAGACACTTGGCGCATAAATAACATTTTTCAGGTTATGTTAATGTGAATAAAATAATTGAAAAGTAAAAAAGTAATGAAATAAAATGTTTACTATAATTTTTTGTTGAAAAATTTCAAAATTATTTTATTACTAACGTTCAACCCTCTGAACTTTACATATATATCCTACACAGAATTAATTTTTCTTCATTACTTTTAGAAACTTTGTGATCAAAAGAAACAGAAAGCATTAGTTTTAAAAAATAAAATATTTTTTATCTTTAATATTTTGTGTTTTTAAAACAATTAACTAACTTTTTTGGCACTAGACCAGAGTTTGAAATCGGAAACTTACTGGATTGAAACAAAAACGGCATTGTAAATAAAAGCAAGTTTTACCGACTAAAAATCTTTCAATAATTTACATGCTTCTAATTTCTTTTGGATTACAGAAAATAAGTTTCTGTCAATAAAAAAATGTGCTTTCTCTCTATGAGAAAAGTATGCCTCAAAGGATTCTAGATAAATAATAAATTAATTACTTTTTAAAAACAGCTTTTACGCTCAAGGGAAAAACTAAAGCCTTTTTTCAACAAAAAAATAAAACTAAAAATAAACAGTGCAATTTTATCATAAAAGCTGAAATTCCAATGTGAAAAAGATCTTATTTTGTTTCCTTTACAGCCGGTAAGCGGAAGGAAAAAGTACCCACTTGAAAATAAATAAAAAGCCTTTTATGTATTTTTAACAGGCTAAAACAGTGCGTTTTGTAAAAATTACATTGTTTTAAAAAGGGTAAAATTAAGCTGACCTTGGAAATAATATTCATTATTAATGCAACTCGTACAATTACTCTCTTATCGAATTTAACACGCCTTCTTGGGACAAATCGCTCGAAAAATGTGGGCAAGTTAGAGCAGCAATGTGGAGCAATCGTCCAACAGTGCTACTAATTGTAGGTCAAGTACGCACATATTTGAGTAAGAAAAAATTTTATAAGCTCTTTTATAAGCTATTAACAAAGAAACTTTGACAGACATTAAAAATTCATTTAAAAAATTCTTCATATTTTTCGCCTCTTGATAATAGAAAAAAGAGTTGTAGTTATGTGCGAGCTTTAAAAAAAAAGTGAAATACTTCCGCAAACAGAATGAAAAATCTCGGTTTAAAAGAGGCAAGTGTCTTTCATAGGTTCGCGCTTGTGTAAGAAACAACGAGTTATGTATCATGCAAGGGTTGCCGGTTCACAACAACCGTCCGCATTGTGAAAGATGATAATCACAATGACCTCTAAGGCAAATGACTGTATAAGAGTGACACAAATTAAAGCACGCTCCGAAAAGTGTTATTCCTTTTGTATCGTAGTTTTAATAAGACTTTGGTGAAAAACAAAACTAAAAATAACTTTCAAACAACAAAGTGACAGCTGATGTGACATATAAGACAAAATAATAATTGAAATCGTGCGACCGAATGGGTTGGTAAATTTCAGTTTTGGGAACTTTTCAAAAAGTAGTTTAAAAATTTGTCCTGCTTTTTTTAAAGGCGTAATAATTATCTACCAAATTACTATCTCATAATATGCTTAAATTCTTATTACCAAATTACTATTTGATCTGAATTTTATAACTCGAATTAAGTACCATTTAATATTTAATTTTTATTTATCTGAATTATACACAGAAAAAACAAAAGTGATTATACCGCATTTACAAATTGCTCTCTAAATCTGAATTAGTATAGTTATCTACTATGAATTAGTGAAAAGTGAGCTACTATTAAACAGTAAGAATTTTACTATTTTTTAGTAGAAAACTACTAATTAAAGTAGTAAAAAACTCTACTTATTTTAAAAGTAAAGTTTCACTATTTTAATTAGTAGCTTTCTACTAAAAATTAGTAGTTTTCTACTAAAAAATTAGTAGTTTTCTTGGCTCACTTTTCGCTAATTCATTGTAGAAAACTACTAATTTTTGTAGTAGGCTACTAATTCAGATTTAGAGAGTGGATAAATTGACAAACAAAAATGGTTTATTTAACCATAGAAACGGTAAAGTTAACTTTATTCATAGTTAATATAACCTACTGAGCAATGTTGATAAAAATTTTATTTATCTTACTAGAACTTCCAAAAGCGCGCTATACGCGCTCCAAATCTTTACCGAGATTCCAAATGTCGAGCTAAAGGTAATATTTTTCAAAGCAGAATATGTTCACATTATTTATTTAATATTCAATCTTAAATTGCTCAGTTTCTTTCTTTTTGACGATCATAATTATTTTATTTTTCATTGATTTATTATCTTTTTTTTACTTAATATTTGTTTTATATTTATTAATGTTCAAATAACCGTTTTTAAACTTCCGAAAATATTATAATTATTTGCAAACCTTCTACCTTCAATCTTTTGTCATAAACATTAAATTAAACCAAAAATAACGAATAAACTTACAAAAAACAGATTATTTTAATTAACAAAAATTAAACCAACTAAAAAAACTAGGAAAAAAACAATTACTAACTGCAAAAAAGAAAATCAATTTAAAGAATCTTGCCAAAATAAGGTTACGAAAAAAAAATTTCCTTCTAGGTAAAAGCAAAGTCGAAAAGTCTCTTTCGCGTTATCAGCTCTCTAAATCTGAATTAGTTAAAAATAACTAATAATTAGTAAAACCGTGCTTGTGTTTTTATTTCATCAATAAGTTAAAAATAACTAATTATTAGAAAAAGAAAAAGACTAATTGTTAGTAAAAACATAATGAAAAAATAGTAAAAATTCGACTGATTGAATTAGTAAACAGAATTTTACTAAAATATTAGTTATTTCGACATAACCTAAAAATAAATTTGACTCATAATTAGTTATTTATTACTAAATGATAAGTAGAAATATAACTATTTGAATTATTAGTGACTGAGTTTTTGCTTTCAAATTAGTTATTTTTAACTAATTATAAGGTTTTATTTACAATAATTTGTATAATTTCTTAGTAGAAAACTACTAATTGAAATAGTAGAAAATTACTAATTGAAAATTTAAAGTTTCACTATTTCAATTAGTAGTTTTCTGCTAAGAAATTAGTCAAATTCTTACTATTTAATAGTGTCTCCCTTTTCGCTAATTCATTAGTAGAAAACCACTATTTCAGAGGCCGTAGCCGGATAAGCATGTGTCTGCGGCCCCCGCTCGGATTTCGTCCATATTCATGGGATTGAGTACCCTGAATATGAAACTTTTTTTCGCCAAGTATTAACTTTTGAAAATTATTTTTTAAAAAGTTATGGCACTTTTTTGAAAAAAATTAAAATTTGATTTTTTCTTAAGTGGATGAATCGATTTATTCGGGGAAAAAATATGTTATAAGGGAAGCAAAAATGCATTTAAAAAAAAATTGGCGATTAATTTTTACTTTCTATAATTTTTTTTTCATAGTAGTTGACTTGGAACAATCACCATATTTTTTTTTACATCCCTTTTCATCTAAAATGATACATATATTTTAGGCGTCTCGATCTGAAGGGTAGTTGACTGTGAAAATTAAAAAAAAAACATATTTTTGGCCCCTAAAATACATGGTATATCATGGAAAGGAGGGGCCAACCTATTTTTTACTTGAGCTTTTACTTCCTGTCTCATTAATGAGCGCCCTGAAATAAATCATGAACATACGAGTCATATATATTATTAAAATTAGCCAATTATATTATATGTTTTCCTGAGTAGTAATTGAGATTTTGCTTTAGATTTGAACAATTATTGTGTTTTATCGCTTCTGCAGACACATAATGCAAATCATCTTTTTATTAAAACATATTTCAGATGGCTGATGAATATACGAAGTGTTAGCTAAATATATACCATATTTCTTCCCTTCAGTTGTTTTTCACTTACTATTTTTCTTTGTAGATAGAAACAATTGTTACGGAACATATTTTGATTATAATAAGCATTTTAAAACTAATGAATCTATCAAAAATCAATTTCTCGAATATAATAAAACCGAAAAAGAATGCATTGGAATTATTATTATCTAAAGACAATTGCTTTACTACAATGTTAATAAATCCAGGCCCTGGCGCAAGGGGGTGGTTAGGGGGCTCAACCCCCGCCCCCCTCCCGAGAGGTCTGAAATTACTTTAAAATTTTTTAATCTTTCTGATAAAAACTTTTTTTAATAAAGAACGAACCCAGATAGTACGTAACCTTGCAGCAACCTTGCCGCAATATCGCAAAACTTACACGGCAACATTTCGGCAAGGTTAAAATGTCCCACCTTGCCCAACTTTGCACAGGAAGCTTGCTGGAAGCTTATCGCAAGAATGCACCGCAACCTTGCAGCAAGTTTGCACGGTAATATTGTCGCAAGTTTGCTCGGCAAGATTGCATGGTGGGCTTGCTGCAAGGTTGTAGCAAGGCTGCTAAAAGGTTGCTGCAAGGTTGTAGCAAGGTTGCTGCAAGGTTGTTGCAAGGTTGTAAAAATTTCTTTCCATAGGTAATAAAATTCTGCTTTTTAAAATTTCTTTAATTTGAATAAAACTTTTCTGTTTTAAAATTTGAAAATTAACCATATTTAATTATATTAATTGTATTTTATGACTTTACAGCAACTTCATCGGAACTTTGCTACATCCTTGCTGCAACGTTGAATCAACCTTGCACATCAACCTTGCAGCAACCTTGCAGCAGTCTTACTACAATCTTGCAGCAACCTTGGAGCAAGCTTACCATGCAATCTTGCCGAGCAATCTTTCAACAATATTACCGTACAACCTTGCTGCAAGCTTGCGGTGCAATCTTTCGATAAGCTTCCAGCAAGCTTACTGTGCAAGGTTGGGCAAGGTGGGACATTTTAACCTTGCAGCAACCTTGCCGCAATGTTGCCCGGTAATATTGCAAAACTTGCACGGAAACATTTCGGCAAGGTTGATGCAAGGTTACGTGCTATCTGGGAAGTTTTCACACACTTCTTAACCCCCCCCCCCCCCACCAGTCAAAGACTTTGCACTTTTATATTTCTATGTCTTTTCTTTAATGAGTCCGAATCTTGGACTGCGGAAGGGGGTTAAAAAAATGTGTGAAAACTTCGTTCATTATTAAAAAAAGTTTTTTATCAGAAAGATTAAAAAATTTTAAAGTAATTTCAGACCTCTCGGAAGGGGGGCGGGGGTTGAGCCCCCTAACCACCCCCTTGCGCCAGGACCTGGATTTATTAACATTGTAGTAAAGCAATTGTCTTTAGATAATAATAATTCCAATGCATTCTTTTTCGGTTTTATTATATTCGAGAAATTGATTTTTGATAGATTCATTAGTTTTAAAATGCTTATTAGAATCAAAATATGTTCCGTATAATTGTTTCTATCTACAAAGAAAAATAGTAAGTGAGAAACAACTGAAGGGAAGAAATATGGTAAATGTTTAGCTAACACTTCGTATATTCATCAGCCATCTGAAATATGTTTTAATAAAAAGATGATTTGCATTATGTGTCTGCAGAAGCGATAAAACACAATAGTTGTTCAAATCTAAAGCAAAATCTCAATTACTACTCAGAAAAACATATAATATAATTGGCTAATTTTAATAATATATATGACTCGTATGTTCATAATTTATTTCGGGGCGCTCATTAATGAGACAGGAAGTAAAAGCTCAAGTAAAAAATAGGTTGGCCCCTCCTTTCCATGATATACCATGTATTTTAGGGGCCAAAAATCATTTTTTTTTAATTTTCACAGTCAAGTACCCTTCAGATCGAGCTGCCTAAAATATATGTTTTTTTTTAGATGAAAAGGGATGTAACAAAAAAATATGGTGATTGTTCCAAGTCAACTACTATGAAAAAAATATTATAGAAAGTAAAAATGTTTTTTTTCTACCCCTTACCCTGCCCAAAATTAATCGCCAATTTTTTTAAATGCATTTTTGCTTCCCTTATAACATATTTTTTCCCCGAATAAATCGATTCATCCACTTAAGAAAAAATCAAATTTTAATTTTTTTCAAAAAAGTGCCATAACTTTTTAAAAAATAATTTTCAAAAGTTAATACTTGGCGAAAAAAAGTTTCATATTCAGGGTACTCAATCCCATGAATATGGACGAAATCCGAGCGGGGGCCGCAGACACATGCTTATCCGGCTACGGCCTTTATAGAGAATTTTAGCCAAATTTTCATTTTTCTAATTGTACCTATTCAATCGAATCCCAATTATTTACATAATTTTTAGGTCACCAAATACAGATTTAATAGAATTTTCATTTATTATAATTAATTTTTATTTAGCAAAATTATAGTTTCACAGAATTCAATAAGCGGATCGAATTTTTAAATGCCAGAATATCTATTTCGTTGAATGTTTATGTGTTCTAATTTTTATTTATAACTAACAAATACATATTTATTTCTTTCTAATTTGTTTCTAATTTTGGACAAATCAAAATTCGTTGCTTTAAAAAATCAGTTAAATGTCAACTCGTGCAAATAAGGATATATGAGATAAATATAAAGATTTGGTTCTTGGTTAAAATAAAAATTACGTCAAATGTCAAATAATAAAAATGAAACGTATAGGTTATACGCATATTAGAAAAATAACAATTATGATGGGCGAACAGTTTGAAAAAGAAAATTATAGTAAATAATAATTCGGAATATTAAAAATGATAATAAATTGCAACTTATTAAAATAAAAGTTGTGCCCAACAGTACTTAGGGAATTTAAAAATTATGACAGATTGACATTTGAAGAAATAAATTTTATGGTAAATAATAATAATTAGATAAAACTTATATGCAATACATAATGATTTTTCAGTAACATATAAGTATTATAACAAAAATTATTCATTTTGAATTAATTTTAGGCTATATAACATTTGAAATTTATGAAAATTATATTAATTGACGATTAGTGTAAATAAAATTTAAGTTATACTATTTTTCGGTTAAATAATAATTATGACAATAAGCTGTTCCGGAAAATAAAACTTATAAGACAAATCATTTTTTGTATAAGTAATAAAAATTTCGATGTAACAACATTATTAGATTGAAATTTGGAAAATAATCACGCTTCTTATTATTATAATATACATTTTAATAGTAATACCATTAAGTACCTAAGGAAGAATCGACTTTGTGCAATATCAGAAGAGTACATCCCTTTAAATTCTCATAATTACCTATATTAATTTTACTATTATTAAGAGCACTTGATACTGCTTCATAGAGAATTATGTTAATTAAGTAGTTCGATAAACTTATTCGAGGTGGTTTTCCGAATCAGTTGTTTATATACAATTTGCACGTGTTAAAAGTACTGGCGAAGCAATAAATCACTCTATTACATCTGCCGCCATTAATTGCATACCACTAATTTTAACTAAAATTTCATTGTGTCATTGGGAAAATGAAAATTCTGGTGATTTCATACGACCCAATAAACACGCGATTGCACAATTAGCAATTATACTGCAATGAAAGTGTCACTTATTTTTAATTTAACAATGTTATATTGCTAATAAAGAAAATTCTTCTTTACAAACATTCTCCCTATAGCAATATTACTGCATTGAAACAATGAAATAACTATATGAAACACTGAGAGAAAAGTTTTCTGTCACTATAAGAATAAAAATATGTTTAGGTACATTGATTTGCCTTGAATGAAATACAATTAGGTAATTTTGTAAAAATTATATTTTTAATTTGAAAGAAAAATAACTGGATTTGCGACAAGAATAAAATATTTGTATCATTGCATTTATGCTTGTTTCAAGCATAATTATTCTAGGTCCGATGATAATGATAATTCCTACTTGACCCAATGCATTTTAGCATTGACACAAGAAAGAAGAAGAATTAAGAAGAAGAATTTAACAATTTAACAATTTAAGAAGTGTTTCTTAGAATTAGAATATCGTTTTTTCAGTGTAGGAATTAAAAAAAAACAATACAAAAATTTAATTAGATTACAAAAAAAAAAGAAATACTTTCAAATACACAAAAAGCACTAGAATTTTAAGGAATTCCTTAAAGTTTTGAAAAATTTTCATTTTGAAGAAATCAAAAAATACAATAAATATATAAAAAAAAAAAAGAATTGGTGTACATATAGAAATAAAAATTCAATCGAACAAAGTCATTTTTAAATCGAAAAACCATTTCATATAATAATTGTTGAATAAAAAAGTTTTTTGTATGGAAAAAGTCTTCTTTGATAGTAAAGAACAAATTTCTTTGATTCGCAGGAATATCTATTTTATTCGAATCACGCTTTGGTGAATATAACAAATTTTAAAACTCGGGAAAAGTGTTATTAAGGCAGTTGACCCGTGACAATATCTAAAAAAAAAGTCAATACGAGGAATTGAGGCAATTTTTAAGAATTAAATTTTAGTTTCAGTTTTTTAAAAATTCCCTTCACTAAAAATTTTCGTTTTTTGTCGATTGTGTTACAGTTTATTTGTTAAAAAAGCGATTTCTACAAATCGACGGAATTTTCGTAAATACATACTTCTGTCAATTGTTGTCTTCTTTAAATTTAAGAAAATTTAACTAATTTAAAAATTTTTATTTTTCCGCTATTTTTATAAGCTTGAGGTTATAAAAAATATATGTAAAAATAATTTTCATAAAAATCACGATTCTTTGCGACATTGAATAGCAGAATAATGTAGATGAACTAATTATTGTGGACTTATTTTAAACATGACTTATTAAATTATTGTATCAGCCATGACTTATTTTAAATGAAAAATACGGCTCTCTTTAAAATAAAGAAATAAATCTACAGGTTATACAAAGTTAGTACATAGTTTGTGTTATTTAATTATTCATACAAAAATCAAAACTCAATAAAAATTGATTATTTATAATAAATTGAAGAAATTAGAAATAATATCAAAAGTACCAATTGCTGTATTAAAGCAAATAATTGTTTCAATTACTCCGCGAGCAATAATGATTAATATTTAAATCATTAAATTATTATTGATTGAAAGTTAAAAATTGTATAATGCATTTTGAAATAGTAACATTTTTCTGAAACAAGTAATATTTCTTTTATTTAAATTAGATCGAATTACCATAAATCAAATAATATTTTTCCTGAATCAAGTGTCAAAATAAAAGTTCTTTAATTTAAAACAGATCAACTTTAATGCAGGAAATTTTTTTTTTTCTGAATGTATAAATTCTCGACTCATAATGAAAGAAAGGTGACGAAGTGAGATGCTGAAGCGGAAAAGACTATAAAGCTATATAATTCATTGTTTATTTGCGTAACTCCTGTAGAATGCCGAGTTTATGACGAGAAACTCGACAGTAAAAATAAATGCAGTTCTTTTAACATAGAAAAATCCACTGCAAGTTTTCAAGTGTCTAGCTTTAACTGATCGATCCATTCTAGACTAGAGGTCAGCTTGTAAAAGAAATTTAAACCGATTTTGACGACCGACCCTGACTGTAGGTGCTCTCGAAGCCTTACTGATATTGTTTGAATTTGGCAAAATAGGTCCCAAACAAATTTTTACAATTTTTAAACAAAACAAAAAGTCAGAATCAATTGCATGCAATTCTTTTTTTTTGTCAATAAAGTCACTTTTAGAATAATTTTTAAAATTAGGGTAGTTGCAACAGTTGTGGATTAACTAGCTTATTTTACATCATTTTTTATACATTAAAGTATATTTTTTTAGTTAATTGTCACAATTAGTCTATATATTATAAATTATAACTTTTTAATGATCTTTATGCTCCAGTATCTGGCTCGGATTTATTTTTTAAAATCATAATTTAAAAGAAATAATCTAAAATCAGGTTAAAAATTACACCTTGTGAGAATCATTAAGAGCAAATTCTCATTTTAAAACCTCTAATGCAGTGGGTAGCTAAAAGACCTTAATGGGCTTTTAATTTTAAATATATACAATTCTAAATACCATATATTTATGTTTTAAAAAATGCTCTTTACAATTTTGATGCTGAAAAGGAGTTAAAAGTTAGTGTGTTTATGCTCTCGAGCATAAATTTAGAAACATAATGTTTGTAGATGGGATTTTTTAAAAATGAGAGAACTTTTTTACATGAAAAGAATGTGAAAAATTTTATCAAACAATAGCTTTTTTTAATTGAACAAACAATTAAAAAGGTGAGTTCCTTGTTGACGATACCATTGATTTTACACATATTATAGCAAACTGTAGTTTTGTAATATTTATTTAAATTATTTACTTATAAATTTAATAATTAACTTAATACTGCGTGTGACATAATTTTCATTGATTTGGATTATTTTTAAAAATTAGTCACTGATGATGGAAACTGTTTACATTTCCGAAAAGTCGGAATCGTGTTAAAGAACTGACTGATTGTTTGAAAATGTCATTTATTCCATTAGGTACATAATTACAAAAGTTAATTGAATGAAAATATTTTCTGTCCCTGTTTACTATCTACTCTTTTAGTTTTTTAAATTTAATAATAATTTATTAAGAAAAACAGAAATTAAAGCAATTTTAAGTCAATTATAGCTTTCCAGCTTTCAAGAAAAATTTACATTTCTGTACCAACTGAAAACAAATGAAAAAATCGAGAAACATTTTAATTTTAACAGATAACTGAGGATGAAATTTAAGATGTTGTTCTGTGTGTGACACTAAAGTGCTACTTAAAGTTGGTTAACTCATTCGTGATAGGTTCAAGAACATACAGAGAACTGTACCTGCTACTTCTGTCACATGTAGAGAAGACTGGAAAACTCTGAAAAGGTGAATAAGAGACCAAGCAAGAGAAAGATGGGATTTATATAGTATCTTGGTACAAGTTTACAGGAGTCTAGAGACTAAGATAACGTACGTTGGCAGGATTCTCCCAAGACAATGTGAAGGAAAGGGTTAAATAAATCCTCCCAAAGTGTGAAATGTTTCAACAACATAGATATTTCCCGCGAATAATATAAGCTCTCCAGACAGGATAAGTTTAACCAGTTTATACATTGAGCATTTTAATACCTTTCAAATCTTGCCGAGCTCAGATTTATTCAGTTATTATAATTATTTATTTGATTTATTAAATTATAAAATTGCTTGGTTCAAACTAATATCAAGTAACCAGGTTATTATCATTATTTGCATATATTTGTGACGTGATATAAAGAAAGGGACCTAAGAAGCAAAAAATTTTAGGTTATGTTCAGTGATAATTTTACCCTGATTAAACTTTCTTTTTTCAGTACAAGATTAAATGTTAAATATAAACAAACCAAATTTTTTTTCGAAGTAATGAAGATTTTTAAATTTTATTAAATTGTAAAAAGATTTATTATTAAAATCGATTACTAATTAAAGATTTTAATTTGCAGGTATAAAAAAACTTTTTTTAACAAAATAGTAGTCTAATTTATTTATAATGATTTCAGTGAGAGAAATGTTTTCTTGTATTGATGAATTTTTACATTGGTTCAAGTGCAAATCATCTTTAGGATCAGACCTAGTATAATTATTCTTCGATCAATAATAACTTATTATTGACCCAAGTTTGGATCAAGGATAATTTTTCTTGAACTAAGTAGGGGAAAGTCGCCTAAGACGGGCTAGCGCCTAAGACGGGCACCCTTTAATATCTTCGAAATAAAGAAACTTATTGAACAATTGTGTATGTAGATATGTAGTCGAGATGTATCTAATTAATTCAGAAGCATTTTTTTGTACATTTTAAAAAAATATAAATAATAAGAGGAAAAAATATTTTTAGCGCTTCAAAAGATGAAATATAAACTAGTTTTCAAACTGAGAATTTTCTAAATTAAATGTCATTTGGAATCGAAGTATTGATTTTATCTCAAAGAATATTTTCTAATGTTTGAAAATCTTATATATATTTAATTGATATTTACTTTATATAATTAAAAAACGTAAATATATTAAAAATAAGCGTGTTGCCTAAGACGGGCCCCATGAATTTATTAAATTTTCGATTAAAGCGAAATCTTCTTTACCCTGTGAAGGTACGGTGCTAACAGTGATCATAGCCTATAAATGCAAAGAAAATTTTACAAATTCAAATTTTTATGCATTTGCCGCTTCCTATTTCTAACCTCAAAAATCACTTTTAATTACTAGAAAGAATATTAAACAAAAGCTATTTTTATGCTGTAAAACAGTTAAATTCTGAAATTAAGTGTAAAAATATTTAAGATTCTACAGTTTTTTCACATAGTTATTATTCTAATGTCATCAAAATTATATTTTATATAATAGTCATATTTGTTTTTTTTTTATGTTATTTCACCAAATTTCCTGATATAGGGCTTTAAAAAGGCATATATTTTGCTTAAAATACTTAAAACAATTGTAATTGAAGTATATATATTGTTCAGTAAGTAGATTTGGGGGATTTTAAAAAGGGCCCGTCTTACCCTACCAGGTAGTCTAAGACGGGCTAGTATGAACTTTTTTTTAAACATCAAAATTAATTGTTTTTTAAACAATTATAAAGGTTTTCGTCTTATCAATTATTTAGAGGAAATATTAAAAATAAACATAGATACATTCTCGGTCCCTTTTTAATTCACTAACTAAACAATTTTTAACAAAATATGGATAGGGGCCCGTCTTAGGCGACTTTCCCCTATAATTATTCTTGATTCAAGATAGTTCAATCATATTTTTATTCTTGGTAGAAGAAATTTTTTCCCAAAATGTTTATTGAATGGACAAATGATTTTTAGATTAAATTTATTATAATACGAATATATATGTATTCTATTGTTAGAAGATTTCCAAATGGAATTATTATAATGCTAATATGTGTGTTCTATTATTAGAAGCATTATTAGTATCAAATTGGCATGGAATTATTAATTAGCAGGGTATGTGTTTTGAAATAAAAGCTGCTCGAATTAAATCAATACTTTAATTAAGCTACTCAAATTTCAACTACAACTTTATGAAAATATTCTTTTTACTTTTAATAAAGAGAAACATTCTTCAGAAAATTTAAAAATAATCAACAGACAGAAAAAAGGCAAATTCTTTAAATTTTTTATAAGAACAAGAAACGTTTTTTAATCGTCAAAATAAATTAAGTTTTTAAATTCCAAAAAAGTTAATTGAGTTGTTTCGAGTCTAAACTGAGTTGAGTTTTTTTTCACCCGTAAAGTTTCGTTAATTACAAAAAATTGCCTCTCTGTAACCTACAGAAAAGTACATTCTTTTACAGCTCCATGCTTCCAAAAATTGTTACATTTTTTTAAGCCTCCAAGAAATTTATTGTTTTAAGAACCAATAAAGTTGTTTTTAACCCTAAAAAAGTTTATTTTTTAAGTGCAAAAAACAAGTTAACTTTTTTTTTAATTTGTGAATTTACACTTGTTTCTAAAATGAAAAATTTTTGTGATTTTAAATTATAATTATATTCTTAAATAGTATAATTTATTGATTGAAATCATTTCTTTAAAAATGGAAAATTATATTAGTTATTTATGTTAAGTGTTCAATGAATTTGTTTAGAAAACGCGAGAAGGTATAACAAACTTTTAAAAATCACAAATCAATTTAACATCACACCTAAACTAAAAATGCGGCTGATAAAAATCAATAAATAAATTAAACATAAATTATATTCTTTTAACAGTTAAAAAATTTTAATTTAAATAAAATATACATTTTCATTAAAAATAAAAAATTTGGGCATAAACAAATCAGGGTGATGGCATCTTGCCCCTAGTCTAATAAATATTTATTTATTTAATATTTTGGAATTTATCACTCGGTAATCATTAATAGGAAAATAGGAAAATGATCAATCTCTCCGAGTCAATTTATTAAAAATTTAAATTACAAAATTTATTTTCTGTTGAAAATTTCAAATCATAATATTAATTGCTTTTTCCAATCACTTCTAATAGATCGATATAATCAATGTTGTTATTATTTAGTAAGTCGGTAGACTTTATAGTGTATACACCTTACAGAATGACGTTGACAAAAGTAAAAAAATTACTTAAATTTTATGAATTATGACTAAAAAATGCTGTATAAAATTAACGAATCACAATTTATAAAAAATTGTGATGAAAAATCTTAATTACTTGTAATCCAACATCCAAGGTAAATAGTGCAAAAAAAACTTGTCAAAATTGATTATTATATTTTAGAAAATTATATTTTACCAAATATAAATATATTTCTAGTTTTTTTTCTGAGGAGGACAACATTGTTCTGTCGAAACGTCAAAATAAAAACTTTTTAATAAATTGACTCGGGAGAGATTGATAATTTTCCTATCTTCCTATTAAATATTTATTTACCTGATTTATTTTCTAAAAGTAAATGAATATTTATTTATATTCCCGACTTATTTTCTAAAAATAAACAAATAACTTTCTATGTATCTATTAATCTTTCAGTTTAATAATTAAAAAAAAGCCATTGTTATGAATAAAGAACCAACTTGAAAAAAATCTGCCTCTCTGAGACAAAGCAAAGGTTTGTTTTCCGAATAAGAAATGAGTAAAATTTACATAAGAAGTCCAAGTTTGAAAAAATTCCTGGGATGTTAAATTTATCAATCTTCTGAGAAATTCTCAGCGAGAATACATACTTTTTTCAATGTGTATCCCTTAAAATTGTAGAAAAGAAAAAAGTGGAATAAAAATTGAAAAATTACTCACGTTGACTGCTGCTTCTCCGAATAATATTTTCCAGAAACGTGTTTTGAGGGGCTACTAGGCCCCTTCGCCCCCCTGGCATGCTTTCTTCTTGCTTGAATAATCTCGCACTCCAGTGTCAGGAGGATCAGAAGGGATCAGAGCCAGCCAGAATCAAGTATCTTTTTTTCCTCATGTTCACTCGCGTTGCAACTCAATTTTCTTGCATACACACTCAGTACCGAATGCGACACAATTCACGTATTTTCCACGATACGCTAAACACTTCACTCAAAACCTCTCTCGCCTTTGCACATCGTACTTACAAACTTTCACACCATCTCATCTTTTTACTTCCTCAAGCTCAACAAAGTTTTCCCCTCTTTTTAAACCATTCTCACTTCTTTTACCTTCCACTATTTTTTCCTTTTTATTTCCCACTTGACTTTTTTCTTCTTTTCTTCTTCTCTTATTTCTTGTTTTTCACTTTTGCTTCTTTTCGTTCTTTCGTTTTATTTCTTCCACCTCCTTCTCTTGTTTTACTTCTGTAACTTCTTTACCCCTTTTCCTTCTTTCTCGAATTTTTCTTTTACTCTCTTATGTTGTTTTGTTTCTTTCTCTTCCTTCTTTACTTTTATTTCTTTATCTTCTTTTATTTCTTCTACTTCCTTCTATTGTTTTACACCTCTTCCTCCTTTACTATTTTTCTTCCTTTCTCGAATTTGACTTCTTTTACTTTCTTATGTTATTTTGTTTCTTTCTCTTTTCTTCTCTTCCTTGTTTTACTTCTCTTTCTTCTTTGCGCTTTTTCTTTCCCTGTAATTTTATTTCTTTTACTTCCTTCTCTTATTTTATCTTTCTTCACTTTTTCCTCCTTTTGCTGGTGTTACTCCTTTCCCTTATTTTTTAAACTCTTTCGCTCCTTTCTTCTTTTTTCTTTCTCTCTCACCACTTAACTTCTAACTTAACTTTTCTCAAATTCTCCCTTAACTTTTCTTCTCTAATTTAATCCTTTCACTTCCTACTCTTATATTATCTCTCTTTTTTTCCTTCTTTTGTTTCTTTTGCTAATTCCTTTCCCTTAGTTTTTTAACCTCTTTTGCTCCTTTCTTCTGTTTGTTTCTCTCCCTCCTTTACTTTTCTTCACTAATTTTATTCCTTTAACTTCCTTCCCCTGTTTTATTTTTTCACCTCCCTTATAGCAGTACTTCTCTTTCTTCCTTTTTAGTTTCTCTTCCTTCCTCCTCTTTGTTATTTCCCTTCCTTCTTTACTCCTATTCCTTTTTCTAATTCTACTCCTCTCTCTTCCTTCTCTTCTTTTTTCTCTCCCGTCTCTCTTATTTTCTTTCCCTTTTTTCTTCACACCTCTCCGTCCTTTCTTTTCTTCTACTTCTATCCCCTTTTTCCTTATTTCTTCTTTACTCCTTTCCTTCTTCTCTTTTTTTTTACCTCTACACTATTTTTTCAGCTTCTTGCCACTTTCTCGACCTTTTTGTGTCTCTTCCTCTGCGATTTTTGACACTTCCGTGTATCCTTCGCCCGACTAGTTTCTCCTAAATTATTTTTCTCCCTCGAAATAATAAATGCTCGTCTGTTGAATAGAGTAAAAAAGTATCTCACCCTGTGAGTTCGTTTGTCACCTAAATTTCGAACTCGAGGGCAACATGATCTGAGAAAAGGAACCTGGACGCTGAAAATGTGAGTTATTGGCGAGGAGGATCCTTCGGGAATTCTGATTGGAATTGGCGTTAAAAAAGGCACCGACAACGAGGACAAAGACGACGATCAGGACTGCTAGCCTGATCGTTGGAGCGTCTTTTCCTCTACTGGTAAACGCAACATCCCTCGTATGCGGTGCCTGCATTAGAAGAGGGTCCATCTAGCCGCAATCTTTCCACTTGCACGCGTTTATGTCCCGATGACGACGATGACGAGATCCCTGATGCTTTACTCTCCACATCCTCAGAATCCTCTTCGTCTGTGCAGGTTCCGGAAGAAGGCATCGCCTGACGAGGCCGCCTCACATCCTCGCAGCCTTTTCCAGAACAATCCCTTAAAATCGATCTTGCTCGATTCGGTAATGACCCTCCTAAATTTCTCGAGAGATTATTGCAGGATTTTCAACTGGAAAGACATGTACAGTGTTGTGGTGGCAGGTGCGCTTCGAGCGGAAGAACTCCACTAGGAATTGATTGATCTCCTCTTATCGGACTCTGGAAAAAGAAAATTATACAAGAATGTTAGTTTTGCGCCAAGGTGAAAAGGGAATTGATTTAATTTTAAGAAATTAAATTTTTGTTTAATTGGAAAGTAAAAAACATATTGTAAATAATAATTTGTTTGTTAACTTTGGCTACTTGTCAGTAGAAGAAGCTAATGAAAAAATTAATTAAATGGAAACTCATTGGTTGCTACTTTTAATTAACGTTCAGCTTAAACCAAAAGAACGAAGCGACTAAAATTGAACCAATTAAACACAATAATAAGAAAGTGTTTTTGTCGGTCCCGTGACGCATTGACTGGATAAAAAAATAATAGGTAAAATTAGACAAAAAGAACTTTTAGCTTTCATAAAGATTTTTTGTTTCAACATGATTTGATAAAATAAATTTGATAAAAAAGTAATAACAATAAAGTATATTTAATCTTTTTCTCTGGAGGTTAGCGACTAGAATGTGGCGATTTGCATTTCGATATTAATTTTGGTTATATGAAAGTTGTTTTTTTTTTAAATTGCATTCTAGAAATGTGTATACAGGGAATAAAGATTCAATATGAATTAAAAATTGTTTGAACCAGCAAAATTACGATGTTCGTAAAAATGAAGTAGATATACGAATATGATATATCTCATTACCCTTTAATTATCTCATTTCTGTTACCCGTGCAGAAATGTCGATGTGGGCCTCAAGGGGTGCTTGCCAGTTTTCCTTATCTCTGGTAAGGCCCTTGTCGGGAAAACTGGTAAGCGCCTTACAAGGCTGTAACGCTTTTGCACATCAATGCCCTACATATGGAAAACTCGTCAGAGCCTTACCCGTTTTTAAAATAAAAAACCTGAGTAGATATATACAACGGCAAAGCAAAGCATTAAACAAATAATAATGTAATTACATTAAATTAATTTCTTAAAAAAATATTTTTGTATTTTTTTTTAGTTTCATTTATTTCTTTTCTATTTTTTTTTACAAATCAAGGAAGGATTACTACAATTATTTATATAATTCACTTTTAATTTATTCTTAAATATCTTATTTTAAACTTATATTTTTATTTTAATTAATTTTTTTTGTACACACAAACACTTATAACTAAGAATTAAAAATACCGCACGCAAGGAGGATCGAACTCCAGAAACCTAGACCTAAGGACACAAATGGCGGGCGCCTTAGCCCACCCAGCCACACTGGCTTAGGATTATTTTATTTTAAACGTTTTCTTGAACTATAAGTCATTAGATCTATTACTTGTTGTGGTAATAAAATATATGTATCACCTTTGAATGTTTTAACCTAATAAAAATGTATATTATTTTAATGGATATATAAATATACATACATATATCTACATATATTTATGTATATTTATTTTAAATTTAAAAAAAAATCATTTATATTTTTCTATTAATAAATTGTTTTTATAAGTGAGCTAATACTAATTGTAAAAATTTTTTTTTAAAATAGTTTACGTAATTATAAATAAGTAAATAAATTTAAATAAAATTTTACAAAATATCAATTCAAAAAATTGACAATATAAAAAATATATTTTTTAAATTTAAATAGGTACATACTAAATAGAAAAATTGTAATTATCAAAATTCTCAACATAAATTAAAATTATTTCAAATTATTAATATTTTATACTGGCAAACAAGTAAATATAACGTCATTAGGCTAGGAAAAGTAATATTCTTTTAAATGTATGATTCTTTCTAATTAAATATAGAAGTTCATATACAAACTATTTTTCAATAAAATTCTATACAAATTATTTTTAGAATCGAAAATAAAAAATTTTATAAGTTTGAAATAGTTTCATTGATATTCTAATACGCAAAACATCAATGATACCTGAATTGTGGCGTTATCGGGGTAATTAGTGGTTTTCCCTTCTTAGGGCTTTGAATAGAAGCCCATGTCAAAATCTAGTAATATGAAATAAATTATAATTTATAATTTAAAGTCATTTCATTATATTCAACTGCGATTAAAACGATTAATTCTTTAAAATATACATAAATGTTTCTAATATGCTACCTAATTAAAAATTTAATAACATTTTTTCAGTTTTTTTAAACAAGGAAAACTGACGAGGCCCATGCCTGAGCCCTACTTTAAGTAGGGCAAACTAGGGCAATTTCTGCACGGGTAAGATATTTTCGTGGTACAGTTCGAGAACTGTTTCATTCATAGCCA
Organism: Ganaspis brasiliensis; assembly: GCA_037103525.1. NCBI lineage: Eukaryota > Metazoa > Arthropoda > Insecta > Hymenoptera > Figitidae > Ganaspis > Ganaspis brasiliensis. The sequence continues at coordinate 174,714 of JAZKLR010000584.1, read as the reverse complement.
TAAATAGAAATGGATTCAATTTCATCCTCCCGCATACAAGTTATTTTCCTTTGTATAATTAGTAAATTAGACGAGAAAGATGTACATTTTTTTAATTAATACAATGCAAAATGCTAGTTTTCAATGTATTAGTAAATAAAAAGATTATAACATCTACACTACCGTTTACTAGTATGTGGCCACTGTTTTGGGCAATTTAAAGTAATCAGGAATATGTCGACATCAACGAGTTGATGATCGACAAGTCCATAAAGTACTACAAAGTTTTTATTAAATTTCAAATAACTTATGATATAACAAACATTTTTCAATGTTGTTGGTGAGATTTAAAAGATAATTTTCTATAGAATACGGACCAAAGGTAACATGAGGGCGATCACTCATCTTCTGCAGACACTGAGGAATTTAAAAAAGACAAAGATTGAAAGTTGCTACTGGTGTACTGGTATGTACTGTTCTTTAGTGATCATAAGAAGTCACTATCAATATCGGGTTGTTTCGGGAAGGACTGCTATTCAGGTCAGTAACCGAGAATTGTGGATAGATAGGTTTCTAGAGACGAGTAATGGGTTTGTGTGGGTGGAAGTGGCAGATATGCGAGTAAATAGCTGCTGCTTCTCACCCAATTATCCATTACCAAATTTCGAAGTTGAGATAGCGAATCTAAAATCGAGCCTTAGAAAGCCCAACTTGGAGTTACTCATCGATAACTTTAATGCAAAGCAGAAATAAATACACTTCTCATCGAACCATATGTGTCTCGATAAAGAAAGAACCTTGATCCAAGAAATAGCCCCCAGAAACAATCTGATTTTTATAAACCGGGCTTAGAAATGGATGTTTAAGAATAAGGTAGCATTGGATATATAGAAGATGAAGATACTTTTATAAAAGAGGCAAAAGCTTTTTCAGAAGTTATCTCATTGTTTTATTTCCCGTTTAGAATCTCATTGATTGAAATGATCGTAATGGTTTAATGTGTCTTTATGAAAATCATTTTGAGGGACATTAATTTTAACAGTATTGTTTCCTCTTGCGGAACCACATCTTATGATGATTAAAGTTCCTAAAAAATAGTACAATATTTGTACCAATCCATGAGACAAATGTTGTCCCTTTTTAGGGTTTCGTGACCAAGGGTGAAATCCTTATAACGAGACTTTGGCGTCTTCCATCCGTCCTTCCGCCGTTCCCAGCCAAAAACAGAGCATTTGTGGTTTTGCGCGAGAGAGAGAGGGAGATAGAGAAAGATGGAGACAGATAAGGTCGGATGCTTTTTTAGATACAGCGAACGTACTTTTTTGGCATAGTAGACGAACCCTTGTGGTTATTCTGCGTCATGAAACAACTCTCTCATATTATACAGTTGGTACAAAAGTGTCACCTAAATGGTGCATCTATTGTGCCGAAGAAGTACATGATGTGTGCCAATCTGAGAAACAATATGTATCCCACAGGTTGTGGCAGATATTGTAAATTGTTTCAATATGTGACGAGGAAGATCTCTTCACCTTTACAAAACTGAGGAAAGCGGACAGAAGACTGAAGTCAGGCAGATAGATGTGGTTTCGAGTTCGCACGAATCGTGATAGGGGAATTTGAGGTCAAGTGAAGGAAACAAATAAAGTACTTGAATGTGAAGAGTGTGGCTCACTCCAAGTTGGAGTGCGGGACACAGGTGTGGGCTTGAGATACCAAGCCATCTCTCAACATTTACTTCTCGTACAGACATGTATCACCTTGCGTATTATCTCAGCTTATAAAACAGTGTCAATAACATAGATAAGATATATTTGTTATAAGATCCTATGACAGAATACGAGGATCTTCCTTTTATTCTGACAGCGGATCCTATGAAAAAGAAAAATGAGGTATGTCTGCTTTTGATGTCCTGATGTATCATTTGTGCTACACATAACGAATTGAACTACGAACTAACAAAAAGGGTACTAAAAATGTATGGTACCGGCTTAATTTATTTCAATCAAGGTTAAACGGTAATTAAAACACGTGTTCTTTATCCTCGGATCCCATGTTGTTTGTGCCTTAAAAGACATACAACTCTCTTTGGCTACGGGTGCTGATTTTACTATAGTGCATATAGTATTTTAAGCAAGCAAGAAACATCTCAATTTCTGCATAGGTTCATAAAGTTGGTTCATTTTCTTAATATACTTCTCTTAGTATCTTATATTTAGATGAAAGGATGGAAGTTTACCATTTTACATCTCAGAATAAGATACTATGTAAAATACTTCTTTTTGTAGTGCACTTCTGGCCACCTGGATCGATAGAAGATGCGGAGGGGAATCCTATTACCTTACACAAACTCCGGTAGGTCACGGATGCTTTAACTCGTATCTGCAGCGCTTTAAAAAGAGAAAGAATGAGGAATGTGCTTACTGCCAATCCCGTGTGGATGACGCAGAGTACACCCTCTTCTATTGCTCCAGATGGGATGTGGAGAGATAGGCAATCTTGGGTTGTGTAAACTGCGAACTTACACCAGAGAAAATGGTCTTATTGATGACTATGTCCCAGGAGTATTGGAGACACATCGACACCTTCATACATCACGTTATGAAGGTTAAAGTTCTCGATGTCCGTCAGGATTGGTAAGTACGCTAATTGATAGAGGAGGTCGTCCACAGGCAAATAAAACGAATGCAAATTTAATCACAAAGACTAAAGTTACACGAAAAACAAAGAATGAACTTTGACTTTGGGGTAAAATTCTATACAAGAAATTTTCAGACAGATCAAATGGCCTTCAAAACTGCACAGTTATAAATTTTGTATTAAATTTAACATATCTCACATGTCCCAAACCGTCCACTCAAAATTTTGTGTTAATATGTTAAATTTATACACAAATTTTGTGTTGTATTTTTTCATAGATTTGCGAAGAACATATATATTTATTTATTTTAAATTTGTGCCTCTAAAATTAACAGTATTTTCGACAAACAAATGACTTTAACATCCACATTTTTCTAATAGAAACGATTTGTAAATTGACATTTCGTTAGGTAGTGATTTTCGACGAAGTTGATCAAAACAGAATGCTCAAACTCTGTATGAGTCAAGTAGGTATAAAATTTGAGGTTAGATAATGATTTTGCTAATTTATTCGTATAAAATAAATATTATGTTTGGTACACTTTGTGACATTTTATTAAATTAGACAAAAAATTAGACAAATATTAAAAAATACTTGTGCAAAATGAAATCAAGTTTGAAAAATATGAATTAAGCATACAATTTGAGGTTAAGTGATTTCCAAATTTATTCGTATAAGTAAAAGATTGATATTATTTGCAGAAATTATACATATAAGACATGTGAATATATAATCCCGTGTAGAAAAGTTGGGTGGGCGTCAGTTGGACCCCATATGGGTTTGCCAAATGTAAGGTGGGCCCCAGTTGGGTCTTCCCACTGGGAAATTAGTGGGCTTGTAATGCTCAACCCGGTTAGTGCCAATTCACTAAAAAAGATCGTAAAAATGTAAGATCGTTAAAAAATATTCATTACAACTTTTAACAATATTTTCCACCAAGATTTTCTTTAATGATATAAAAATTAGTTAATAACACTTGTTGCATGTATTTTTTAATTTATTTAAACAAATTAGTATTGTTTATTTGAAACTTTTCATCTAATAGAGCTAGAAAATTGTAACTTTTTTCTAATTTTGCAACTATATAAGTTAAGTAAAGCCTAATATTAGAAAAAAAAACTAAAATATAAAATTATTAAAATTGTTTAAACAAATTAATATTGTTTATTTGCAACTTATCATCTAATTAAGCTAGAGAGCTGAAACTTTCTCTTAATTTTGCAATTTTTCAAGCTTATGAAAGCTTAATATTAATAAAAAACCAAACTCTACAATTATAAAAATTGTTTAAACAAATTAATATTGTTTATTTGTAATTTTTCATCTAATTGAGCTAGAGAGTTGAAACTTTCTCTTAATTTTGCAACTTTTCAAACCTATAAAAACTTAATATTAATAATAAACGAAAATCCACAATCACAAATATTGTTTAAACAAATTAATATTGTTTATTTGCAACTTTTTATCTTATTGAGCTTTAGATTTAAAATTTTCTTTTAATTTTGCAACTTTTTAAACCTATGAAAGCTTAATATTAATAATAAACAAAAATTCACAATTTTAAAAATTGTTTAAACAAATTAATATTGTTTATTTGCAACTTATCATCTAATAGAGCTAGAGTGTTGTAACTTTTTCTTAACATTGCAACTTTTCAAACCTATAAAAGCCCAATACTAATAATAAACGAAAATCCACAATCACAAATATTGTTTAAACAAATCAATATTGTCTATTTGCAACTTTTTATCTTATTGAGCTTTAGATTTAAAATTTTCTTTTAATTTTGCAACTTTTTAAGAATACCAAAGCAGAATATTAATAATAAACGAAAATCCACAATTATAAAAATTGGTTAAACAAACTAATGTTGTTTATTTGCAATCATTCATCGAATTGAGCTAGAGAGTTTAACTTTTTCTTAATTTTGCAAATTTTAAGCCTATAAACACCCAAAACTTATTGTAAACGAAGATTCATAATTATGAAACTCTTTTAAATAAATTAATATTGTTTATTCGAAACTTAAATACAGTTTGGGTCTGTATTACAGTATTGATATTAACAATATTAATTTGTTTAAACAATTTTTATAATTGTTGATTTTACTTTACAATTAATATTGGGTTTTACTAAGATTGAAAAATTACAAAATTAATAAAAAGTTACAACCCTGTAACTCAATTAGATGAAAAATTGCAAATAAACAATATTAATTTGTTTAAACAATTTTTATATTTTTGTATTTTAGTTTTTTTCTAATATTAGGATTTACTTAACTTAAATAGATGCAATATTAGAAAAAAGTTACAACTCTCTAGCTCTATTAGAAGAAAATTTTCAGATAAACAATATTAATTTCTTTAAACAAATTAAAAAATACATGCACCAATTGTTAGTAACTAATTTTTATGTAATTAAAGGAAATTTTGGTGGAAAATGTTGTAAAAAGTCGTAATGAATATTTTTTAACGATCTTACACTTTTTTTTCGTTTATGAAGATTTTTTATGGACCTTTAAAAAATAGTTAATAATAAAAAATTTGTTAAATAAATTATTGGATCTTATTCTTTAAACTTTCCTGAGGAGAAACAGCTTTATCCGATCGAAAAATGTTAATTTTCATGGATTTTATATCAATTCTATGAAAAAGTTTTTTTCCCCATGCATTTTGCATGGGAAACTTTGAGCGCTTTGACCGAATTTCATGAATTTTTAAATTGAAATGAAGGGAAATTGCAATATATAAAGCCAAATTGACGATAAGTTTAGTATTGAAACTATTATTTAGTAACAATTTACGTATTTGATCAAAACTGGGAAGCCCAGGTTGGCCCCAACTTGCGCCCACGTACAAACTGGGAATTACTGGGAACTTTTCTACACGGGATAGTAATTATTAAGTAAAATATAGATTTATCTATGAAACACTAAATAAAAAGTTTAAAATCATACATTTTATGACGAAATAAAAACAAAGTGTAAAACGGCGCGGCGGCCAGCAGCAAACGCGTGTAGAATACATACTCGGTTTCCATAATTTGTAAATTATATTTTGTGTTTATAATTTGACATCTATAATAATAATCCACAAGATTCATTCATATTCATTCTGTCCACACCTGAAGTTTGTCACATAGATATTTTTTGTTTTAAATCAGATACTTTTTAGAAAATTCATTTAAGGAAGTTCTACCGTAAATCGAATAATCAAACATATTTTGATAAAACTTGGTTTACTGATAGATAAAGTTTCTAAAATTTTGTAGTTAAATTTTTGAGACCTGTAGGTTCTTGGGAAAAAAGTTATGATCGATATATGTGACGCTCCGCGAGAGAAGGGACCTATCGCTGAGAAAGCAAATTTTAAAGAATGGACGGGCAAAGAAGAGGAAGAAAAATCGAGACGCTTAACATGCCCATGTTTAAAGCTTCATAACAAAAAACTAGATGTAGGAATCAAATTTTTATTTTTGGAACTCAAAAAGCAACTCACAAACTATCAATTACCATGAAAAAATCAAACTAATTAATTGTTAATTTCACGGGACGGTCGTTCAAAGAAAAATCAAAAAATGCGATATACTTAGTATGTCTAGGTTTGAAGCATTATAACAAAAAGTGTAATTACAAAGAAGAATTTTTGAAACATGGAACTGAAAGAATAACTCAAAAATTATCTTTTAGCATAAAAAAATTAAAATTGATTTTTTCGGCGATAGGTCCCTTCTCTCGCGGAGCGTCACATATTTTTTCACTGTTTAGCCTGTTTAACATTGATTCTTATGAGAATTCATTACTCTGTCACATATATTTTCGTACTAAAAATTATTAAATGAACAGATAGTGATCAAAGTTTGTATAGTTAAACACAGATATCTAATGAACCGATATTGTATTTAAAAAAGGACAATGGGTTCTTGTGAGAGTTGCAATAAATTAATTTGTAAAAATATTTCACATTTTACACGATACAGTTCAGACGTTCTGACATTTTAAAATGTTGATTTTAATCGCACATGAAAAATAGTCATATTTAAAAAGTAAATAAAGTTAAAAAAGTTAATAAATACAATTATTTAATTATATATTAGTAAAATTAAATTTAAACCTAGCCTCAAAATAATGGTCTCTGTTTTGACTAGTATTGTGATACGATAGAACTTCCTTAAATTGATTAAAATTAAAATTTAAAAATATCAGTTCTCAATTATGTTCATTAATATTTAATTATTTTAGTCATTTTGAAAATTTTCTGACAATTATCAACTTTTTTTGTTGAAAATTTCAACTTTATTCTTTAATCTTCAATTTATTTCTTTAATTTTTAAATATGTTCTTCAATGTTCAATTGCATTTTTCGTTTTTCAATAATTCTTTTATTCAAAATCTAATCATTCTCGCACTTTCTCAATTATCAAATATTTTCGTAAAAAATACAATTCTTTAATTTCCAATTGATTTCTTTAATTTTTATTTATTTTCTAAAATTTTTTTCATTATTTTCATCAGTTTTCAATTGACAATTTATTATTTTCAATTTTATAATTATTAATCGATTTAAAATTTTGTTTTCTTCTAATGCTGATTATTCTCACAATTTTTAGAATTTTTTTTTTCATTTGGTAATTATTTTTTTTTAATAGTTAATTATCTTCGTCAAATTGTAATTTTTTTTAATTGTCAATTATTTTTTTGAAATTTCCAATTTATTTCTTCAATTTTGAATTATTTTCGTCAATTCTTAAATATTTTTTTTAATTTTCAATTAATTATTAATATACTCTGAAATTCTCTGATTTTCAAAATATTTTTTTTCACTCATAAAAATTGCTTTAAAAATTCAATTTAATTATTTAATTCTGAAACTATTCTATTCAATCCTAAGTTATTTTCTTCAAATTTAAATTCCACTTATTAATTTTCAATTATTTTTTTAGGTAATAGGTATTAAAAAATTATCGCCTTCTTACATTATTTTTTTCGATTATCATTAAGTTTATTCAATTTTAAATATAATTGTTCAATTATTTTCTTTAATTTTTCATTCCATTCTTCAATTTTTATTTCCATTCTTCATTTTTCAACCATTTTTTTCTATATGCATTAATTCTAGGCTTTTTTCAATTACTTTTTTCAATTTTTAAGTAATTCTTTAAATTTAAATTATATTCTTCAATTTTTAATTATTGTTTTCAGTTTTTAATATTTTTTACGACTTTTAATCCAATTGTTAAATATGCAATTATTTCAAACAATTATTCCTTTTTTTTTCTAATTTTTCGATTTGCAATTATTTTCTTTAAATTGAATATTTGTTGTTTAATTTTTACAATTATTTTTTTCCGTTGTCTATTAATCTAGTCATTTTTCGAATTTTGTTTTTTAATAAAAAATTTTTTTCGTCATTTTTCAACTATTTCCATCAATTATTAATTCTTTTTCGCAAATTTTCAATTATTTCCTACAATTTTTTCAATTTTTAATTATTATCTTAAAATTTTATAATTACTCTTTGATTTTTTAAATTATTTTGTTCGATTGTGTACCTGTTAATCTAGTCATTTTTTGAATTTTGTTTTCAATTGTCAATTATCTTCGTCATTTTGTAATTTTTTTTAGATTATCAATTATTGTTTCAAATTTTAATTTAATTCTTAATTTTTCAGTATATTTTCTTAATTTTATTTTTTATTATTTTCTTCAATTTCAATTATTTTTTTGATTTCCAATCCAATTGTTCAATTTGCAACTATTTTCAACAGTTATTTCTTTAATTTTTTAACCATTTTGTTTTAATTTAATATTTATTGTTTAGTTTTTTAAACTAATTTTTTCAATTGTGTAATTATATATAGCCATTTTTCGAATTTTGTTTTCAATTGTCAATTATTTTCGTCATTTTTTAAGATCTATTCTTGAATTTCGTAATTTTTATAATATGAATTTGCAAAAATTATAAATGTACCTGGAAATAATGATTTTATGTTTGTTTATAATTTCTCATATGTACTACGTGTGCTGAAATTCTTTGAACTTAAAGTACATGTTAAATCTACATTTAAAATATGTATTTTATATTAACACATTATTATTGTAACAAGTAACATAATAAGAATAGGTAATTAGGTATGTTAAATTTACATTTGAAAGTGTCACAAAAATAACACAAAAAATTTAACAAGGACAATTTTCGACACAAATATACGTAATAGAATGGAAGGAATGAATCTCTACTTAGGCAACGAATTCAAAAATAGAGGCGATTATTACATGCAGAATCTCAATTACGAAATTACTATCGTTTTGATCTTAAAAGTGACTACAAAAGTATCTTACAATAAGATGCCTACTTTTTGCAGTGCAATAAAAATAGAACTGTAAATTTGAATGAAAGTCGTTTTCTAATGTTATTGACATTAGAAAAATATTAAATTATGTAAAAAAGTAACATTATTCTTGAAAAATTTTGTCAAGGTGAAGAGTTAGTATGTCGGGACAAGAAAAGAGTCTATTATAGCGAATTAATTCAAGTACACACTTCAGAGGCTTGACCCTGCAAAGTGTCCGCTAAGTGGTGCACGTAATACATTAATGAACGTACTTTGATCAATACTTATCAAAACTGTCAGTTTAGATTAATTTATCTAAAGATACAATGTTTATCATGACAATTAGTTAATAAAAAGTGCAATTTTAATATGAAATAATTTTTTTTTATAGAAATACTCAGAAACTAATATAATTATTTCACTTTTTCGAATGACAAACAAAATTTCAACAAATATGAAATTATTAAATAGTTACAGAAATTGATAATAGGATATTCTTTTCTTTATTTTATAGATTCAAATTAATTTTTGAGATTAATAATCTTTCTCTGAATCTTATTATAAATAAAAATTACAATACACAGAAAAATCTTCACCAAATATAGGATGCGAGGTTTATAATACTGCACAACTGCCTCGACAACAACATATGAGCTTGACAACCTAAATTGTTTCAAACTTGATACTCATATTGCCTGCGGTAAAGTAATTGCAAGTTCATATACTTTCGTAAATTGTGAACTCAACATTCTACATTTGCTGAAGATTTCTCTCTGTGAAGTTAAAGATATTTTGATATTTCTAAATTTTCATCTCGTCAACTATATAAACAAGTTGAAAATTAGATTCATTTCATGAACGTTTTGCTTCCATGAATAAGCAAAAACATTCCACACACAGGAAGCAATTGTAAAAAAAGATGAAGTTTCAAATTTTTTAAAAAAATGAAAAAATACTATTATAATTCTACGAATTTCGTTTAAAATGTACATACTTTATGTATACCAACTGATTAGTTTTTCAACGTAGAATTTTTTTTCCATAGGGTCTATCAAAGGTTACACGATTTTTTAATTTATGACTTTGAATTTTTAACATGAAAAACAGTTTGTCAAAAACATATATTTTGGTTAAAAGCAGTAAAAAAAATTGATTTGCTATTTTTTTAAATCTCTATGTCAGATTCTAGATATTAATAAAAATAATTATCCTACCAAATTTAATTGTTATCCGTTAAACCATTTTCAAAATATCCTAGCACAAAAATGAACACACACATCAAGAAATTTGTTTAGAACTAAAAATTTATGCTTTTTAGATGAAAATTAGTCGATAAAACCTATTTTTGGGAAATCGAAAGGTTTACCAAATATTTATATAAATAAAAAATAATAATAAATTCGTTTGTAAAGTATTGAAAAAAACAATAATATATTAAACAAAAAATTAAAAAATAAATAATAAACATACAAAATTTGCCGCTTTATTTTGTGTCATTTTTACAGGTATATCATTTCAACCGCATTTTTCTTAATCAAGAAACTCGTTTTATAATGAAAGTGCGGTTAATTGTATATTCAAAATGCAATTAAAGTCTTAAGTGAGTCATTTGAGAACTGTAATGCTTTTAAGTTTTGCTTTTATTTCAATTACAGGATTAAAGACTAACTTTTCTTATGATGAATATAAGGAAGTACAAAACCACATTACTCAGAATTTCCGTCTATTAAAATTAAAACATTATACAATTCAAATTTTTTGCAACAATATTTATTTAAAACTTTATTCCATTGAAAACAAATTCTGAGATTGAAAAACAGAATTTTGAAAAGTCGTTTATTTAATCTAACCGAGACGTCTGGATTTAATTTATTTTAATCAAAGCTCCAATCAAATCACTCTTTTCCAATTTCAATTTGTTCAAATTTCAATCGAAGAACTCTTGAGGTATATAACTTTTTAAAACAAGTAACGCAAATTCGCATTTATTAAAATTTAAATAAATTCTAATTTCAATCAATTTAAACAAGGTAAAAATTAAAAAGTCAACAAATAGAAATATAAAAAACTCAAGGTAAAATACTTTGTAAACCTTTGTTCTTTTCCTCCTACAATTTTCCGAGACCTTGATTATAAAACACAAAAATAATTTAGCCTATTTTAAAACTGAAAATTTTTACCGTAACTTTAAGATTATTAATGTCAACGGACTTTCTGTAAAATCGATAAAAAGTTTTGATAAAATCGACAAAACGTGAATAAAAGTATTAATTGATATTCCGAAACTCGAAAAAAGTAGGGAATAAATTATAAAAAATTAATATTTATATTAAATTGTTAATTTTTAACATACTCATTTAGTAGCAAACATATCGCTTTATCGTTTTTAAATCTTTTTTTTAAGGAATTAAGATAAGCTTTGGGAATAAATCGACTTTTTCTGTAAAACTTTGACCGTCAACTTTTTCCTTTTAAAAATAATGCGATGCGGGAATTTAGGAGCGACCCTTTTCACAAGGTAAGTTGGGTTAGTTATCAGAGTCACAGATCCAAGGCCGCTGTCCAAAAAACTATAATCTTTTATCTAGACAATCGAACCTAGAGTTCGGAAACTCTTGATTAAATATTCCCTATTTTCTTCAAGGTTTGGTATTCAATATTATTCACGATCAATTGGAAACGAATGATTACTCTTTAATGACCACCTCTTTTAAAATTCATATTTATTGTCGTATATAAAAAAAATATATGGGTATGTAACATAAATAAATAAAATAGTTAAACAAAATTATCTTACAACATGAATTCCAAACTTCAGAACAATTTATATGAAGCTTGCTAAGTTATATTCAACTTTGGAAAAATATTTGAAGCGTCACTATAAATAAATCTAAGTTACAATACAGGAAAGCAGTAAACTTCATATATGAATTTTTCTAAAGTTCAGAATTTCTTATTTTAAAATTTTCTTCTTGGCTCTTCTTCCCTAAATTGTGACAAACTTAAAAATGTTCTATTTATTTTCTTTTGCACGAAAATATTTATTTTAAAGAAAAAACTTTTATAGAGGATATTTTTTAGGAGTAATGTTGTATAATTATTATTTTATAAAATTTAAAGGAACCTTATTTTTATGTTTTTCCTGTATTAGAAAAAATATTATTTTATAATTAGATAATAATAATGTACGCATTCATTCATTCCTTTATAAAGTTCGAATTAAAAAAATTGTTTTCCTTAGACTTTTGCTTTTAAAGACATTTATAATGCAAGTTTCACCTATTTTCATAAATTTATAGGTGCCCCAAACATTATCCATTGATTATTTGAACACTGGCATTGATTCTGTTTCGTGGAAACGTAAAAGAATCATGCAATTCAGTAATGGATTTTTTGTTTGTTCTAGTATCGTATCTTCGAATGTAAAAGTCAATATAAACTGGAATCATTGTAGTAGTATAAATACATTTATGAAACTAATTCTCGATTTATCAACTTTTAGCAGAAACACCTCATACGTGAATCAGATTCAAATAGTTATAGTTTAAACTTGATGGTAGTTTTCGAAATTTGTAACAACTAATAGTTCCTAACTAGGAAGCAATTAGCAACATTGATTAATTCATAAGTTTTGTTTTCACAGTTACAACCTTCACTCTTTCTCTAAAATCAGTGATTTTGAAAGTTACAAGATATGAAACTTTAGGCCCACAACAGAATATTCCCATGACCCAAATAACAAGATATAATCCAAGAAATATAATATTCTTGGAATTTCTGCTAGAATTGGTATAAAATTTGGAAAAAATCGTAACACTGTTTCTGAAAACATTAGAAAAATTACAATATGATTTATTATCGGATAATATTCCCTGTAACTCGCGTTAAACTTTTTTTTCCAAATTCCCCAAAGTTAGAAATTTAAAGTTGTTCCTCTGATCGTGTTAAACAAAATTGCACTCGAGAGTAAGTTTGTGTTAAAATTTTGTCACGGTAAAAAGTTACTTGGAAAAGTTGAACTAATTTACATACATAAATTACAGTTTTCGATAAAAATGCATTTGAAAGTTTTCCAGGTATCAAATTAAGTGTTCATTGAGGCTAATTTTAGTATTAAAGTATTAAAATGAAGTGATTCCAAAGATAGGACTTTCAAATGATAGGCAAAAAAAACTGGGCCGAGCATCGACTTGTAATCGATAAATTATTATTATTGAGAGCAGTCGATATTATATAAATCTGATATAATACTTTGAGCAATCAGTAACATTGATACAAAATAAATACTAGATCCAGTTTATTTTCGTCTTAATAAAACAGCAACGACGCTAAAAATAGCAAGATAAATAAATAATATTACACAGTGAAATTTGCATGGCTGTGAATCAGGACGAACTTTCAGTTTAGTGAACTCATTTGCATTTTCCTCAAGTACAGGAGACATTATATAATTCTGATTCCCAAACGCGTATAAATTAAGTAAAGTACTATTCCAACTATTTAGACTTAAAGTTATACTTCTAATTTCTTTGGAAAATTTAACCATTCAAATTGTTGACATCCACCAAATTAAAAACTTCCGCTACACATAAAGTTTAACTATCGCAAATGTTTGCAAACTTTTAACATAAAAGCGTTTAAACTTAAGGAACAAAAATTTTATTTTTAAAGTGCAAAATTCTAAGTTGTGTTTCAACTCAAGTGCGCTCAAATGTTACGACTGGGAAATGTAGAAAAAAATAATAAAATGTAAGAGAAACTTGAAAATATTATGAAAGAAATCATAGTGGCATAAAAATGTGTTAGAATATTCTCTGCATTTCAAATATTGTAATTATAATGAACACAGTGGCGTAACTGTTAAGGGGCAGTGCCCCGGGCCCCTTAACCTCAGGGAGCCCTTGGCCAACCCTAACAGACCTTTTATTTGTTTGAAAAAATTCCAAATACTTTACTAATTGTAGTAATTTAAAGTTTGAGTAAATTAAACAACGTGAGCTGGCGCATGCGATTAGTTTCTACACCTTATGTTATCAACAATTATAAATACTTTAAATATAATATTTAAAAATAAATTTATATAAATAAATAAAATAAATAATTATTCAGGACAAAATTTATAAAAATGTTTAATTCAACAAAATTGTTTAAATAATTGCAAATTTTGCAAATTAATTGAAAATAAAATAAAATCAATTAAAAATTGGAAAAAGTAATTTAAAAAAATCATAGAAATGTATTAAAAATAAAGAAAATAATTTTAATTTGAGAAAAATACTTGAAAATCTTAAAATTAAATTGAAAAAAACTTAAATAATGAAAAATTAGAGAAAATAATGTAAAATTGAAAAAAAATGATTGAAAATTGAGATATATAATTTAAAATTGAGAAAAATAATTAAAATTTGGGAAAATAATTGAAAATATTACATAATATATTTTAAATAAACTAAAAATAAAGAAAATTTCAGAAAAATACTTAAAACTTTCAGAGTTTGATTGAAAAAAAGAAGAAAATAAATGAAAAAAGATAAGCATATTTTAAAATTGAAAAGAATAATTTTTAATTAAAGAAAAAAAATTAAAAACTTTTTGGACATTATGGAAATGAACGAAGCTAATTGAAAATTGAAGAAAATAATATAAAAAATAATATAAATAATTGAAAATTGAATTAAATAATTGATATGTCAGATAAATAGTTTAAAATTTTGGAAATTCTAAAACAAATGAAAGAATTGAAAATTGAAAGTTATAAGTTCTGGAAAATAATTGAAAAATGATTTTAAAATTTGAAACTAGAAGAAAATATTTGTAACATGATACAAACAATGATAAATTGCAAAAAAGAATAAATGACATTTGAGTAAAATAATTGAAAAAATTACAGAATTTTTTTGAAAAAAAAAATAAAATAATTAAAATTTGAGAAAAATACATGAAGATCTTAGAAATTAATTCAAAAAATTGAGAATAACTAAAAATTGGAGAAAGGAATTGAAGAAAGCTAAAAATAATTGGAATTTACAATAATTAATAAAAAAAATTTGGAAATTATGAAAACAAATGAAAATAATTAAAAATTGAAGAAAATCATTGAAATTTAAAAAAAATACTTAAAGTTTTTAGAAAATAATTTTAGAAAAAGGGATTAATAATTAACAAGCCAGAAAAAAAATTAAAAATGGAAAAAAATTATTTAAAATTAAAAAAAATAATTGAGGATTGAGAAACAAAATTGAAATTTGATGAAAATAATTGAAATATGAAAAATTGAAAGCAGTAAATAAAAGTTGAGAGAAATAATTGAAAAAAATTACAGATCGTTAAAACATGAAAAATTGATGCCAATAATCTAAATTTGAAATAATAACTGAAAATTTAGGAAATTAATTGAAAAATAATGCAAATATTAAAAGATGGAGAAAATTATTACAAAATAATAAAAATAAATGAAAATTGAACAAAATAATTGAAAATTGAGATATATTTAAAAGTTCAGAAAATGAATTTAGAAATTATGGAATTCATTAAAAACTGAATATAATAATTGCAAAATGAAAAAAATAACGGTAAATTATAAAAATTAATTTAAATTTGCGATGAATAATATAAAATTTAGGAATAAATAATTAAATTGATTTAATGTCAAAAGAAAAATAATTAAAAATGAGAAAGTGATTGGAAAAACTAAACAAAATTATTGAAATTTAATAATGTAAATTTAAGATTTAGGGAAACAATTTGAAAATAATTAAAAATTGCAGAAAATAATTGAAAAAATGATAAAAATAGTATACAAAATTGTAGCTTAAGTAATTGAAATCATAATAGAAAAGAATTATTAAAAATTGAAGAAATTTGTAAATCACTTCAAATTTAGTATATTTGAAACGTGTATAATCACTGTAAAAAGGAAGTCTTATTTTAAAGCAGAAAAGTTGTCTTATTTTAAGACACAACATTTTTAAGACAGCTTTTGTTGAATTTACAGATTTTTCTTTTGCTTTAAACTGTGCCAAGAAAAATTAAAAACTTTAAATTTGCATGAAAACGTAAAGTACTAATCAATTTAAAAAAGTAAATTCGTAATTATTATAAATCCATGTTGATAAAGATAGTCTTTTTTACATAAACATTTATATAGCAGGGCTTGCTGAATTTAAGACACGTCTTAAATATATACATATGGCATATACATATGGCGTGCTACGAAGAAAATGACCTAAGAAGGTAAAAATTTAGGTTATGTTCAGTGATAGTTTTACTTTGATTAAAAATTTCTTTTTAATTATGTAAAATCAAGATCAGTTTTTATTAAATATTTAGGATGCAATGAGGACTTTAACATCAAATGTTGGTATAAAGAGTTGATCCTCTTCGTCTATTTTCATTTTAAAAAAAAAACTATAACGCGTCACATGTGTGTGTGTGTGAGCGTATTATCCCACCCCCAAGAAAAAAACATTATGCCAATTCTGGAAATTACTTTTTACATCGGAAATATTACATCGGAAATATATAGCTATAAATTTAGATCGAATTCGTTTTGGAATTTCAATAATTACCGAAATAAAATTGAAATTTTTACGGAATTGAAATTCTCAACAATTATTTCAGAAATTTGAATGATTACGTTATTATTAATTACATTAAGATTCAGTCAAAATTTAGTCATAATTCCTTAAAGAATTTGTCGCAATTTCGATAATTATCGAAATTCCATGGGAACCCCAATTGAAATTTACTGGTAATATCTTTGCAATTCAGTTAGAAATCAATTAGAATTTTGATAATTAATTAAATTTGTTTAACTACCGGAATTATATTAGCATACTGTTGGAATAACGATCAAATTCTACCGGTAATAATATATTTGCAATTCAGTGAGACATCAATTAGAATTTTTATAATTAATGAAATTTGTATTATTACCGGAATTATATTAGCATACAGTTGGAATACCGATCCAATTCTACAGGTAATATCTTTGCAATTCAGTTAGAAGTCAATTAGAATTTTAATAATTAATGACATTTGTGTAATCACCGGAATTATATTATCATAATATTAAAACACCGATAGGATTTCCGTTCAAGTTTCTACAATTACTAAAATTTGAATAATTCTTAAAAATTTAAAATTTTTGGAAATTAAAACTGTAAAAGCAAAAGTCTTATTTTATTTATTTATTTATTTATTTATTTAAGACAAATATACGGGTAAATACCTTTTACAAATAATTAACAACGTTAAGTTTAAAAAAAGCGATCAAGTTTAATACAGTTTTTTTTTTTTTTTTTTCTTAAGACAAAAATTAAATTATCCTTGATGAAATACCAAATTACGTAGCGCTGTGACAAATCCGCTAAGTCCATTGTTAAAAAAGTCAAGATGGTCAGAACAAGAATTGGCTTCCCTATTAATTCTGTTGAAGACAGAGTGTTTGCCATAATTGGTTCTATTATATTTAATAAAAAATGGGACATTAAATCCCAAAGACCGTAAAGGGGCCGTAAAGGCGTATTTTAAGCTAGAGTTGCGGTCTTGACTTAACATTAGGTTCAAAACAAAAAAATTTTTTTTAATGCTTTCACCCTCTAGGATTGTTCTATATCGAAAAAAATACCCCTACACTGCAAAAACATGGTGTCTTAAATTGGAGAAAAATGTCTTAAGTTAAGATACTTTTAGCGTCTAAGACACGAAAAATGTCTTAATTTAAGACATTTTTGAACAATGTAAGACACCTGTTTTTGCAGTGTATTTTGTTATTTTGTATTTTTTTAATATTTAGATGATATACCGGAATCATTCTTATAGATTTGACTCGGAATTTCATCATATTTGCGTCATAATTTCAGTAATTATACTGAGATTTCACGAAATTTAACAATAATAATAAAATTGTAAAAATTGTAATTAAATTTCCCTTTAAATAATTCTAGTTTTATTAAATCTTTATACTCGCATGAAAATTTTTTATACAAACAGTAGGATAAAAACATATGATAAAATGTTCTACAATCCTGCGATCTTTAAAATGTCTCCCACTGCAGTGGTTCTGGGACAAGTTGGTACTTTACCGCAAAATCAATGACGTAAAGTCTGATAGTGGTCTTGAAAACACCGACTTAGTGGTTTCAAACATTAAACGATTAAAAAATGTTTCCCTAATAACTTTTTTATTTCGTTCACAAATAAGATGCTCTTAAAAGTATCGAGAAAGAAAAAATGAAAAGAAATATGATAGCATAATAAGAAAAAACTCACTAAAAACAAAACCTTGATTTCAGCCCAATTTTAGGCTGAATTCCAGTTGTAAACGATTTCAGACTGTTTTTTTGTAGTAAAGATATAATATAACAATTGTATAATTAGATATATATTGTATATATTATTTACTTAATTTATTATTTTTATTTATAAATTTATTAATTTATTACTATCTTTCCATTGAAATTTGATTATTTTACTCTCTAAATCTGAATTAGTGATTTTCTACTACTAAATTAGCGAGAAATCGGTTACCTACTACGAGATAGTGAAAAATTTCACTGTTTTTAAGTAAAAAATTACTAATTAATAGTAGAAAACTACACTGAAAAAAATTTAGTCGAGAAATTCGACTACTTTTGGATAGTTGAGTGCAAAACAGTTAAAGTAATTACTATTTTAGTTAATCAAACTGTCCTCGGGTTTTTAATTTTACTACTTTTTTGTAGTTAAACATTGGTAGTTTAATTTACTACTTTAAGTAGTTAAATTTTAAAGACAATTACAAAATCTTATTTTACCAACTACTTTCGTAGTTATTTTAACTACTTTTTCAAAGTCAATATAACTTTTTAAAGTCGGTTGAGGTCCTATTAAATTACTCCGGGTAGTTGAAAACTAGTCAAATCTACTACTTTTTTTACACTGAAAAAAAAAAAATTATTTGGATCAAATAAAAATTATTTGATCCAAATAAATGATTTACTTGTCTATTATCCAATAAACCTGTATTTGAACCAAATAACTATTTATTAGACCTAAGTATTTTATTTGATTGTATTAAGTATAGACTAATTTGTATCAAATACAAATTACTTGAGTCAAATAAATGGAATAATTGGAGCTAGTACATAATGTTTTGAATCAATTATGAAAATTATTTCATTCAAATAATATTTTATTCGACCTGAGTATTTTATTTTATCACATTAAATAAATAGTAATTTGTGTCAAATAAATTAAATATTTGGAGCTAATAACTGATAATTTAAATCAATTAAAAAAATTATTTCATTTATATTTTTAAAGCAAAAAAATATTAGTTTGCATCAATAAAATATAACCCCTCTTTTGTTTTTGAGTTTACTCTTACTTAATGTTATTATAAGTATGGTGATTTTCATTCATAACATCTTATTATTTATTATTTATTTAAATACTGATTATTTTACACTTATTTACTTATATTTAGTTAACACTTAATATAACCTAATATATAAACTATGAAATAAAATTTCGCACGGATGGTGGAATTGAGCCCGCGACGCACACAATACGAGACTTTTACGCTACCCACGAAGCCACGCTGACTTGGCTTCAAAATTACAAAAACACATAATTACAATAAATTATTTACTTGATCCAAATACTTTTTATTTGTTTTTAAAAAAGAAAATATTATAGCATTAAATAATTTGATTTACTATGACTCATAACATAATTTAATTGTGTTAAATAATTTTTATTAACGTTAAAAACCCAAATACTTGAGTGAAATAATTAAATGAATAGTTTTAAATAACTCACAAATTTCGTTTCAATAAATTATTTATTTGACTGAAATACTTTTTATTTGTTTTTATAAAATAATATATTAGCATTAAATAATACATTATTTATATTAAATAATTGGGTTTGCTTTAATCCATAAAATAAATTAATTGTGTCAAATAATTTTTATTTGTGTCCAAAAACCCAAATACTTGAGTGAAATAAATAAATGAATAGTTTCAAATAATTGAGCATTTGTATTAAATATATTCGTTTATTAAATTAAATTAATTATTTACTTGATCCAAAGAAAATTTATTTGGTTTAAATAAACGTGATTCAAATAATTCAAGTTATTTGAATCAAATACATATTTTTTAGATCTAACTAAAAAATATTTGAACGAAGTAAATATTTATCAAATAATTTGAATTAATTGAGTCAAATAATTTTTTTTTTTCAGTGTAGAGTGTACTAATTTTAAAGTGAAATATCTGTTAATTGTAATAGTGAAAGTGTATTTTTTTCAAACCGATTTCTCGCTAATTCATTAGTAGAAAATCACTAATTCAGATTTAAGGAGTATATATGGTTCTTATTAAAAAACTACTACTAGTACACTCAGAGAAAGGTCCTTTTGACACAACAAACATCATTTTGACACAAAAGGAATTTACTCTTATTTCAGAGCATAAGAGGATTTTCTTCTGTTCCAACCATAATTTCTTTTTGATAGGATCCGTTTGAGGCAAGAGGATTTAATCTTGTCTCAAAATGAATTTCTTTTTGACTATAAATTTGTCCTGTCATTTAATTACATTATCATTATTATTATTAAAATAATTTAATCAAGCTAATAGTTTTTAAAAAATAATGAGACTTACATTGTATAGTTTCTATAATATGTGGAGAAAATCCCCAATCTTGAAGAATTTTCTTCATGTTGACACAACCTAACTGTCACTTGAAGTGAAAAAAAATGAAAGTCGATATTTTTTCACGAAAATGAAAATCATTTTGTTACTAACGTCATATAATATTGCCTCGAAATTAATTCCGTTTGAGTCAAGAGGAAATCTAATTGCTTCTATAAAATTTCATTCAAGAGGATTTTCTTTTGTTTTCAAAAAGACCTTTTCTCTGAGTGATAGTAAAGGAAATTACTAGTTTAATTAGTATACGGTTACTATTTCATTTAAAAAATTTTACTTTAATATTGATGTATATATTTATGAGAATAATTTACCTATTAAGTCTTTGCTATCCGAAATTATACGATTTTAATACAGAATTTTACAAAATCAATTAAGGGCATGTGACGGATTATGACATCACTGGTACAATAAACAAAATTTGTTAGAAAACATTCTCATAAAATATAGGGGAGAGTAGCCTAAGACGGGCTAGCGCCTAAGACGGGCACCCTTTAATATCTTTGAAATAAATAAATTTATTAAACAATTGTGAATGTAGATATATAGTCGAGATGTATCTAATTAATTTAAAAGTATTTCTTTGTACTTTCCAAAAAAATATAAATAATAAGAGGGAAAAATGTTTTTAGCACTTCGAAAGATGAAATACAAACTAGTTTTCAAATTGGAAATTTTCTAAATTTAATGTCATTTGGAATGGAAGTATTGATTTTATCTCAAAGACTATTCTCTAATGTTTGAAAATCTTACATATATTTAATTGATATTTACTTTATATAATTAAAAAACGTAAATATATTAAAAACAAGCCTGTCGCCTAATTGTTAGAAAGATTTTTCCTTCTTTTCAATTGTTTAGTTTTTATCATTCAATTACGTTATTATGTAAATTTAATTTTGTTCTAACTATTCTCATTTAAACATCGTTCATCTATTTCATAGAATTTCTTTTCTTTTACATTTTTTTAAAAATTCCCAAAATTGTATTCATTCTTTTTTTATTCAATTTGTGAAATAATTCACTAATTTTTCTAATTTAACATTTTTTTCTCTTTAATTAGTAGTATATTTCAACGTTTTGGTTATTATCATCTTATTTATCATTTTAATATTTTAATATAAAAAAATGTCCGTAAACAGTTTAATTTTTTGAAAAGAGTTTCTACTTTTTTATATATTTTTGTGTCACTATTTCATTCTAGTGTTGTTTTTTTTAATTTTTTCTTCATTTCTTTAATAAACTTTTTACAAATAAACATTGGGAGATTTTATCTACTGGTTATATTTTAAAAACATCAATTTTTGATTTATATCATGATATTTATCAGCCCTGCTTTGCCGTCACTTTTAAGAGCATGTGATGGAGAATGACGTCACGATATAGGAAAAATTTGTCCGTAAACTTTCTTCTAAAATACATTATATGTGACGCGCTCCGAAGAAAGGTATCTAAGAAGCAAAAAACCAATTTTTGAATTATGATTGATTTAACAACATTGAAGGTTCCTTTTTCATTATCTCAAATGAATTCATCTTTTCTGTAAACTTACCGTTTTGCTTCTTATGTACCTTTTTTTAGAGAGCGTCACACATTTTGACACTAAACTTTGTGGAAATTACTTAGTTTATCATTAGGAAGGTTTCTCTGACCCAAATTTGTTTGAATTTTACCTTAAAATTAATTTTTAACAAATTACGCTGTTTTTTTGAAATATTAAAAAGTTGGTTTCAAATTAAAATTCAAACAAACTTGGGTCAGAGAGACCTTCCTAACGATATATTTAGTAATTGCACAAAGTTTAGTGTCAAAATATATGGGAAAATCCACAGAACCGGTCGATTTTCACTTATAAAAATAAAAATTTTCAAATTACGAGCACACCTTTCATTTATGGTTTATTTTATTTGAAAAGTATTTAAGAACAATTACCTTCTTGCGTGATCCATTTTATTTTAATGCCGTTTGAGTTAAAAGCCAAAAACGAAAATACCTATGTAATCTTTGTTCAGAAAATTTTAATGAAAAATGTGTACTTCATTCTTTTGTTTTTTGCATATATATTTGTAATATTTGCAAAACATTTTGAATAATAAAATATGATAAAATACAATTATTTATATACAATTCATATTTACAATTAACATAGGTAATAATTAATAAATTATAATTTCATCTTAGCATTTATTTTTTTATTTTGAAAATTAAATTATCTGAACCAATACCTAAACAGACATTATTGACATTGATTTTGATACAAGTTTGAAAATAAAACAAATGAATGGTTATTTCATTTTTCATATTTATAAATACCTTCATTCAGTTAAATTTCTTTTAATTTTAGTTTTATTTTTAACTTTTAGATATTATAAATTGAAAATAGAATTTGGCGTTTGTATATAAAAATTATAATAATGTCTTTAAATAATCACACATGTTTTTAATTCATTATATTTTAATTTGTAGTTGTGCTCCTGAAAAAAGGCTAAGTTTTGAATCGTTCACGATCAAATATAGAGTGTTAATTTTTGTAATATTTTCTTTAATTCTAATCGCACACTGTTCTATTATACCTAGATTTGTTCATCTGCTAAAAAACAACAAGTACCAATTTGAAAAATTCAAATCGAAGAATCGCCGTAAAAAATATTTATAAAAATGTATAGGTATTTCATTATTTTAAAATAATGAGTAACGCTACTTTCAGCGACTACCATTTCTTTTTAATTAAGGGCACATATTTTTTTCTGCCTTCAATAGATTCTACACTAAGTAAAGTATAATTCACCATCATTTGGAATTGTTTCTATCTATGCCGAACAAGTCATACCCATAAGAATTAAAATTGATACCTAGAATAACACGACAAATTTGAATTTTTAAGTAACTTAACTCTATTTTATTTTTTATATAAGACGAAAAGGTTTGCATTTACTCAATTTTCTTAGTTTAATTGGTTATCAGGGATACTATAAATTGGTAGAAATTTGAAAAAGATTAATATGATACTTCTAAAATAGAAAAATCTGTGAGTAACATGAAATCGACCGGTTCTGTGGATTCGCCCATATAGTACACGGAAAAAAATTAATCACAAAATTTGAAAAGAGTTGAATTCTTAAGGTAGTTCTTTTGGTTCAGTGGTTCTCAACTCAAAATTTGTCATTATTTACTTATTTTGTGATGTTTAATGAATAGCGACAACTTCAAGGTGTAGAGTCTCTCTCTTTTGTATTTATTAAAAAAAAATGAATAAAACCTCAAAACGTGTTTTTCAAAATACTATTTTTCGAAATTTAGTACCGCAAGCCACATTTTTAAAAACGGGATCTTATTCCCTATATACTTTAAAATATAGTTTAGTAGTTTTTATTTTTAAACCTAAAGAAAATTCATTGCGTGGTTAGCAAAATTGTATTTTTTAACCATGGCTTCTACTTTCTTCCATGTTAAAAAGTTCAACTTCATTCTCAAATATCTTAAGAAGTAGCACCGCTTCCTACTTTTAAAAAAAATATCATTTTATTCGTTGAATGTTTTATTATATGTGTACGTCCATATGAAAAGGGCCCAGGTTGTCGATTTTATTTATCGAGATATTCGCATTTTTCTAAAGATTCAGATTTTCGAAATTTTTTTTATTGCTGAAAAACAAACTACGTAATGTCCTTCGCCGAATCATGCATTTACAATAACTTTATAGTAATTAAAAACACAAAGAAATCTTATTTTTAATTTTAAAAATGCATGGGCGCTAATGGAAATCTTGAACTTTAAACTCGTTTTTCTCAAAACTAGGATTTTGATACTTTTAACTTTGAATGCTTATAACTTTGTGAATTTTTCATCTAAAGGGGTCCAAGACCTCTCGAAATGTTCGAAATTTAATAAAGAATATGGTCATATAGATAAGTCCAATAGTGCCAAAGTGGGCCCTTTTCATATGGACGTACACATATGATATTTCAATTAGAAAAATATTTAAAGAAAAATTGTTTTCGAGAGAACTACCTTAATTGCAGAGAATTAAAAATGTATCTAAATTAAGCATTATAATCAAACTTTTTATAATAAGTTATGCTTTATTTTGCAAAACTTTATATCAGAAAATGACATTTTATGAAATCTCTAATTTAGAGATATGTTCATTTATCAACCTAGAAATATATAAAAAAGGTTATGCTAAAACATATTTTATTATTCGAAAAAGTTTAAAAATGTTTAGTTTTCGGGATGTAATGAAGATTTGACTGAATTCACTGCAAAAAGTAAGTATCTTAATCTAAGATACATTTGTAGTCACTTTTAAGATGTTTCCGAAAAGTTAGCAAAAGTATCTTAAAATGCATTAGTTTTCTAAGATAGAAGCTGAAATATAAGATACTTTAAACGTCTTAAAAGTGACTACAATGCATTTTAAGATGTTTCTTTTTACAGTGAATTTAGATCGACTTTTTTATTAAAAAATTTATTCTAAAAAATAATTATTTTTGTCGAATACTTTTAAACAAAACGTTTTACTATTTTTTTTTAAATTTTTAAACACATACATTCTAAGTAATCCGTTTGCTCTAAATTTCAATAATAACTTAAATTCTATTCGTAATGGTCTATGCATAAAATGAGGAATTATACAATATGTAACATTAAATTACTTTATTTCTTATTCTAATATTAAAATTAAATTTTTTTACCAAAGAATTGAAAAAATAGATAAAGAGCATAATAATTGTGAATGTTGCTGCGATGCATTGGCTGGATCAGTCATTTGCTTTTTTATTGTATATTTTTCATATATCACAGAATTAGAGATTTCTAATATTGTTTTTAGGCATAAGAATATGTATTCTTTACAATACTAATATTTTAATCTGATATAAATCCATATTTTAATTTTAAAGATTTTATTACATCTTACTTTTGTTTTTAGAGATAATTTATGCTTGAATCTCATAATTAAATATCAAATTTGGATATTAATTTTTTTCCGTGTATTTTAGAAGAAAGTTTACGGACAAATTTTGCCTATATACTAATCAGGAGTATATTTATTTGCTTGATCCAAAATTCATTCGCCTGTGTAATTATTGTTTCACGTATCATAGAATTTTTACAATTTATATACATTTAGATATATAAAGCTGTCAATACTCGTAGACGTTATTAGCGTCAAGCTCGTTTTACGCTTGTCAATGTAGATGATTGAGTTGCAAGAGAAATCGAGAGGAAGTTGATAATAAAACATTTTTGCCTCGATCAAACTTGAGCTTCTGTTTCTGATCTGGAAATTAGGGAAAAGGAGAAAGAAACGACGAAATGCCTGAAACTCTATTGAGCCGTGTTGAAGAGAAAAGAAAGGGGGTGGTTTCGGGGACAAGGCAGAGGAAATGAATAAAAGAGGAATTGAGAGAAAGAGAGGGCAAAGCCCCTAGAAGGAGGTTACCTCGTTTTCTCGTGACGTGTCGCGCCCTAGCTTAACGAGATTCTAGAAGTGCAGCAGTCATTTTTCCAAGGGTGGGGTTTTTGGCACACAGTAACGCAGCACAACTTTTTATTTTCCTTAATAGATCGATCCATGAATGAAACTTTCCGAATACAAACACATCTTACACTGATTAAGCAAAAAACTTTGCAAAAATCTCGAGAGATATTCTTTCTGATGCTCAGATTCCAGGAGACATTCACGCGGACTTTAATGTAGAAAAACAGAAAACAGAATGAAAGATTGCGAGACACTGCACTATGGATATAATGCTTGGAAATTGAAGAAAAAAACATTGATAAATTTCTGCTTGCATTGGGAATTTGGTAATTTCTGCAACTCTAAGCTGTACAAAATGGCAGCCTTAGTGAAAAGTCCCATTATTATTAGAATTTAGATCAGTGACGGTTCATTAATCACGATTCATTTGCATTTATTTCCAAAGGGACTAAATAACATGGAATGGACTTTTGCCAACGAAGAATTATTGCGCTGGGAATATTCTACCTAAGAGGAAATGTCCTTTATACTTTTCAAAATTATGGAAAGAGTGATATTCCTCCTGCTTCATTATTGCAATTGACACCTATACACTCAGCAAAAGAATATATTATATTTTAAAATTGAAGAGGCAGTACATCTATTACGATTTTTCGTGTAATTCAGACGAACCGTAGTCGTTTATTTAAAATTTACATCGAAAGAGGATATTCTCAAAATTGAAGAAGAATATCTCACTTCTTTTACTGGAGATATTTTCTCAATAAATATGAGAATTTTGTAAGAGGAAAAAGATTTTTACAGTATTTTTCTTTTAAATTCATCTTCAACTTAATTTAATAACAGGTAGGTAGTGTAGAAAAAATGTATTTGTAAAAGGCAGCACTGACCTTACATTAACAGGGTAAAGCAACATTGTCTTTTGATGCCCTATATGAACCTATTTTTTAATTTAGATACTGGGTGCAAAAAAGTTATGTTTTTTACTCCAAAAATTTTGTTTCTGTTATTAGTGGGAAAATCACCATTTTATCACTAGTGGAAAAAGTGACTATTTTGGACACTAGTTGGGAAAGTGGTAATTTTTTTAATAAGCCGAGGATTATGATCATTTCATGGACATTTTGCTTCAACGTCAGAAAAAGTATTTGCTTCCACCAGAAGGAAGCAAATAAAGTAATTGTTATACTTTATTTGAAATAAAAATTTCAAAATTGCAATTTATTTTCGAAAATGTTGACAAAATATAAACTTTATAAAATCGATTTGTTTTGAAGCAAGGAATATGATTTTTTATATATTAAATTAAATTTATAGGTCAAAAAATTTTTTTTTTTTAAAAATTAAAATTCAATAAAAAC
The DNA here is from genome assembly GCA_037103525.1 of Ganaspis brasiliensis. NCBI lineage: Eukaryota > Metazoa > Arthropoda > Insecta > Hymenoptera > Figitidae > Ganaspis > Ganaspis brasiliensis. Next base: position 147,219 of record JAZKLR010000584.1, on the reverse strand, counting down.
TTTTGTAATGGTTATTTTTAAAAACCCTTGTGTCTGATTCCAGATTTTAGCAGTAAAAATAGCCATACCAAATTTAATTAAAATCCTTTAAAGCCTTCTCTAGTTATCGTGTTCACAAGAATAGTACATTCACACACACATGGGATTATTATTTACATTCAAAAATTAGATTTGTCTAGAATAATTTTTTTTTTAATCTATACTGAAAAATAATACGTATTTTTGGTATTTCGTGATTTGATGAAAATTACAGAATTTATAAATTATTGAAATTTGACGTTTTCAACAAATGGATATTTTTTGAGTGCGTTTTTATCCGTTAATAACAAGAAAATAAAAATAATGTGCTGCATGAAATTTGCTGCAAATTTCATGAATTTTACAGATATGTAATAAAAACTCATGTATTTGCAATGAAAGAACCTCAAAAATCAAAATTAAAGTTAAAAATGTTTTTCTCAAAGAAAGACTTAATCGATTTTTAAATTTTTTGTGTCAACATAATCTTTGAGAAATAAGGAATTTTTTCTCATTTATGCGAATATGGCGTTTTTTTTCTTTTAATTGAAATTTGTAATTTTGTAGCTTAGTGTACAGAGTTTAGAGCTGTATTATATAAACATATAACTTAGTTTTGTTTTATATGTGTTGCAAGTCATTTGTTTTAATTTTTATGACAAATAAAACAAAGCTAAGTTATACTCTTATATAATTCAGATTTAAACTCTGTACACTGAGCTAAAAAATTGAAAATATCAATTAAAAAAATGCCATATTTGCATAAATGGGAAAAAATTCCTTATTTTTTAAAGTTTATGTTATTAACACGACAAATTTTAAAATCAATAATGTCTTTCTTTGAATGTTAACGGAGAAAAACGCCTTTAAAAAATACCCTTTTGTTGAAAACATCAAATTTCAATAATTTATAACTTTTGTAACTGTCATCAAATCACGAAATACAAAAAAGACGTATGTATTATTTTTCAGTATAGATTCAAAAAAAAATTATTCCAGGCAAATCTAATTTTTGAATGTAAATAATCCGAAAAATGCCCCACATACATCTGGACATTTGATATATATAACACATTTCTAGATAAAAGAAAATTAATTTGAAGCATTGTAAAAAATTTGTAAATTTAAACAAATAAAAAGCTTTCTCCTTGAGGAAGCAAAAGCGGAAAAAGTTACCATTTGAATGACTAATGGAAAGGAATATTAATTTCCACCACTAGTAGGATAAATGATTATTTCCGTTACTGGTGTGGAATAAGATTATTTTCGTCATCTGTTGTAAAACGACTATTTCCGCCCCTAGTGAAGAAATGACCATTATGGATACTAGTGGGGAAATTTTTTTTAAAAAATGGAAGAAAATATCCATTTCAGTCACTAATGGAAAATTTTTTACCAGTTTGAAGAAATGTCAATTTCCGTCATTGGTATGGGAAAAGATCATTTTCATTAGCAGTGGGAAAAGTAATCATTTTTGTCACTAGCGGTAACAATGTTTATTTTTATCACTATTCAGCGAATCAAAAAAAAAGTCTAAAATTATTCAGAAATTAACATTTTAGCAACAACAAAAAAATGATAACAATTAATGAAAATCTTTGTTCTATGCATTTTAAGTTAAGCTGAATAAACATTATCTACATCTTGTGTTCAAAATTTATTTCTTAAAGTCGTAAAAACTCGAAAACTGGTATTTATACAAGTTGGTTGGAAATTTCGACATGTTAATAAATTGTAAAGTGCACAGAAGAAACTGTCTCCGAGGATATTTTAATTTAAGTTTTAATTACTTTTTGAGTAAATAACACAGTTAGTAAAAAATATTACTATATTATTAAATGAACTTGCCTTTGCAAATACTAAAAAGAGTAAGGACCTTTGTGATGATTTTATTTCCAAATCAACAGAATATTAATATTTACCACGATTATGTGAAAAATAGAAAGAACAATTTTTTTAAATAACACGATAATAATGCTTTCAAAGTGTTCTGAATTGAAAAAAAAGTATGGAAAAATAATAATATTTATTAATTATTGTACAGCAAATCATCAAATGTAGATATTGAACAATGAATATATAAAAAGTGTTATGAAAATATTAATAGATATTGAGTAAAAATAAATTTACTTTTATATTACGTAAGACACAGAAATAAAGTCAAAAAAGGAAGCATTGGGTTATCAGCAGTGATATCGGAGAAAAAAGTACATTTTCTAGTTTCCGGTTTCAGCGGGTCAACGTCGAGGATATTCGATCCTGGCACTACACCCACGGGCATAACATTTACTCGCTTCGCTTGATAAAAGTGTGTTTTACTTTCTTTTTACTTTTTCCATCACTATTCACATTTTACATATTGTTAATAGAAACCACTTTGTACTTAATTGGAAAGTAAAGTGGTTTCCAAATGAATGTTTATACCTAAACAAAAAAACTCGGAAATTTTTTAAACCTCACTTGAAATAAATTAATGCTCTCATTTTGCAAAGTTTACAGCTCTCATTTATTTACCTTTTCACTGGCAAGAAAATAGCGAAACTTTTAAAATCTTGTTAAGAAACTTCTTTAAATTTAAAATGGTCTTTTTGATTAATTTAAATTTGAACTTTTGACTGTTCTGATGAAACATCAACTTTTTTTCACAAATTAGTTGATTTTATACTAAATAAACATGTAGGTAATCGTTAACGAAACTAAGAAATTAGTAATGGTAAGTATAACTTTCTAGTATAACTATAAATACATAAAACTCTAGTTTTATACAACAATTGTCTGATTGTACGAACTTTTAGTGATTAATGTAGTATTAAATTTGTGTCTGCTTAAAATTTGGCAAAACCTTGTTTAAATATTTTTGTATCTAAGAATTTTGTGGAAAATAAAAACAAAAATTTATAAAGAAAGAAAAAAGAAAAAATTTCAAGACAAATGCGGTTGGTTTATCTTGTTTCACAACTGTTTTCATTTTTTTACTGTGCACAAAGTTCGTACCACTTTTTAGTAGTATGATACCGCTTTAGTCAGACAGTCCTTAAGTACGACACTTTCACTTATGCAAAAAGAATTTTATTATACGTAACAAATATATTTTATTTTATAACACGTTATTTTAAAAAATGTTTAAGTATTTTTTGTTCACTTGACAAATTTATTTATTTTATAAAAGTTCATTCCTATTAATAATTTTATATATACTAAAACTGAATTTTTAACTCTCATTTATAAAAAATAAAATAAAAATTTTGAAATCAAGAATAAATTTTGTTCAATTTGTGAAATACTACACTGCAAAAAGAAACATCTTAAAATTAAAACTTATTGTAGTGCAGTCGAAAATTAGCAACAAATTAACCAATTTATTTATTATTAAAACTTCTTTTCTTAATATTTCTTATTGTAGCAGAGGACAAATTTTGTTTTCTATTAGCCAAATCATAAACAAACTTTAACGACTTCGACCGAAATCAAATTAATTAAAATTGAGGTTAATTAAAATATGTATATTCTAAACAAGTATATCGGGAATCGAATATTAACGATAAAACCAAAGATTATAATAAAAAAGAATACGTAATATACTAGAGAATACATGTGAAATTAAAAACAAATGAGAGATTTGAAAAATAAAGATTACAAGAGAAGTTTCATTAACATGAGATTCTTTGGTCATATAAAGGAAATGTTGTAAATTTGGTTAACAGAACATCATCAGATTATGCATATAGCATCTACTATAATATGTCCCCACTACACAATAACTGTAGCCATTCAACTTGGAAGCTATTGTTTATACTACCTTTCACCAAACTACTATACGCATCAATCAAAGTCTCTGAACCTCTGTTTCAAACATAAATGTAAGTCACCATGTTCATATACGATTTAATTAAATTATCTTATCAAAGGGTGTTTTTATTAAAAATCCCAAGTGTTGACTTATTATTTGTAATTTCAGAAAAATATCGTTAACAATCTTTTTAAAGAAATAAAACAAAAAAAAAACTCAAAATGATCAAAAAGTGAAAAATAACAACGATGAATTAATTCGTTATTGTTTGAACAAGGAGAAAAAACATCTGAATAGCCATACGTCAAAATGCTTTCAAAAGCATGTGTAATTCGTTTGATATGACATTTAGTTGATTTTATGGCAATGCTTTTGATACTGAAATTGTAGACCTTGATGCAAATGCAATGCTATATAATATCGAGTAAATATTATATCAAATTAATTACATATGCTTTTGGACGTATTTGAATAAATCCGAAATGTAAGCACTTCGTGAAACTTTACATCGATTTATTGTAAACTACATTTATTTTCAAAGCGAATAAAAGTAAGAGAATTAATAATAAAATTATATTGGTTTCGAATATTTCTAATATTTGTTTAAATCTTGTTTTTGTTATAGACAAATTGGTTTTAAAAATTACAAAAAACCATAGACTATTTAGAAAGTTAGTATTTCAGGTAATAGCTATTATTAATTAAAATAATTTATTTCTTGACTTATTATTTACTGTTTATAGTTAATCGGTCATCGAACAATAGTTTTTTAATGAAAATGTTTCAAAAATGGACAAATGTTGTTACATTTTTAGCGTTTTTCAAAGAAACCTTTTTTACAAGTCTATTTTTTCTTACTTAAGTAAATAATAGCTTATTTTCTTTAGAAAAACAAACTCTACAACTCCACTTAGTCAGATTTTTGATAAAGTGAACCATTTTTTAAATAAATCAGTTTGTTTATAAATATTTAGAAATATGTTTTTAAATAAATTACTGTATTTGAGAAATGGTCCACTTTTTTAAAAATCTGACGAGGTGAAGTTGTAGAGTTTGTTTTTATGAAGAAAATAAGCTATTATTTACTAAAATTGAACCATTTTAAAAAAATGGTAAGAAAAGATAGACTTGTAAAAAAGGTATCTTTGAAAAACGTTAAAAATTAAACAACATTTGTTCATTTTTGAAACATTTTCATTAAAAAAATATTGGCCGATGTCCGATTAACTATCTATTAATACATTAATAGTGAATGTAATAAGTAAGAAATATAATAAGTAATATAATAAATCTCACTTATATAATAAGTAAGAAAATAAATGATATTGATTAATAATCGCTATAAACTGAAATACTAACTTTTGTCAGGGACTGCTCACCGCAAAAATACCTTAAATGGATAGTTCTTGTTTTGATTTACAACCTAGGAAAAATTAAGAAAAATAAAAATTAATATATAAATATTGTTACCAACATAATTTAATTTTATATAATTACAAATAATATATATTCTATCCATCATAATTATATTTCAATACAAACAATTATTCGTTAATTATTGAAACAATACTTTGTTAAATACTTTTGAAGCAATTATTTTAATCAAAATTCATTGAACAGAATTGTATAGAATGATTCAAACAACACAGCGGGCAATTGTTTGTCAAATTTGGGTAAAAATTGTAATTGTTCAATAAATTAAAAGAAAAAAAAAGTAAATAATTAGTACTTGACAAAACATTTTGTTTCAAAATAATTTTAAAAAACTGAGAATTAAAAGATTATTTTTGAATAAATATTTATTTTATCCAAGTAAATATTATTTAAATCAAATCAAATTTATTTTAGACAATCTCTTGGCTTGGTTAAGGATATTTAACCGATTGACATAACCTCAAATTAAAAAATGTTTTTTTAACACAAAATAAAAATATTATTAAAATTGATTTCACCTAATTTTGAAAGATACTGTTGTAAATTTTTCAAAAAAGTAGGTTAATATAAATTTATAAATTTTGTTCTGAAATAATTATTATTTCACATTTTGTGTTTTTTCTTTAAAGTTTGTGAAAAATTGCAATTTTCATCCAATTTTGACAAATAATAGCTAATTTTAATCTTTGAAATATTCTCTACGAATCAATTCGTTGGATTTTTTTTTTTTTTTTTAATATAAAATACTCTTTAAATCTGAATTAATTAAAAACAACGAACTATTAGTAAAATCGTAGCTGAGTTATTTTTGTTTCTGCCATTAGTGAAAAATAACTAATTATTAGTAAAAAAAAAATTAAAAAATAGTTTAAATTAGACTAATTGAATTAGTAAACAAAATTTTACTAAAATATTAGTTATTTTGACAAAACGTAAAAATGAATTTGACTAATAATTAGTTATTTTTTATTAAATGATTAGTAGAAATATAACTATTTGAATTAGTGACTGGGTTTTTACTTTCAAATTAGTTATTTTTAACTGAATTAATTTGAACTTAATCTGATTAATTAAAATTAATTCAGATTAAATTAAATTAAAGGTAAAATTTAATTCAGATTAAGAGAGAGATAAATTTTATTTGTTAACTAATTTTGTAACAAAATATTATTAACAAAATCCGACGAATTAATTCGTAGAGATTAAGAGGAGATATTATTTGTCAAAATTGGATGAAATTTACAATTGTTCACAAACTTAAAAGATAAAATACAAAATCGACGCCTCCCATTCATAAAACTATAACATTATCCTCAATGCGAAATAATTTTAAGTTAAAAACAAGTGCAATATCAATTTAACAAAAACAAGCGTGCAAGAGAATTTTATCCTAATATTCAGTGCAAGACAATTATAAGATAAAGTTGCGTGCAATTTAAAAATATTATGTGAAGCAGGGTGCAAAATGATTTTATAAAAAACTTCAATGCAAGACAATTTTAACTTTTAATTCAATGGAAAACAATTATTATCTAAATCTAAAACCAACATTACAACGATTTTTTATAGCGATTATGTCCAATATCAATTAAAAAAGTTTGATTCATATTAAAATTATAAGCCCATTCACGCGACATATATTACTTCAGTAATATATTTTTGATCTCGTATATTTCAATTTGTTAAAATATTGTATATTGGATGCTTTACTTATATTTTTAATTATCGTTTAAAACAATATAAGTATTATTAAAAAATTAATCAAAATAGTACTAATTATTACTTTTTATTAAACTACTATTGAGTAATTGCTTCTACATAAATATACATATATCTTAATTAAAATAATTCATTGCTTATTTATTTATGAGTAAAACTGTAAAGTAAGGAAAAATAGTAATCTTTTATTTATTACCTTTTTAATCTCATTTTTTATTAAACTATCTTTTAATATAATCAATTATCAAACTCAATTACATAGAGTTTTAAAAAATATATGAAAATTATCGAACTAAAAACTATAATTCGCTTTCATGTTGTGACATTTATTTATAAAATAAATGTAATAAATGTGTTTTTTAACACAAAAATTCGTTTTTCGGTTTAAAAAATCAGGAGTGTTAGTTTTCGTGGAAACCTACGATTGAAATGTTTTTTTTTCGTAACACAATACAAAAATTTTTAACAGTAATAGGTACATCTTTTGTATTTATCAATTAGTTTGATTCAAAAATAAATAATTAAATAATTTTAATTAGTGATATTTTTCATTTTCAATAATACTTATATTATTTTAAAAAATAATAAAAACTTAAGTAAAGCATTCAATATGTTATATTCTAACAAATTGGAATAAATAAGATTCAAAATTCATTACTAAAATAATGTGACATAAATGGGCTGATAATTTTAGAATTAATAAAAATTTTCTAACTAATATTGGACATAACCGCTATAAAAAAATCGTTGTAATTTTGTTTTTAGATTTAGATAATAATAATTGTTTTCCATTGAATTAAAATTTAAAATTGTCTTGCATTTAAGTTTTTTATAAAATCATTTTGCACCCTGCTTCACATAATATTATTAAATTGCACGCAACTTTATCTTATAATTGTCTTGCACTGAATATTAGGATAAAATTCTCTTGCACGCTTGTTTTTGTTAAATTGATATTGCACTTGTTTTTAACTTAAAATTATTTCGCATTGAGAATAATGTTATAGTTTTATGAACGGGAGGCGTCGAAATGTTAAATAATTATTATTTCATAAAAAAGTTTGTATCAACCTAATTTTTTTTTAAAAAATGTACAACTGTGTCATTTAAAATTGAGTGAAATCAATTTTAAGAATGTTTTTATTTTATGTGAAAAACCATTTTCTAGTTTGAGGTTATGTCAATAGGTTGAACATCCTTAAGGGGTTACGCCTAGTTGTTTAGGTCAAAAAAATCGATTTTTGGGTTTTTGCATTTTCTGAGAGTATAATACCTAAAGATTGTGAATCTAAAGTCAGTTTTTAAAAATTCAAAATAGCGGATCCAATATGGCAGACAACATTTTTAAAAAATCTTTGATTTGCTTGAAACTTGTTATTCGGGGGTTTTTGGGGTTGCTGATTACGAATCTAAAGTCAGTTTTACAAAATTGAATATGTCGGATCAAATATGGTGAACAAACTTTTTAAAAATTTTTTTGGTTTGCAAAACCATTTTTAAGAAATGCATTTTTTAAAAACCTATTGCAGTTAAATATTTTAAAATATTTTTTGGTTGTTATTTCTTTTTTTAAAAAAATTTTATGAAAAAGAAAAAAAAATTGTCAAATATTACTCTCTTTTTGCCTATGACAACTAGGCGTAACCCCTTAAGCAATTTTTGTTTTAATTCAAGTTATATTTATTTTGATCAAATTAATATTTATTTTAATCTCTAATTTATTCGTTATTTGACTCCAATAATGTTCTTTTGATGCAGCACACGGAGAAAAATCAGGTTAGAGATAATAAAACAAAATTTAAAACTTTTGTAAAACTTCCGTATTCTGATTCTCCTGTTTTAATATTGAATCTAATCAGTTCAGAAATTCTAAATTGTTTAGAAATCATTCCTAGACTGTTTAGGAATCATTACTTAAGCTGTCTAAGAGTAATTACTACACTGTTTAGGAATAAACGGTATGTTAATGAAATTAGTATAATATAGTAGTTCTAGGGATGGGGGGAAGGTTGAAACTATTCGCTCTATGGAAAAAAGGGAAATATGTATATGCAACAGAATAATATTAATAATAATAATAATAATAATTCAATAAATATCAAAAGTCGAATAAACAATTTAAAGCAAAGGAATACAGATTTTATTTAAGATTTTTTAAATTTATATTTGGTATCAACGTGTAAAAAAAATAGTTATAAGATCGACAAATGTGCATTAATTACTACATTCAAAGGAGCACTTGTCGATTTAAAATAGAAATTCGTGCAATTTCCGTGTAAGAAAAAAGACAGCAAAGACTTTGATCACGCAACAAATTCAAGCTCTTTTCTGCAATGTTAATTGACGAAATATTTGAACCAAATCTGAGAAATGTTTCTTGGATTGAAATAAGGTTAACAATTTTTTTTTATCAATTCAGTATAAAAATAGATCTACTTGGCCCGATTAAAAGTAGGGCGCCAGTCGGGCGCTAGTTGGGCCATTTTTTATTAAGTTTCTTAGTTACTGAATAACTAAGAAAAATTATCTATTAGAAGATGTTTTCAGAACTCTCTTTTTAAAAGAAAGACTAGATTAACATAAATCCAATGATCCAAGTTATAATTTTCCTACTGACCTCAAGTGAATGTAGACGACACTTTTTTTTCTCTACAATTTTCTGATGACAGATTACTGAACTTTTACACATTATTATACGAAAAAATAAAAACACTCAAGTTGTGTTTATAAACCAAATCAATGTGCACTTGTCAGGTAAAAGATCAATTTGAATGAATACGTTCCTTTGAACCACATCAGTATTTTATCAGAGATACTTTTGCAGAGTGAACAAATAAGATAATTAAAATGAAAACCGGCTTTCAATTGCAGATATTGTCTGATTGTAGAAAAATTTTATTTTGTATGTTTCATATTTACAGAGCTTAATGCATCTTTTGTGGAAAGTCTGAAAACGATGCCAAATCAATAAAGCCGAATTGGCTGGCAGCGTGAATACGTATGTCGATGCGAAAATAAATTTTTTACCAATCACGGCTAAGAAAACATTCTTCTCGGAGAGTAGCTCTCTGGAGAATTCTGGATCTTTTAAATTTTATAAAGCTTGCAATCTAGGTATAAGATCATATATTTTCTCTGGCTTTTTAGATGAAAAACAAATTTTTATAGTCCAAAAGAAACAGTCAATCTTGTATTATATATGCAAATTAATGTGAATCACGTCAGCAGAAATCGGTTTACTAACAACAGTCTAATTACTCGTTATAATATATTAATCAATATGCTCAAGTAATTAGCGTGCGGATGCGTCTATGATTTTGATTGAGTAATTAGCATAAAACTCAGCATAATTACAACAGCTATTAGAAAAAGGGTGGAAAAAAACTTCCATTGGCCTACTGCCATGTGCTTCTGAATTTTATCTTCCTCTTAATCTTAATTTCAATAGTTAAAAGTCAACGAACTTGGAGCTGAACAAAACTCGTGTAAATGAAACTTTACATCAGAGAAGTAACCACGGATTTTACTGATATGGAGTTTGATCATGCGACGAAAAGCAACACTTTTTGCCTGATTTATATATTCCTTTCGTTTAAATTCTGGGTCAAACTATTCGCACCAATTACAACTTCATTCATATTTTTTTTATGGTGAAAAACTTTGGGTATAACATAAAACTGAAAATATGCGTCTTATGGGAATAAAAGTCAGGAATTTTGGTTTTGTAAACAGAAGATGAGATTTTTTTAAATTGAGTAAACAAGTCAACAAGAAAATTGTGAGCGAGAAAAGCTTCACTGATAAAAACTCATTGATATTAGATTATATTGAAAATATACGACACATAACGGAAATAGGTGCAGTGGAAACTTTGAGAGATTGCTAGAAATGTTGATCGTATCGGTTTGGCATTTTGGACCCATTGCTTTTTAGTTGATCGACTAACCCAAACTATACCCGTATAAGTATCTTTTCTGATTGGCTTCTTTTTTTCAAAATGTATAATTTTTCTTCAAGAATAATTATTTAGTTTTTGAGTGATTGAAAAAAAAAAATAAAAGTAAATATTAATAAAATCTTGAAAAATTGTATGCTTCTACCAATAAGTGCAAAATAACTGAATAATATATATTATTCAAAATAATTAATTATTAGGAAAAATGACAATTTAATTGTTAGTTAAAAAATAACTTTAAAAAATAGTTAGATTTGACTAACCGAATTAGTTGAGGGCATGTGATGGACAATGACATCACTAGGGCAAAGGCAATATTTTTCCGTAAACTTTCTCTCAAAGTGCAGAATATTTTGACACCAAACTTTGTAAAATTACTTAAAATATCATTTAAAAGGTCTGCTAGACCCGAGTTTGTTTACATTTTGCCTTAAAATTAATTCTTTTTAAATATTCTATTTTTCGGAAATTCAAAAAAATTAATTTCAAGACGAAATTTAAATGGACTAGACAAACATTTATAATACATAGAAAAAAATATTGTAACAGTGACTATTCAAATGGTTGGTTAATTACTACTTTCTTAAGTTTATCTTAACTGTGAAGGTAGTTAACCTGACCATTTCTATGGTCAAATTAACCATTTTTGTTAGTTAATATAGCCCAAATGTAAATGTAATGTAAACTTATTAACTTTAGCTTTTTCATTATAAACTGCTTTAGGTAATTTTACAAAGTTTTGTGACAAAATATTGAATAATTTAAGAAAAAGTTTACACATAAATTTTGCCTGTACGAATGACATCATTCTCGATTACGCGCCTTTAAGGCAATGTGATGGATAATAACGTCTCTGATATGGGTCAAAATTTTTCCGTGGTTTTATACTCTTTAAAAAATTAATATTTTTTCAAGAAACTCAGTAGAATTATCTTAAATATGGTTTAGAAGGTCTGGCTGATTCAAATTTGTTGGGATTTTGACTAAAAAATAATTTTGATAAGATTTAGTGTTTTTCAATCATTTTTCAACAAATTTATTTCTCGGAGGCAAAATCCCAACAAACTTGGAACAGGCAAACTTTCTAGATCATATTTTAGGTCATTCTACCAATTTTTATGAAAAAATATTTTTTATTTTAAGAGTAAATCGTAGAAAAGCGTGTCCCGTACTAGTGACATAACCTAAAAATTAATTGAATTAATAATTAGTTATTTTATACTAATTAATCAGTATTAAATATGACTATTTAAATAAATAACTGTATTTTTCCTATAAAATTAGTTACCTATATTTTTTTTTACTAATTCAGATTTAGTGTATAAAGAATTAATTAACCTAAATTTCAAAAAAAAAAATATACATTGTCAAAATACACATTAAGAAATATTTTAATAGGCTTGAAAGTAATTAACCCAAATCCCAAACAATCTAACAATTTAAATTTCAATTTCTCTTATTTTAATTAATCTCAAATTCAATTCATGTAAATTTCAAAACATCTTCATTTCAATTTATTTAAATTTTAGGGCAAACAAATTCTAATCGTTGTTATATTATATTCACCAAAAATTTAGATAATAAATAGGTTATTTACAATTAATCTAATTTTAATCAACCTCAAATTTAATCTTTTCATCAAACTTCAATTAATCCAATTTTTAATTAATTTAAATATTACTTAATATAAATTTCAATTAATTCAATTTTTTATTTATCTAAATTTTTATTAGTGAAAATACCAGTGGACTCTAGGTTCAATTGATTAAAATTTCTGTTTATTCACATTTTAATCGTTCTCACATTTTTAAAAAAAGATATATTGTAAAAGATATAATTTTTTAATGATTCTGATTTTAATTATTTTCTAATTTTGATTGACAGGAATTGTCAAAAGTGTAAATTTTAATTTAATTTATCCAAATTTCATTTGATTTTAATTTCTATTAATAATAAATTGAATTAATCTCAAAAATCGATCCATCCGAATTTTAAGTTAACGAAGATTTAATTAACACTTAATTAATACAAATTTATAAAATATTAACATCGTTGAAAGAAATTTAATGCTATCAGTTTAAACGAATTAAGATAAATTTTTAAAGTAACGAAGTATTTATTTTTAAACATCGTGAAAACTCTTTTTCGAAACATGTAAGATGAAATCTATTTTTATCCCAGTTATGGTTGCAATTTTTTTTAAACAATAAAAATATGATCTATTACTGAGAACTTTAATCTTTGTAGGTACCTGAATTAGAAAAAGTGTTTTTAATTTCATAGCGAAAATGTCAGACACTAATTAAAATGTTCATAGTTCTACTAATAATTATAATAATAATAATCGTAAACTTCATTCTTTCATTCTTTCATTCTGTCCACACCTGAAGTTTGGCACAATAGATGTTTTTTGTTTTAAATTAATAACTTTTGAAAAAATGTATTTTTATGTCAATTATAAGCTTTCTAATTTTATTTATTTATTTATTAATTCTCCTGAATCTAAATTTGAAATCAATTGACAAATTTATGTATTTTATTTTCAATAATAATAATAATGTGTTACAATACAAACGTGTCTTATTTAAAACTACTTTACAGATTTTAATAATGATTCAAAACACTTTAAACATAATATGAAAATTAATGTATATTTTATATTATAATTTATAATAATATATGAATCATTTTCATAATAATACTTTGTTCTTTTAATTACATCTAAAAAATATAATATAAATAAGAATAAAGAAGGAAATATCATGATAAAATTTGAAAAAAGCGAGCACTGTTTTTAAATATTTTTTATAGATTTTTAAATGCCTTTTTTATAATTTATTCCTCTTTTAATCATTTTTTTTTAATTTAAAACTTTCTTCCCTATTTTAAATAAAAATACGTACCAAATTAAATTTCTCCAAATAAATGTTGTATTTTTTATCTCAAAATGCTTATTTTTTATTGGTAAATTAATAAGCTTATTTAATTTCTAATTTTATTATAGGTTTCAAATTAGGATCAATTATAATTTTAATTAGTTCAATTGGAAGAACAAAAAATAAGATTGACTGAAATATACTTTTCCCTATATTACAGATTATGAATTTTAAAACTTTAGTTATGTTTCAATTTTGATTAATTTAAGTTTGAAATAATTTCAATTTGAATAGATAGAATTTTGGAAATTTTTTAATTTGGAAAAATGAAAAATATTGATAGAAATTTTGAAGAATGGTTTATTATCAATTGAATTTTGTAACGAAATTTTAAGACTAAGGGATTCTTATTATCAAAAGATGTTTGGAGTAAATTAAGTTTGCATAATAGTTTAAATATATTTTGTTTAAAAAACTATTGAAAAAGAAATATTTTTACTTTGTGTAACATACAATAATTTTTTTTATTTTTAACTAGGGAAGAAAATCTGATTTATTTTTTAAAATTTCTTTCTATTTAATAATTTGCAACAAATTTTAATAGATCAAAATTAATTCACACCTATAAATGTTTTTTTTTTTGTTTTAAATCAATACCTTTTAAAAAAATGTATTTTTATTGTAGAATTTCTAATTTTACCTATTTATTTATTAATTCTTTGTAATTTAAAACTTGAATTAAGTAATAAATTTATATTTTATTTATACAATAGTGTATTAAAATATAAACGCGTATTTTACTGTAATCTATTTTACAGTTCTTAATAAAGATTTACAACACTTTAAACATAATATGTAAATTCATGAAAAAATATGTATAAATAATTCGAAATAATTTAATGTTTCCAATATATTCGACAATTTAATTATGATTTTATGGAATATAACATAAATGCCGTCTTTATAATTTATTCCTACTTTTGGTAGACTTATGTTTGTTAAATTGAATATATTTAATTCGGTTGATGTAAATTGAATGATATTTAGATTTTTGGAAATTAAGAATTTAAATTGTTTCAAATAATTTGTAGAAAAAGATGTCTGCATCAATAATAAAATTTAGAATCGGTAAATTTAAGTATTAATTGATCAAAGTTTGAATTAAATATAAGTTTGAATCGATTTGAAATTTCCAATTTCTAGAAGTTGAAATTAATAGTTTTTAAATTTCTAAATTTCTAGAAGTTGAAATTAATAGTTTTTAAATTTGCGAATGATTTCAGATTACATTGTTTCCAACATTTTAAAATATTTTTAGATAAAGATTGAAATAAAAGAAAATGAACTTATTTTTATTTTAATTCCTGATGTAGGGAATTCAAATTATTTCAATTTTCACTTTTACAAATTACATTAAATTAAAAATCTTAAAACTTTGGTTATGTAACAATTTTAAATTGAAACAAATTAATTTAAAAAATATCAAAATTATTTTAGCACAAAATTCAAAAATATGAAAGAAACGAATTAGTTCAAAAATTCATTTAAAAGATAATTAAATAAAGTTCTAGAATAAAATAATAAATGATTATAAACAGTCACAAAAATAAATAAAATCTAGTACAATTACTCAATAATTATGGTCTATTTTACAATCAATATATATCAATACAAAAATCCTCACAATCAAAATTAATTATCACATAGATCATCACCTTAATGAAATATAATTAAAATATATCCATAAAATAATCAGAATAAGTTTAAACATCAATCATATATACATACAAAATTCTAATTCATGAATTTATAAAAACAAATATTATCATTCGTTTTCATCTAAATTAAGACTGCAGTCATATTAAATTTAAAGTTCAAATAAATATAAAATTTTCGTCAACTATCCAGCATACCAATAAATACAAATTTTCACAAATTAACGTTTGTATACAAGCGAAATAATGATTCAATATTACAAATTTAAAATGATCAATTTAAAATCTTGTTCGTTTGATTTAAATGACAAATAAATAAAACACATAAATAATAAATTAATGATGAATTTGCAATTGATTCTTTATCATCAGAATTTATTGCTTAATTTGAAGAATATAAATAAAATTGTACTCGCAACTCCTATCTGGATATATTTTATACTTTGAGATTAACTCTTCTCATTCTTTTTTTTGGTTAGATAAAATTTCAGTACTTATCCAATGTTGAACGGTGTTAAATGCGGCTGATTATCCCTTTTCCCATGCCTGGTTATCAATTTAATTATTCCCGTCTTTGCATGTCTTAAATTCAGCACGCTGCAGCCATGTTGAATTTGGAAAATCAAGTTAAGCCTCTACGAATCCACCCAATAATTAAAGCCGCACTAGAAATTAATTAAATATTCAGAATTTCGCAAAATCAAAATTAACTGCACGATCACTTATTGAAAAGATTTTATTCCACTTTTTTTTTATGAAAAATAACAATTCATACCTTTAAGCGTCCCCGGCTGGCACTTAGAGTTCGGCGTGGATCCCACCGTTCGATTCGGGTTGCGAGTAACAATTACTTATTTAATCAGATGCTTCCCGAATCGAAGATAGTTTCCCGCAAAATCTCTCCCCCCATTTTCCCACTGAATGAATATTTGCCACGCTGTAAACGCTCATAGGTTGAATTGTCCCCGTGATTAAATTATTTTCCCTTTTTTCTGAAAAGTCATGAATTACCTTCCCGCTTAGCACCTTAGCGCACTCTATATCTTCCAATTAATTTATGAATTAAAAATATTAGGCAACCCGTTTTACAGGCATGTATGGAGAGAAAGATATCAGTCACAGTTATATTGTAATTTTGATTATAATTGAAGTTTGAAATAATTTTTTAAATTATGGAAGTTTGGAATTTTTTAATTTGGAAAAATTAAATTTTATATTAATAGAAATTTTTGAGAATGGTTTGTTATAAATCTAATTTCGTATTGTTTAAAGAAAAATTAAAAATAAAGATTTCATATCAATAGAAGTTTGGAATAAATAAAATTTGTATAGAAAATTGTATTAATTTTATTATTAAAAAATATTTTGTTCAAAAAACTATTTAAAAAAATCTTTTTGTAACGCACTATAAGAACTTTTTCTTTTCAACTTAGAAAGAGAATCAGAGTTATTCTCTAAAATTTATTTGTATTTAATTATTTATAACACATTTTAATAAATAAAAATTAATTTACAAAATTTAATTTGATAGTATAATTAATTTAATATAAATAAGTTCAGTTTATTTTTTGTATTGAAATTATACCTGTCAATGAAAAATGCAATTCTCGCGCGCTTTAGCGCGCGTATTTTTGGCTAGTCTAGTTATAAATTATCAGTTGGTTAAATTTATTTTTAGGTTATATAAAAATAACTAAATAATTTAAATTTCTTTTAAATAATTCAGTTAGTGGCCTATTTTTTAAATTCATTTTTTTACTAATAATTACACAGTTTTTACTAATTATTAGTTACTTTTTGCTATAATAATTGCTGAAGCAAAAAGTCAGCGAAGATTTCAATAAAGTTATTTTTAACAATATTAATATTAATATATTAACAATATTAAGAGAGAATATAATTTAGTTAAATAAATCTAATTTATCATAATTAAAATTTTAGTAATCACAGACAAAAGAAAGAAATTTTTTTTTATCTGGCACACTACACTAGTGTATTTCTACGTATTTCTTCGTTGAATCCAAATTTGAAGTCACAATAACCTGATTGGCTAACATTTTTTAAATAATCTCAAAAAAATTTTAAAAACACAAAAACCGAAAAAAAAATTTCCGGGACATTACGCTTGTGTATTCCTACGTATTTTTCTCTGCTAAATCCTAATCCGAAGTCAGAATAACTAGATTGACTAAAATTGTTAAAATAATCTTAAAAAACTGCTGAAAACTGATGAAAAACACGAAAAATTTGCTTTTTTTAGACTATCTAAAAAAAGTTTAGCTAATCTAATCATTTTGACTTCGGATTCAGATTATGCTGAAAAAAATATATATTACCCTAACATATTGTCTAGGACAAAAAATTTTGTTTTTGGTTTTTTTTTTAGGTTTTTGAGCAATCTTTTGAGATTACTTCAAAAATTTTATTTTAGCCATTCTGGATATTCTGACATTAAATTCGGATTTCAGCGAAGAAAAATATGCACGAATACACTATAGTGTAGTGTCTAGGACAAAAAGTTTTTTTGTTTTTGTGGGTCTGTGTAATTGGGTCATAATAGGTCAGAGTAGTCTAGGTTGGGTCACATTTTGATTTTTGTCTATAACTTATGTCTAGGTAGGGGCAGCCTAAAAAATTATCGAAATATGGAATAAAATATTGTTAAAAATGATCTGAAAATAACAGAAAAATGTATGGACAACCTCTAACGAAACGAATCCTGAAATTGAAATAAAAAACACTTTGTTTCTTTTGTGCCCGAGTATTATTAATATTTAAATTTTGAAATGTCGTTTTCGAAACTTTTCAATGTCGAAAAATAAATTTCCGTTCTCAAAATGTATCATACTTGAAAAGTTTCAGGTGTCCCAACCTAAGCTACTCACAATATCTTAACCTTAACTCACCCTGTTATTTCATCAATAAAGTCCAATTTATGAGAATTTTAATTGATTAAAATTTCAATCGATCGTTTTACAAATTTCAAATGATCCAACATTCAATTCATCCAAATTTTATAATATACTACAACTTCAATCAATCCAAATAAAGGATTCAAGCTTCAATTATAAGGTACTTTCAATTAATCAAAGTTTCAATAGCTATAAATTAGTTTGCGCTTAAATGGAATTCACTTTAAAATAAGTAATTTATTTAGCAAAATATTTTATGCAAACGCGTAAAACAATCACACACTGAGAAAAATGAATAGGCGATTTGACTATGCTCCTAGTTACGAGAGGAGCCCACTTGGAATTCAGAGTCACATTAACTAGGATCCTGGATATCTTAACCAGGATTCCTAGTTAAAGTAACTCTGAATTCCTAGTGGGCTCCTCTCGTAACTAGGAGCATAGTCAAATCGCCTATTCATTTTTTTCGGTGCAGAGAGAACAATTTTCGCTGAATCAGCAAATTTTGTTTCCAAGCGATATTACGTAATAAAACCGCAATTATTTCTAATTAACTAAAAGCTCACAACGAGCCATCTTTCAATGTATTGTTAAAATCAATGTATTTCTCAAAGCAGAAAAAAAGTGGCTAAATACACAAAAAAAAGGAAAAAAAAAAGTTTTATTTAATTTCCAGTTTCAGTGAAACCTTTCAGAGAAAATCTCTCGCATCGCAATTACTCACATTCATTATTTCCAGTACCTCTAAAATACTTTCCTCTTAAAAATCATGGAACAGAAGTATTCCATGGTTATTTGCATTGCACTTAATATGGAGCCACAATTAAAATCACTAGAACACTCATTATAAAACTCTTGTGGAATAAATGTTTGGCAATTTGCAATTTATGATTTATTTTTTCCTGCATATATATAAATATATATGTATAGTGTTCACTTTTCTAGGTGAACAACTTTCTTTAGAAAAAGGACGCGGCTTAAATTCCAATCCTCGCTTTATCAACTTACATAGCTTCCTCTTGTTCCTTGACGACAAGGGGGTGGAGACACATTCTTTTAAGTCTCAGGTTTATTAATCTCGTCTCCGACGTTGCACTTATATAACTTGATTTTATAAAGGAAATTCACTTCTCTGTTGCTACATTCATTCATGCGTGAAAAATACGAAAATTCGAATTCGTACGAAAAGTCCTGTTAAAATCGTGAAAAGCACTTTAGACGATATATTATTCCTTTGAGAATTTCCCACGAGAACTTTGCCTTGCAAAATTGTTATAATATTTTCGAGAGATTCACTTTATATACGATATATCAGTAAAGTGATTTAAGAAGTAAACAAAAACACTTTAAACCCGGTATAATAATCCCTATTATCAAATAATCCGGAAAACAGTCTCTCTTTTCGTGAGATTTTACATTAAATCGCAAGAGAGAATATCATTCGAGTTTGAAAATTGGTTCATTAAGAGAAGGACGTCTCTGCATTCCTCTAGTAATGAAAACACAGTACCAAAAATCGGAATATGCTGTGTTAATATTTATGACACGAAACTAGTTCAAAATATTTATAAACAGAAAATAATTTTAAAAATGCAATGTAGAGTATGGAAAAATTTGAAAAATAAAAAGAATTATAATAAAATTATCTAAGGGAACATATAGTGAGATATCTTACAATTGGATATTTCATTTATCTATAAAACACAATTGAAGAAAGTACAGATTTAAATTATAAATGAGGTATGCTTAACAGTAAGTTTTTATTTAGAGTTTAGAAGTTCTTCTTCAATTATTTCTCAGAAAAGAGTATGTCCCACTATTAGATGTGTAACTATAAGCTCCACTACCGTATAAATGATAAATATACAGTAATAAGGTCAATTAATTATAAGTCAATCTTTAAATTCTGAAATAGATTACAATAAACAACCATGGGAAATGCTAATTATAATATATTTATGATTTACGCAAAAATATCTTTTTTGGCGTTTATTTTTGTAATTATTTACATTAATTCTATTTATCATACAACAACTTTCTTTGAAAATTACTCTCTACTTTCTACTCTCCAAATCTGAATTAATGGTTTTCTACTAATGAATTAGCGAAAAGTGAACTACTATTAAATAGTAATAATTGTACCAATTTTATATTGGAAAAATACTAATTTGTAGTAAAAACCTATTATTTTTTAAACCTCTTATTCAAATAGTAGTTTTCTGCTCAAAATCAGAAGTTTTCTACTGCAAAATTAATAAAATTCATACTATTTAATAGTAGCTAACTTTTCGCTAATTCATTAGTAGAAAACCGCTAATCCATATTTAAAGAGTAAATCTGAAATAGTGAAAAATGACGATTTGAGGGTCATATTTTACTAATTGAAAAAGAGAAAACACTCGTTAACCCTCAATAGTGAAAACCTACTAAATGAATTAATAACCCTGAGTGAAAAGATTCCACTAAATGAGAATATTTATATTTCAATTGAAGAAATGATGTTACTTCAAAAAGCAGAGTAATTTATTTTTAGGTTTAAACTTATCAGAATTTCCATCTACCTAATGCACCAATTTTCCTTAAAATCGCAACCATATTCGAAAATTAAATAAATGTTGAATGTTCATTTTAGATTAGGTGCTCTTTTTCGATTTTTTGTGAACAATTTTCTATAATTGCACTTTTATATATTTATATTATACTTCTGTAAAAGTTACATTGTTTATTTATAAATATAAGGAAAGAGTAACATTTTATATAGCAAAAAATAAGAATTTATAATTATTGTTTCACTAATTGAATTAGTCATTTTGTAATAACTACTACTTCAATAAGTTAAAATGGAATAATCAACTAATTCATTTAATCAAATACTGAACTACTAGGCAAATTGATAAAAACTCTACTATTTCAGATTTTAAGAGTAAATCCAAATTAGTAACAATTCGGTTACTAATTCAAATTAGTTAAAATTACCCAAACAATTACCGAAATTGGATCTTATATATTAATATTATTATTATAATTATATTATTGTTCTTGTTGTATAATTGCGAAAAAAAATTGTTTGGTTAAAAAACCATTAAAAAATCGAAAATTATTATTGAAATCCTGAATAATTTTTTTTTATCAATTAGTGAAAAATGACTAATTATCAGTAAAAAATAACTAAAAAATAGTTAAAATTTGACTAATTGAATTAGTAGATAGATTTTTACTAAAATATTAGTTATTTTGACATAACTTAAAAATAAATTAGATTAATAATTAGATATTTTTTACTAAATTATTAGTAGGAATATAACTATATGAATTAGTGGCTGACTTTTTGTTTTCAACTTTAGTTATTTTTAACTAATTCAGATTTAGAGAGAAAGTAGAAAAGAGTAGTTCGGAATTGTTTTTAACCGGAAAAAGTGAAGGGAAATTGGAAAATGTTTTACTGTAGATACATTTTGTGGTGGCATTTATTTACGTACTGTTGAAAATACGTCATGAAAATATAAAATACGATTGAATTCAAATGAAAAATAAAAAAATTTTAAATAATATTTCACAGCATTGTAATCTAATTAAATAAAATTTCTTCTCAATTGTAACTCGAAACCTAATTGTTACGCAATTTTTACCTAGTTTTTCAAAACCTATAATCTAATAATTTAATCGCTACTCAATTAAAGCCTATAATCATTAAATCTGAATTAGTAAAAATAACTAAATTGATATTAACAATGCAGTCAATAATTCCAATAGTGATATTTCTACTCACCTTTTAGTTAAAAATAACTAATTGTTATAGTTAAATTCATTTTTAGGTTATGTGAAAATAAGTAAAATTTTAAAAACCCTTGTTAAAAAATTCAATATTAGTTGATTTAAACAATTTTTTTCGTTATTTTTTGACTCATTCTAGTCATTTTAATAACTATTTATTTTTCCGATAAAACAAAAAGTCATTCAAGATTTTATTATTAATTAGTTATTTGTTACTAATTCAGATTTAAATATTAATATAGTTACTGAATTGTAAGTTATTCATTTCTCAAATATAACCTAGAAATTGTTACTCAATTGCATAACCTAATTCAAGTATAACCTAATTATTACTTCGTCGTACCCTAACTGTTACTGAATTGTTTTCTATAATTGCTACTTAATCGTATCCTAATTGTTACTTAATTAAAACTTACTTATTAATTCTATTCAACCTAATTGAATAATTGGGTACATTTCTTTGTATCAATAATTTCTTAGTTTTAATTAAAAGCACAATCAACAAAATTCTGTTTGATAAAAGTATTTTTCCTTTAAGGAAATACAAGACTTTTTCATAAAATTGAAATACTAAAAACTCACAATTTACCAAATTCTTATTTCTTTTCTATAATTATACATTGGAATTGTAAATTGCAACTTTCAATTTTAAGTATATTTAATACATTAACTATTATTATTTTGGGTAAATTAATAAATTAACCACCCATACTTTCAACAGATTATAATTGTTTTTGAAATGTATTTTGAAAACTCAGCATTATTAAAAAAAAAAAAAAAAAATTACGATTATACTTTTGACAGATCGAATTACTAATATTTGTGAAAGATTGATGACAATATTTTGAAGATTGATTGCCATTTTTGATTGATGATTTTGAAAGTGTATTTTGACTAAAAAGCAATGAGGTATAATATAGAAAATGCAAATAGTGCAATGAAGTGGAAAAGTCTGATAAAGTTCAGCCGACATTTAGACTTGACTTAAATCGTTGTGCCTGTTTAGTTCAAGGTTTGCACTTCTAAGTTTTTAAGTTAAAACAAATACTGCCTTCCAATTTCTTTGCATAGAGTAACCTCTTTATATAAAAGTGACTGCTTGACACGGCAACTTGGAAAAAAAAGAGAGAACAAAACAATTAAAAATCCTGGGACAAAATTCATGAAAGTCTTGAAAGTTCGTGTCAAGGTGTGATCATCGCGAAAGTAAAGCTCAAGAAGTTTTGCAAAGTTTCGTGTGAGAAATCCCATAGGAAAGTTTTCGATGAAAAATTTTCACAACGTGTTCATCACTCACAATGAAAAGGATCAGGCAAAATTTGAATGTACAATAAGCGAAATCGTCTACGCCCGAATATCGTCGCCATTCTTTGAGAAATTGATCTTTTTTTTGAAAAAAAAATTCTTATTATTCCGAGCAAATGAAATGGTCCAGAACAAACTGTGAAGAAAATTGTAACACTCTGTTAATAGTCAATTGTGAAGGACGCGAACGCGTGTTCATGCACTCAATGTCCTGCTTCTTACTATTTTCTCAAAGAGGGAAATTTCGAGTCCTCTCCATCAAGGAATTTTGGGGGGTGGTTCCCAGAGAGAGAGGTGTTGTTCCTTAATCCAGCCCGGATTGTCTCTAAACGGTACCCACGAAAATCCCCGATTAATTAGCCGGATAATGAATCGATTAATTAATCCCGCCGCGAACTAACGTGGATACGATTGTTACGGGAGGAAAGAGCAGCGCGACCCGAGCAACCCTTCAACAGGGTGACCGAGTGCGACTGACTCTGGCCAGTGGCGCTGACTAGCAACCCCTCTCTGTAAAACCGATCTACTCGCGAATCCACAGGCGTACGTTATAGGACGAATACGAGAAGGTGTATAACCAGGAGCGTACCGTTGCTCCCCTCCACATACTTCCACTCATTTGCACCTTCATGTAGTAAATAAAAGCTATTTTAAGGGGGTAGTCTGGTGGGAATGCCTAAATTTTAACTCTTTTTCCACAATTTTTTTTTTAGGGGTCGTCCATAAACTACACTGCAAAAACATGGTGTCTTAAATTGGACAAAAATGTCTTAAATTAAGATACTTTTGGTGTCTAAGACACGAAAAATGTCTTAATTTAAGACATTTTTGAACAATTTAAGACACCTGCACCGAAAAAAGTTTAGTACACGATACGTTCGAAATGACCAAAATAGATAGATGATTACAATTTGGTAACGGAGCTGTCTCAGTTTGGTATGGGAGCCGTACCAAAGTTTAGAGCAGCAGCTATCTTACGTCCTGGGGAACACGTTTGGTACAATATATGTACCAAAATAATGCAGGAGCAACACCAAAGTGGATTTGCTGTTATTCGGAGGTTATAATACTTCTGCTGTCAGGAACTAAGTTTGACAGATTTCCTAACCTCTTTTCGGTGTGTTTTTGCAATGTACGTAGCCTCATTTTTTGGAAAATTTAACCCCCCCCCCCTCCCCCCGCGTAGACGCTGTTACATGTATTAGCGACATTTTTTCCTCTTATCTTAGACAATAGCTTGAACCCCCCCCCCCCTCCCCCTTGAAGTGATACGTAGTTTATGGACGACCCCTTACAAGATAAGGTAAAAGCACGAGTACCTGGACAAAGCAAAAATTGAAACCAGTAGTTGGACAATATCAAATTATAGATACTCTTCAGATAGTCAGTTTTTAGGTATAATTAAATTTGTTAATCGTAGATGCAAAATGTTTAGCAAAAAAATTATTTAAGACGTTTCTTTTAAAACTACTCTGAGTTGTCTGTCCAAGTTTACCTGACGTTTTTATACGTACCCCAGTAGATGGACAGACACTTTGCAGACACTAATTAATCAATAAAATAATCAATTAATTAAAAACCTAATTAACTTATTAATTTAGTAGTTGCCAATAAAAATATTAATAACTGTCCAACTTCTGCTGCAAAGAAGCTATATTTTTATTTCAAGTTTTTAATTTAACGAAAACATTTATTATAATTAATTTCTTATTAATTCGAATCCTTTAAATGTAAGTTAAACGAAAATTCAAACATTTCGTAAAATATAATTAAATTATCGTAGTACAAAATATCGCTAAACTTGACACCCCTTCAAAAGTGTCCAGGTACTGGTGCTTTTACTTTAATAAATTGCAATCATTTTAATTTTGTTTATAAGTTTTATTATTAAATACATATGCGGGACCAGCCCTTTCGTACAAATGTACTCCGAAAAACTAAAAGATTGCAACACCGCAAGTTATATTTTACGATATATTCTCTTAATTTGAAAAAGCGATAAGTATACCACTGATACCAAAAAGCGTATATACGCTGCTGAAATTTCACTGATTACACTGAAAAAAATATTAATGTGAAAAACAACAATTTGGCTATAGTTGAGTCCATTTTGGTTAAAATAACAAGGATTCCTTGTTCAGTTAGCAACCGAAGATAAGTTAATTCTAATAAATCAAACTTGTTCGACTTCTAATTTTTAAAAACAGAAAAAAATGTATAAATCAGCTGAAATATTACAATTTCCCAGTGCAAATAAGTTACTTTGTGTCAATTAATCTTTAAAATAATACCAAAGTTTACTAAAGTTTTAATAGTTTTTTCTGAAAATGTCAAATCGACATAACCTTAAAATATATGGCGAACAAAACTGGTATCATTTACCTTAACCACTAATGTTTGAAAGAGAGAAAGTATTGACAAATGTATTTTAGATAATAAAGAACTTATTGCAGTAATAAAAGCAGTCGATCGCACAATTTTTGGTGTTAATATAATATAATTCCTAATTACTTAGAGTACAAATTATCCTTGTCATTTTAACTAATCTCAACTAGCTGGCTCCTTAACTAACAAGGAAAAATGGTTGATTCCTAGTAGACGGGTGCAAGGGATTTTTTTCAGTGTACTCAGTGATTTTTCACTATTTCTACAGCGTATATACGCTAATTGGAATCAGTGGTATACTTATAGCTTTGAAACAGTGAAATTTCGCTTTTTCATATTTAGAGAGTAATAAACCCCTAATAGGTAAGCGCTATTAAATTAGTTTATTTCAAATAACAATGTTCGCAATAAGGAAGTGAATCTCTCCACATTTATATCAAATAAATTAATGTCATCTACACTGAAAAAAAAGAAATGTTAGCTCTACATTCAGGAACTGATTAAAAATTACATTTCTTATATCATGTTATAATAACGGAAATTTTTTGTTTGAATTACAATATTCTGATGCTGCCATAACTATGAAGTTATTCTGTTAAAACAAAATAACATTATCCGTAGTGACAAACTGTCATTAAATTTTCCAAACATTTTGCTTTTGGTATTCTTTTAAACTTATAAATGTCTTTATCTAGAAATATGTTATATGAGTTCCTGAACAAATATCCACTTGTGTGAATGTGTATTCACTGCAAAAACAGGTGTCTTAAATTGTTCACTAATGTCTTAAAATAAGACGTTTTTCGTGTCTTAGGCACCAAAAGTATATTAATTTAAGACATTTTTGTCCAATTTAAGACACCATGATGTGTGGGTTTATATACTTTTTTTAATACGACAAATCAAGAACGGTTTATTGGATTTAAATAAAATTTGGTATGGTTATTTTTACTATTAAACTCTACAATTAGACTCGGAAGTTATTAAAAATAACCTTCAACAAAAGTTTTATTAAATTTTGATTTCTTAAAAAATTTGTTCTTTTCAATCAAAATATTTTTTTTACGTATATAAATTCAATTTAATATATAAAAAATTCGAATTCCTGACTTTTAAAAAATCAGTTGAACTTTATAAAGAATATGTTTGTCTAAAATTTCAAGAGTTATTCGCAATTAAAAACTAACAATTGTACTTGGTTGTTAACATTAAAAAAAAATTTAATCTAACATTAAAAAATACTATTCCTTATACATTAAGAAGAATCTATTTAACATTTAAAGTTGGTATTTTATTATCAACATTTTATTTAAAAATTACTATTTTTCAATTTTTAACAAATATGTACCTAAATTTTTATTTTCTAAATGAATTCACCAAAATTTTTCTTTCAAATTATTCGATAATTATATAAATATTTTAAAAATGAGTTTATTGCTTCCTCCTTGAAGAAGCAAATTTTCATTAAAAGGGAAGCAGAATGTTTACTAAATGACTATAATTTTCAACTTATTTTATTTATTTTAATTTGCAAGTTTTTATATTAGAATTGGATATTTATAACATGAAACTTATGTAAATTTAACATAAATATTATTATGCTGTTTTTATTGAAACTGTTTGTTAGCTACAACTTCAGGCAATATTGTAACTGTCACTTAATGAGATCCAACAAAGTATCTCGGGTTATAATAACATTAGAATTCAGTTAGCACAACTTTTTTTTATTTTCCGTGTAAAATAGAATTAACTTCCATACAAAGTCGATTAATTAACGAATGGTTCCCATAATTAGTTTTATGGAATTTAACAAAAAAATAATGTATTTTTTTATACTTCTAGTTTCTACAGTTTTTTCCTCGAAAACAGTCAATTTAATCTCAAGTAACAGAGCTGGAAAATTAATAATTTTATATAAGAACATTATATCCGCATATAAGAATTTTAAATGACATCTTATGTTAAAAGGGGTAACATCACCCAGAGCCCACACTGCAAAAACATGGTGCCTTAAATTGGACAAAAATGTCTTAAATTAAGGTACTTTTGGTGTCTAAGACACAAAAAATGTCTTAATTTAAGACATTTTTGAACAATTTAATACACCTGTTTTTGCAGTGCATACAAAACAGAGTCTATTTTAATCAATGATTTAAAGAAAACGGTACAGTATAATGATGTTGGGGTTTCTTCAACAATAAACATATATATTAAACTAAATTTAAAAAAAATTTTTTTTCCTTTTTACAAAATGGCGCCTTTACAGCAATTTAACTCATATCACGTTTATTAAAACAAGCTCTGCAGCCGGAAGGAATTCTCCCACAGTTTATGACGCATTCAATTTAAATTTGGACTACACTGAGAGAAATAGATGGTAAGAACTTTACTATCTTTGATGGTAGAGAGGTTATGTTACACTCTACCATCAGAGATACTACACTGTACCATCTAGATGCTACATCGTACCATCCAGATGCTATCAGATGCTAACCCGTACCATACAGATGCTATCTCGTACCATCTAGATTCTTGTCCGTATATTTAAGATCAGATATGGTATCTGGTACCATCTAGATGGTATCCCGTAGTATCTATTTCTCTCAGTGTACATCTTTAAGTCAACATTCTTTAGAGAATTAAGGTAACGGTACCTAAACACGATCAGTACCTATAGTCGATCAGTGATGATTTAATTGGATAAAATTAATTAATAGTTTAATAATACTGATACCAAATACTACTACGAATATTCCCTATGGGAAATGACGATCGGCTAGATCTTGGCCCAAGCTTGGCCAATATTGGACCAATATTAGCCCAAGCTTGGGCCGATCTTGAGCATCGGCAAATTTCCCATAGGGTTATTACAAGATTTATTTTTACCAATGTAATAAAACTATTAATTAATTTTGTCTAATTAAATAATCACTGATCGACTATAGGTACTGATCGAGTATTGGTACCGTTACCTTACATAGGATTTTTCAAAAATATCAATTTTTCGCAAAGTGACATAACTTTGATGACTAAAATGACTATAGAACGAAAACGCATTAACCAATCTGAAAAATCATAAGTACTTCTCTGAAGAATGGTGTCTTAAAGCTACAGTCCAAATTTGAATTGAATCCATCAAAACTGTGGGAAAAATCCTTCCCGCCGCAGAGATTGTTTTAAAAAACATGATATGAGATGAATTGCTGTAAAGGCGCCATTATGTAAAAAAAATTTTTTTTTTCTTTAAATTTAGTTCAATACATGTGTCGATTCAGGGTGAAAGGGACCTTAGCTGCAAACATTCGATTTTGAATTTTTATTATGAATCAATAGAATTTGAGTTGCTCTTTTACATACAGTACCTAATCAAAACTTGTTTATGTTTATTAGTTTTTCTGTTATTAGCGATGAAACATAGCCATAACCTAACAATAACATAGACAGGCACAAGTTCAAACTCCCTTCCTGTAAAATTCAAAACATTTGATTTTTAATTGTTATTATGACTCGATAGAATTTGAGTTTCTTTTTCACATACATAAATCAAAACTCGTTTCTATTAGGGTAAGTCCGGGGGAGATGGCCATACTTTCTATAAAGGTCCATAAAAATAAAAAAAACAACATTTATATATTGATGTTTATTGTTAATTAAACATTGACTATTTAACTTTAAAACAACCATAAATAATATAAAATATTTTAATGTTAACAATCATAAAATTAATGTTTTGTAAAAAGTGACATTCAGGGAGAGATGGCCAATCGTAGTGTGAGATGACCATAGGTGTAAGGGAGAGTTGGCCACACCTATTATTTAAGTAAATAAATATAATTAATATATCATTTTGAGTTTATTACATGAAAGAATAAACAAAACACAAAAATAAGTCTTATCTTAAAGAATATCACCACAATAAATAGATATTTAAACAAGTTGAAATTTTTCAGTACTGGAGTAATAGACAAAATAAAAAGGAAGTATTATATTTAATTTTTTATTATTTTTCGCCAAAATTTTGCTTTTCTTTTTGTTTAAATGCAAAACGAAGAAATTTAGTTTAGAATAAGTGACCTTTTGAGTCAATTTCTGTAAAAATATTTGAATTGGCCATCTATCCCTTATGACATCCCCCCAGATTTCCCCTAATATTTAAATAAATAAAAATTTTTCATGTATAATTCTGACGTTATTACAAAGCTTGCCTCATGTATAGTTCCAAAAAATACGAAAATAAGCATTATTCTAAAAAAAAGAACACTTTAACAATCAGTAAAGTCAACCCATTGATGTTTTCGAGCACCAGTCAAAAAAATACACCAGTATTTCAAGTACTTTTTCATTTTTAATTTTCAAGTTTTTGTTGTTGTTTGCTTTCACGCACACAAATGAAGCAAAATAACCAATAATAACTGATATTTAATAACAAATTCAGTAAAATATTTGAATTGGCCATCTCTCCCGTATGGCCATCTCCCCAGGACTTACCCTAGTTTTTGTGTTATAAGAGGTGAAAGATAGGCATAACCTAACAGCAACATAAGGAGGCTCAACTTCAAACGCCCGTACGCGTAAAACTCAGTTCTGCAGCTAAGGTCCCTTTCACCCTGAATCGACACACATGTGTTTAACGTTGAAGAAAGCCCAACATTATTATATACTGTACCGTTTTCTTAAAATCATTGATTGAAATAACCTATTTTTTATGGGCTCTGGGTATTGTTACCTCCTAAAGGGGCTTGGAACAAAACAAACAAGATACATGTGGTCACAATTGAACTTGAAGGTTAAAAGTAGCCTTTTCGAAGGATTATTCGTCTATAATCAACAAAGTGTTTTGGTTTGTTTGTTTAGTTCAATAGAATATATTTCACTTTCAAATTACTAGTTTTTTACTAATAAATAGTGACATTTTTCACTATTTAATAGTAATCGATTTCTCGCTAATTCATTAGTAGAAAATCACTAATTCAGATTTAGAGAGTACCGAAATTACAAAATTGGTATTTTTCAAAACAGAATGTATTCACATTATTTGTTTAATATCTTTCCTTAAATTGGTCACTTTCTTTCGCCAATAATAATCATTTTATTCTACATTGATTTGTTTATTTGTTTGTTATTTAATATTTGTTTTCTATTTATTGATTTTCAAAGAACCATTTTTTAAATTTCCGAAAAACACTATAATTATTCAAAAACCTGCTACCTTCAATCTTTTGTCATAATTTCATGTCATTTTTTACTTTATTATCATTTTTGACATTATTTCATATCATTTCATCATTTTTATAATCAAAATATAATTTTATATATCATTTTTCACATCTCAATTAATTATTTCTGTCTTCAAAAACATTTAAAATTAGGGAAAATTAGGAAGATAATTAGGGAACATTCATAAATGACGTCACGCAGATTAATCATTTAACACAAATTAAACCAACTAAAAATAGGAAAAAAGAACGATTACTAACTGCAAAAAAAAATTTCAAAAAATCTTACCATAATAAACAAAAATTTTCTTCTTGTTAAAAGCAAATTCGAAAAAGAAGAGGAGAATATCCATAGCCGTCACTTCTTGTCTCTCTCAATTTTAAACTACACTGTAAAAACAGGTGTCTTACAAGTGTCTAATTTTAAGACATAAGACGTTTAGAAAGCGTCTTACAGGCATTTTTAAGACACTATCTCAATGGTTTAAAATTAAGACACCTCAATATGTCTTAAAAGTGAGGACAAAATAAGACACTTGTTTTTAGAGTGTACCTGACACAACCATTGCTATTTGTCTTTGTCAAACTTAAGTTTATTAATGTATTTTGTATAATTCTTTCTCTCTCAAATTTTCAGCTATCACTACTTGTCTCTCTCAAACTTAAGTTCACTAATGTATTTTGTATAATTCTTTCTCAAACTTTCAGCTATCACTACTTGTCTCTCTCAAACTTAAGTTCACTAATGTATTTTGTATAATTCTTTCTCAAACTTTCAGCTATCACTACTTGTCTCTCTCAAACTTAGGCTCACTAGTGTATTCTGTTTTTATTGCGTAACTAACCCACAACTAGGGTTAACAGACTACGCCAACTTCTCTCTCTCACTTTACCGGCCAACACTACTTGTGTCTCTTTCAAACTTAATCAAATATTCTTCAAATTTAAAGTTTTCTTTCTAAATACGAACAATAGACTAAATAAGCCTATGGTTTTTCGAGCCAACCCTTGCATAATGAGGGTTATAATTGGTTTTGGAAAAGAGAACAAATTTTCGAGCTTTAACGAAAAGAGAGATAAATACATTAGTGCATGGTAGTGAACGTTATGAATGAGTAGAACTTGAATGTGTATAATGTGGAAGTGAATAATGCTTATTATTGTGTATTTTTTATTAAGTGTTTATAATAAAAATGTGTTTAATGTAAAAGTGTAAAGTATTAATATGCTTATTGCTTATTAAGAGTTTGTGTTGAATAGTTTTTAATACGGTGCGAACAAAAAGTGTTTATTAAAGAAATGAACTGTAAGTGTTAAATAATAAATAATAAAGTAACTCTAATAGTAAATATACAGTAAAAATTAAATGTGAAAAGTGACAGTGATTCAAATGAAAGTGTGCAAAATGTGTTGACTAAAGTAACAATATTTAGAAAGTGTTTAAATTTTTTATTTCCTTTTTATTTTCAATAAAGCTAGTTTCTTATATAGAAGGATTGGATACGGCAAACAGTACCTTTTGCAAAATAATCCTTAGCAGTTTTAGAATATCCAAAGAAGTTATAATTGACCAAATTTATTTCACTTACCTTTCTTGACCCTTATTGTGTCTTTTAACCATTGTTGGGAAAATATTGACCTTCCAATATACTGATTGTGAGTATAATAGTCCTTGCCGCATCGAAACCTCTTGTATACAAGCGAATGATGAGTTGAAAGGAAATAATCCTTTCCCCGGGCAGCAATCTCAAGCATCCCAATGTATAGTAGTGACGATATTATCGTTTCCTTTAACATCTTGGGTATCTAAGCTTTCGTATCACCTAAAGCACAACATAGACCATTAAAGTTAAATTAAGCTCTCAGTGAATACAAATAAAATATGCAACATTATATAATTTTTGGAAATTTCCATGGGAACTGTTGATGAATAAATAAATAATTAATGAAATCATTATTGAATTGGAAAACGTAATAACCGACAAGAAGAAAAGGATTGAAATGGTTAGAAATGTTTCAATGCGCTTTAACCCCGTTTTTGGATGAATGCCTTTAAATGACTACAATCTCATCAGTAGGCATTGCAATGAAATATACTTAACATTTTTAATGTTATGTTACACTGTGACTATTTTTATTATCAATATTTTGAAGCTTACATTTAAATATGTTAATAATTTTAATTCAGTTAATTAAGAGTCTAATATGACAGAATGAAATGTAAACACAAAATTTATCATTTAATGCCATTTTCTTCTTTTGTTTTGCATTTAACAAAAAATGACAAAATGACTTTAAACATTATGTTCGCGTTCACGCCTTTTTTATTCATCGGGCAACTATTATCGTTAGCCACGAAAACACTTATTTCATTACTTTAAATAACACGATTTAGTTTCAATAGAACGAACGACACAAAATAAAACAATATCATGACGATGCTTTGCAAAGTATAAAAATCACTGTAAACAGGTATCTTATGTCTTATTTTAAGATATCACAATGGGAAACTAACGATTGGCGCATTAATGGACCAGTATTGGGAGCCAATGGTTCCAATATTGGCGCATTAATGGAAACCAATATTGGACCACAGTTGGTCAATCCTTGGGATGATAACGGGTTTGCCAGTCATTGGCAGCCATCATTGGTTCAATATTGGTTGCCAATGATAATGCCAATAAATAAAATTTTTTAAATTAACAATATTAAAATCTATATTTTTATATTGTTAATTTATTTATTGTTTAAAAAAAATTTTTTTTTTAATAAATATTTTAATTTATTTATTAATGGATGTCAAGTATTGGTACAATAATTGGCTTTCAATATTGGTCCATCCTTGGGAGCCAATGAATAACCAACAATCTTATTTTTACAACTCTATATGGAAACAGAGTTGTTAATTTAATCTTCAGCCAATATTTGACAATGAAGATTTGAGTGTTGGACACATTAGAAATGTATTTTCAGAGGTACGGGATCAGGCCTTATATAAAAGAGCTGAAGAAACTCGATCGTGAGAGAGGCTGACCGATGCGCGCCCTATGCCAGTTTCCGAAACCACAAACGCGTGAGAATCCTCGGCGCGCAGACGCGGCATAGATGCGGCGGGAAACTTCCACTATTTGAATTTGAATTTTTTATGCATTTAATCAAAAACAAGAAAAGAAATATAATAATACAAAAATTATACAAATTCTTAAATTTGTATAGTTTTCTGATTGTTATTAAAAAGTAATACGCTTAATTATAAAGAAATACTTATAATAAATATCCTCCATAAATAATTGTTCAATTCTTGAAGATTTGAAAAACTCTTAAAGGTGTGTCCTAAGGTTAAAAATTATTGTTCTAAATCTACTTTAATCGATTTTCATGTTATAGAAATTATTTAAATAAATTAATTAGTTTTAAAGAAATCAGAAAGAAATTAAATTGATGAAAAAATAAACATTTAATATTAAAAATAATATTAATAAAAATAATCACATTAAAACTTTGCTTGTAAAATAAACAGAACGAAAAATTTAAAATTAAAAAATTAATGAACAATTACAAAATATTAAAGAAGACTTTAATTTTATTAAAATGTAAACTTAAGTCACATAAATACAAATATTCATGTAAGTATTTAAATTTTAAATTCACAATTTTTTCTGTTTAAATTTAAAGTAAAATTTAACAAATTGTAAAGAATGATAGTTAATAAATATTTAACTTTATTTGTTATTCTTTTCGTTTTTCACATGCAAAAAATAATCATTTTTTTTTATAAAACTAAGAAACAAATTCTCTAAATTTGAATACAAATTAAAAATGAAAAAAATTTAATATATGTAAAAAAATTTTTAATTTGAATCATTTAATTAAATAATTTATTTTAACAAAATGACTTTCTAAATATAACTATTCAGAATATATAAAAAATATGAGCAAAAAAAATCAAAATTGGTTTTTAAAAATAAAAAAATAAACTTTTTAAAGTTCAAAATAAATTAAATTTTTTTTAAATTTTGTTATTCTAAAATTAATATTAAACTTGAATAATAATTTTCAATACAATTACTTAAAGTTAGTTTTCAAAAAATTCAATTATCATTAAAATGAATCTTTCCAAATAATAAAACTTAAACAGAAAGAATTAATGGTTTCTTTTAAATTAAAGAAATAATAGAGCATTAAACATAGTTAATTTAATATTTTGAATACTATTAAAAAAAATTTAACTTTAAAAAAATTAATGATATCAAAAATATTATTTTTCGATCCCAATTAAAAAATGTAACTTATTTCAATTTAGCTATTACAAAACGGCATTGAGTTTTAAAATTTAAATTTGTATAGAAAGGTTTAATTTAGTTCACATCTTATTTCCAGTTTAACTTAAAAGTTTAAAAAATTTTAAACAAAGTTTTTACTTTCTGAGCACATTTTTAATAATATTCGAAATGTTTACTTTAAAATTTTTAAATTTTTGATATCATTAATTTTTTTAAACTTAATTTTTTTTTAATTTTATTCCAAAATTTTAATTAACCATGTTTAATGCTCTATTATTTCTTTAATTTAAAAGAAACCTTTAATTTTTTCTGTTCAAGTTTTACTATTTGTAAAGATTCGTTTTAAAATTATTTCAAGTTTTTGGAAACTAACTTTAAGTAATTATATTTGAAATTATTATTTAAGATTAATATTATAATTTTAATATAACGAATTTTAAAAAATTTTCAATTTAACTTTAAACTTTAAAATGTTTATTTTTTATTTTTAAAAACAAATTTTAATTTAATTTTAATAAAAGATATAGACATGAAAAAAAATAAGATGTAATCTAATTTAAAGCTTAATACCTAGACACAAATTTTAATATTTAAAAATCAACACTGTTCAATAAAGATAAATTAAAATGAATTTTTTTTTAAATTACGATCGAAAAATAATATTTTTGATATCATTAATTTTTTTAAAGTTAAATTTTTTTTAATAGTATTCAAAATATTAAATTAACTATGTTTAATGCTCTATTATTTCTTTAATTTAAAAGAAACCATTAATTCTTTCTGTTTAAGTTTTATTATTTGGAAAGATTCATTTTAATGATAATTGAATTTTTTGAAAACTAACTTTAAGTAATTGTATTGAAAATTATTATTCAAGTTTAATATTAATTTTAGAATAACAAAATTTAAAAAAAATTTAATTTATTTTGAACTTTAAAAAGTTTATTTTTTTATTTTTAAAAACCAATTTTGATTTTTTTTGCTCATATTTTTTATATATTCTGAATAGTTATATTTAGAAAGTCATTTTGTTAAAATAAATTATTTAATTAAATGATTCAAATTAAAAATTTTTTTACATATATTAAATTTTTTTCATTTTTAATTTGTATTCAAATTTAGAGAATTTGTTTCTTAGTTTTATAAAAAAAAATGATTATTTTTTGCATGTGAAAAACGAAAAGAATAACAAATAAAGTTAAATATTTATTAACTATCATTCTTTACAATTTGTTAAATTTTACTTTAAATTTAAACAGAAAAAATTGTGAATTTAAAATTTAAATACTTACATGAATATTTGTATTTATGTGACTTAAGTTTACATTTTAATAAAATTAAAGTCTTCTTTAATATTTTGTAATTGTTCATTAATTTTTTAATTTTAAATTTTTCGTTCTGTTTATTTTACAAGCAAAGTTTTAATGTGATTATTTTTATTAATATTATTTTTAATATTAAATGTTTATTTTTTCATCAATTTAATTTCTTTCTGATTTCTTTAAAACTAATTAATTTATTTAAATAATTTCTATAACATGAAAATCGATTAAAGTAGATTTAGAACAATAATTTTTAACCTTAGGACACACCTTTAAGAGTTTTTCAAATCTTCAAGAATTGAACAATTATTTATGGAGGATATTTATTATAAGTATTTCTTTATAATTAAGCGTATTACTTTTTAATAACAATCAGAAAACTATACAAATTTAAGAATTTGTATAATTTTTGTATTATTATATTTCTTTTCTTGTTTTTGATTAAATGCATAAAAAATTCAAATTCAAATAGTGGAAGTTTCCCGCCGCATCTATGCCGCGTCTGCGCGCCGAGGATTCTCACGCGTTTGTGGTTTCGGAAACTGGCATAGGGCGCGCATCGGTCAGCCTCTCTCACGATCGAGTTTCTTCAGCTCTTTTATATAAGGCCTGATCCCGTACCTCTGAAAATACATTTCTAATGTGTCCAACACTCAAATCTTCATTGTCAAATATTGGCTGAAGATTAAATTAACAACTCTGTTTCCATATAGAGTTGTAAAAATAAGATTGTTGGTTATTCATTGGCTCCCAAGGATGGACCAATATTGAAAGCCAATTATTGTACCAATACTTGACATGCATTAATAAATAAATTAAAATATTTATTAAAAAAAAAATTTTTTTTAAACAATAAATAAATTAACAATATAAAAATATAGATTTTAATATTGTTAATTTAAAAAATTTTATTTATTGGCATTATCATTGACAACCAATATTGAACCAATGATGGCTGCCAATGACTGGCAAACCCGTTATCATCCCAAGGATTGACCAACTGTGGTCCAATATTGGTTGCCAATAGTTTGCCAAGAAAAAACTGTTGGCCGCCAATCATGGGACCATTATTTAGCCAATGGTGATCATTGGCAATTTCCCATTGGGATAAGACTTATTAATTTCAAGTTATTCCATTAGTTAATAATTTTGAAAGACTCCCTCTCATTGGTTGAAATTAAGACACCCAAAAATGTCTGAAAAATAACCACATAAATGTCTTAAAATAAGACACCTGTTTTTGTATTTAGGTTAAAGACTTTAACTGCATGGCGTGCTTTTTAATTTGACACAGAGATTGAACGGCATTAAACTTAATGAGTGCTCGAACAGCAATGACTTAGTTCAACGCTGTTTTTCTATGACATTGAATGACATTCAACTATTTGAATCCGTGATTTAGCATTAAATTCGGCATTAACCTTATTAAATTTTGTTTCTTCGAAAAGTATGTAATGTCATTTAAATATTTTGATCTGCAAAACCGTATTAAATGTCATTCAAACGCGATAAATTGTAACATTTAAAAGGAATTGAATATGATTCAGAAAGAAAACTGGATTTACTGGCATTTATAAAAGCATTTGATAGTGTTTTTTTTCAATACCACAACCTTGCAATGCCAACTTCTATAAAAGTTCAAGTAACAAGTAAGATTACAAGTCGAATGGGTAGTGCAATATAAAATGGATAGTTCTAAAAGTCGAATTATTTATTTAGTTATTATTTAAATGGTTGATTGTTAGAATATCGCCAGTAGTATTATCTAATATCTAATTATTTTAATTAAATTGAATGAGCCAGGACAGTGTCGGTTAAAGAAAGTTTTCTAGAGTTATAACTTCTTAATTAAATTAATTATTTAGAGACATACACTGAGAAAATAAGATGACTATAAACATCACCACTTTCTGATAAAAAGTACACTAAAAAATTTTTATTTTGGGTCAAATAAAATTTAATTGATCTAATTAAATGATTTACTTGTCTATTATCCATTAAATCTGTATTTGAGCCAAATAAATTTTTATTTGTCCTAATTATTTCATTTTATTATATCAAATAAATTGTTATTTTCGATAAATTTGAATTATTCAAATTAAAAAAAATTTTAGTTGGCACAAATAAATAATGTTTTAAATTAAAAATTATTTAATTCTATAATGTTTGTTTTTTCATTCAACTAAATATTTATCAGCATGAATAAAATGCTTTTCCTGAAAGAAGTAAATATTTTTTAAACCAAATATTTGATTTTTTAACATAAGTAATTGTGTTATTTGAAACTAAAATCTTTGTATCTGTGTTGAATAATGAAAAGACTTTTTGATTCAGATAAACATAAATTTGATACAATTCAAAAAATATTTAACTCAGGTAAACGTCTCTCTTGGCTCAAATATACATATTTGATAAATTGAAGTAAACTTTGCATAAAAAAATTATTTATATACATTTATTAGTTGACAATCTTTATTGCGTTATCTTTTATACATACATATACAATCAGCGATTAAGTGCATCGGAAAAATCTTACGAGTATACGGGGATCGAACATGACTTATTTCTAATTAATGCAAATCTAACGAACGCATCAAGCCTCTCAGCTATCCTAACATCTAAAACTCCAAATACTAAGTATTAATCTATGTTGTTTTTTTCGTAAAGATTTATTTGATCAAGTGACAAATTCATACTTGGGAAGTCAAATAATATGGAAAATGAAATTTCGGAAAACTAAATATGAGGACAAATGATAAATCTGATAAATACAATTTCTGGAAAATGCATATTCAGGAAGTTTAATATTCCGACAAATAAAGCTTCGGGAAGTTAAATATTCTGATAATTGAAGGTTCGGGAATTTAAATATTCGGATAAATAAATTTCGGTCTATTGCTCATTCTGTCAATTGCGTTTTGGTCAAAATGGCGACTTCCCGAGATTAATTGTAGCTATAGATATAAATGATTTTGGTGATGTTTTTATATCGCTTAAAACCTACAAACTCATACGTACATATTTAACATTTTTTGGTTTTCCAAATGAATTAGTTCTTGAACTTTTAAAGCAAACAGCAAGGAATCCTAATTTTTAGAAATATCTAAAAAAAATTTCTGGAACTTACTTGTGAAATTGTCCTGAAAAATGACTACAGAATATTTATGAAATGTAACTGACGGATACTCGTGGAATAATATAGAATTACGGAATTTTTTAGAACTCTTTACTTGTTGAATATTTCTAATCTAATCTCCCTTTGAAACATTCCTGGAATTGAAAGGTAGAATGTTCCATTTAAAAAAAAAGAAAAGTTATCAATTAAAACAGAATTACCAAAGTCAAAAAATACAAAAAATACAAAATAAGAAAGTTTCTAATTAAAAAATATTTTGAGCATCGGCTCATCCCCTCTGGGTTGAAGTTCGTTTTTTAAACTTTGAGCACTTTTTAATTAATAAGTATTCTGTGAAGAAATAAAATAACAATAATTTTATTCTCCCGAATTTAGTTCCTTCCTTTTTCGATTAATAAATCCATTGAATGTAAAATCAATAAAGGAAAATTGAAATCAAAATAAAAACTAGTTTTGATAAATCCAAAACAAACAAATTTCAAACAATTCTGAATAAAATTAAATAAACTTGATGGAAAAACCACTGAAAAGCTATGAGTGTACTATAGACTTTTGAATGGCGCAAAAGTTTTCAAATTATTTCCAGAATTTTATTAAAGTTCCAAGCATTATCTAATAAAACGTACTGAACTTTGACATAGTTGGCCATTTGTTTGTAAAACTAATATTTCTCTATTAAACAATGCTCGAGATCTCCACAAAAGTGAAAAATGGAATTTCTTTTCTATTTAAAATCAAGAAAATTCCGTTCATCGTTTTCTATGAATAAAAAAATAAGAAAAATAATTATTTTCTAATATTATTATTTGCATTTTATTGACAATAAAGCTTTAACTGAAGTAAATATTATTGATTTATTGGTTTTACTATGGTAAAAAATCAATTTTACTAAACAAAGTTAAACAGAATAATTAACACTATAATAAACAAAATAACTAGTAAAAAATTGTAGCGAAAAAATATTGACAATGTAATTGAAATTAAATCATAATTAACTACAGTTGAGTGTTCCTAGTATTTAGAAATTTAACGTGAAATTCTCACGAAAGTCACAATATCAATTGTCACCACTTTTCCAAAAACAGGAAATGATCAATTGGGAATGAACATGTATACTAAGCCACACTGACATAACGAAATATCCGGAATGAAACTTCGAATCATACAAATTGAGCGTTTATTGTCTAGATTAAAACTTAATTTAACTTTGAACTTTTTTGGATTAATAAAGATACATTATAAACACATTCTAACGTTTCGAGATCGTTTCCAATCTTTTCATCAGAAATTTATTAGTAAAAAATTTTTTTATATGATATCGCTTTTAGAACCATTGTAATAAAAAAAAAGGATCTAAATTTATATTTTACTGCTATTGGAAACTTTTTTTAATTTTCATATTATTTCCAATTTAAATCAATTAAAATAATTCAGAAATATGTTTAAATATATTAATTTAATAATAATTAAAGCCGCTTCACAATATCTAAACTCGAAACTTTTGAATATTTCAAATTCAAAGCTGGAGAAGTATGTTTACATATTCAAAGCATTGAAATATTCAAATTAGAGTGGTTTGAAATTTTAAGTTCTAAATTCTAAATCTAGGACGGTTTCTACCTTGAAAGCTTTTAATCTTTTAATTGCCTGTTTGGAATAAACTCACTCTTTATTTTTATACCTTTCTATTCCAAAATTGAAACTGTCTTGTGAACTTATTTTGTATCCCTTATTAATATAACATAAAACTAGGTGACAATTATGTCAGTCAATTTCATGAACATTTTGCTTCAAAGTAAGCAAAATTTTCATAGAGAAAGCTATAAATTAATAATATAAAAGTTAATTGGGGAAATTATTTAAGAACAGAATTTTACATGCAACAAAAAATGAAAAAACATTAATTATTTTACGAATTTTCGATCAATTATAAAAGTTATATACGTTAATCGATTCGTTTTGAAATAAGAAATATAATTTTTATATTTTTTTTTAACTTATATTTTTAGCATGAAAAAAATTTTGTCAAAAAACGATTTTTTCGTTGAAAAAAGGTGCTTAAAATAGTTTGATTGGGAATTTTCAAAAATCCATGTGTCCAAATTTTATATATTCATGAGCTTAATAAGTCATCCAAATTTTTTTGGAAAATCGAAAATCTTAACGATCACAAAGCTTCTCTCTTTTAGGAAGCAAAAATTATTGTTAATATTTGAATACTATTTAGTTTCATCGGATTTTTTAATTCAAGCTAATTTAAATGAATTTAAAAAAATAAACGAAAATTAAAGAAAAAAGACAGGAAAATAGTAATGTCCTTATTTGTTATTATTGTTTAACGTCTAGAAATTTAAAGCATATTTTATTACAAATTTTACTATTAAAATGTAGAAATGAGAAGTTATTTTAAACGATATAAGAATTGTAATAATCAACGAGAGTAAATTAGTTTTATGTAGATTTCTGTTGATCACTAACATTAATAAAAGAAGAATGGAAAAAGAATGAATAGAATGGAGTTATTGGACTCGGTGAACAAAGTCACATGCTGCGCCTCTGTTTTTTATTAGCTTCCAGATTTCTCTCAGCTCTTTTGTTCATTCTTTTTCTAAAGGAACTTTATCAGTAGCATTTTCTCAAAGAGAAAGATTTACCGAGTTACTACTACAATGGTGCCAATCAGAAAACAGATAGAACCGCAAAAATTCCACTTCTCTTAACACAAACTAAATTAATTTTCCTCAGTTAAAAGAGCAATTGTTTTTATTAAGAAACTAAATAATCTGTTATAATAAGAATCACCAAATTACAATTTCTCTTTTACAATATAGAACAAATTCATTCAAAAATATTCGATTCATTTATTCTTTATTATACTCTCTCCCCGCATATGCCGCGGGGTTCGAGGAACCATCATCTTAAATTCCTTAAATCTATTATATCTCTATGCTTATTCTACGCAGTGCTTCTCTCTCTCTCTCTTTAACTCGCTCGCTTAAACTCTACAAATTAAAGAATAAACTTATAGACTGAACAACTATATCTGCCAAGTGCCCGGGCTTCCGTTTCCAGTTCTCTTTAGTCCATTTTGGCTTCATCAATTATTAAATACTTAAAACTACTCTCCGTTAAATTAAATTCCTCATTTCTTAACATTTCCTAGCTTCAGTCCTTCTTAATTCCAAGCTCTTCATCGACCTTCCACCCTGACCATTCTCGCATAAGCACCTACCTATTCTTTCACCCACACTCCGTTTATCCTCTTCTACTTCTTTTCCACATCTTTCTAACACATGGACCCAATCCTCCTCTTCAAACCAACACACTGTACACAACCTCTCCTCATTCATCCAATACTTACATTCATGCATATCTTCATCCATTCTAAACCTCAAAACTCTATTCCTTTTACTTTACTTCCTTATCTTTACCGAATATTTTGGTAGTCCTTATCCCTTCACTCCTCTATATCATTTGTTATATTTCGATTTAACGATCTTACCTCATCTGTCCTCCTTATCCCTTGACCTCCATGCCTCTATCCAATTCCTGTTTCCTCCTTCTACTCCTTCCGCCTCATTAACTGCTTTCATCCTCTCTTTATTTTCCAACCTAACAGACTCTTCTCCTTTTTCCCCTTTTCCTTTTTTATCAACTCTCAACAGTTTCTCGTTAACTGTTAAACTGTTATTCTTCTATGCTTTCCGTTGTACTGGAACCAGTACCCCAGATAGCAGAACTCATTCACCTCTTCCACCACCCTTCCATTCAAATTCCAAGACTCACTCATTATTCCTCAACTCTTTCTAAACCTCATCACTTTTGTTTTTTTCA
This sequence comes from Ganaspis brasiliensis, assembly GCA_037103525.1. NCBI lineage: Eukaryota > Metazoa > Arthropoda > Insecta > Hymenoptera > Figitidae > Ganaspis > Ganaspis brasiliensis. The sequence continues at coordinate 103,545 of JAZKLR010000584.1, read as the reverse complement.
CACTTACACACAAAACTTTCACTTACACAAACTTCTTAAATTCTTTCAATAGTAGCCTCATTCCTCCCTCATCACCCGCCATTAGTACGAAGTCATCCGCATATGACAATGAGGATACCCTATCCTTTCCTAATACTACCCCTCCTTTTCCTCTCTTTGTTAGCGTGTCCTCTAAATCCGCTATCAGCAGATTAAATTGGATCGTGTTCAGCGGGAATCCTTGCCTCAATCCTCTTTCTAACAAAAATATCTCTCTTATCTTTCTTACAATCTTAACCCTTTCCCTCGTGTCCATATGCAATTTTTTAATCTTCTCGATCAGACCCTCTTCTATCCCCCTCTCCTTTAAAAATTCCCATAAAATCTTTCTATTTACCGAGGGAAAAGTCGCTTTAAAATTGACAAACACCGCAATCACTTTTCTTTTCTTCTTCCTCAAAATTCTTATTTACTAAGAAGTCCAATGTGTACATATTGTCCACCGTTCCCATCTCTCTTCTGAATCCCTTTTGGTTATTTGGCACGCATCCTAATACTTCCACCCTTCTGGCCTTCTTTCAAACCTTCTTATTATATCCGCATATATTTTATATCTCACTGTTATTAGAGTAATCCCTCTGTAATCCTCTCCCCTTCTCTCTTCTCCCTACCCCACTTTTTTATCGGAACAGCCAGTCCCGTTTTTTTTCACTCTTTCGGCCAGCTTTGTCCTTTCCATATACCACGTTCACTATCTTTCACTGTTATTCACTGTTACTGTCTCGCCTCCGAACTTAAAGCTTTCTTTCTCTACCTAATCCCAACCTGCCGCTCTTCCTCTCTTTAATCTTCCTATCTCTCTCTACCTCCTCCATACTAATCCCTTTATCCTCTTCCACTATCATCCTCCTGCTTTCTCCCCTTATCTTTTCACTCACTCCTCCGCTTAGGCATTTGAAATACTTTGTCCACTCCTCCATCTCTATCTCTCTGTTTATGCGCTCCTTATATTTTCTCTCTCTATTGATTATATCCCATTCCCTTCCTTCCGCTATCGCTCGCTCTACCTCTTTGGTGTATCTTTTCGTTTTCTTCTCTCTTTTATCCTCCAGAAGGTTCTCATGACTTTTCCGTACCCTATTATATTCTTTTCTCTCCACCCATCCCTTTCCCCCACGGCTTAATATATTCGCGTACCATTTCTTTACTTTCCTCATTACTTTATTCCTTTTTTTTGCTTTATATTTTCCTCTGTCCGACACCCTCCTCACCACCTATCTCTTCTTTCACTTTGTTTATATTAAATCCCAATCTCCTTAGCCTTTCGTTTACATTCATTCTCTCTTCACCTTCGATTCCCAAACTTTCATCTACTTATCGTACTTCATGATTGTAAAGAATGTTTCAAAAAAAGAAAAGAGCTATTATCTGTCAAAATAGGATGAAAATTACAAATTTTAACTAGATTTAAAGAAAAAACACAAAATGTTAAATAATTAGACAGGCATACAAAAAAAAAAACGTCATGCCCTATAGGACACATCCATATATTCCTAGGTTTTTGGGGTCGCTGAAACCGAATATGACCATATAAACATTAGGTCTTTGCACATTTTCTACCTAGCCCCCCCCCCTTCCACCTCACGGGGATTAACATTTCAATTTTTTAAAAAATGTCGAATAGGGTGTCTCTTCCTATATTTTTGGGGGCTCTAAAACCTAAAAAGACCTCCAAAAACAAATTCCTTCCCTCCTTCACCCCCTCTTACCCCCTGGGAGGGGGTTGAAATTTCGAATTTCACAAAAAAGTCGAGTGTAGTGTCTGTTCCTACGTTTTTTGGGGCGCTGAAATCGAAAAATACCACCAAAAAGAAATTCCCCCCTTCTTTACCCCTATTCCTAGGTTTTTTGGGGCGCTGAAACCGAAAAAGACAACCCAAAATAAATTCCCTTCTTCTCTATCCTATTACCCCCAGGAAGAGAGTTGGAATTTCAAATTTCACAAAAAGTCGAGTACAGTGTCTATTCCTACATTTTTTGGGGCGTTGAAACCAAAAAAGACCACAAAAAGCAAATTTCCTTCCCTGCTTCACCCCTTAATACCCCCTGGAAGGGGGCTAATTTTTATAAATTTCATAAAAAGTCGAGTACGGTGTCTATTCCCATGTTTTTTGTCGCTCTGTATAACCGCAATAGACCATCAAAAAATAATTCCCCCTCCTTCACCCCTATTACACCCTGGAGGAGTGAATGAGGGGACGAATTTATTTTTGGTTGTCTTTTTTAGTTTCAGGGACCCCAAAAACCTAGGAATACATGGGTTTGTCCTCTGGGTCATATTGTTTTATTTGTGTGCCTGTGTTATTATTTGACAACTAATTTTAGTTCATATTATTACTATCTATTTTTAATTATTTATTGTTAAGTACTTATGTACCAAAAGGCCTAGAGCTAGTAAATCAGAATATAAATAAATAAAAGAATAAAGTATTCTTAAAATAAGAAAAACTTCCTAAAGCAAAAATTTATTCTTAAGAACATAAGAAAATATTCTTAATTTAAGAATTCGCTTATTATTTTAATAAGATTATTCATCTTAAAATAAAAATAATATCAAGAATATATTTTATTTTTAAATATAGAAGCCAAGAGATATTCTTTAAAGAAGAATACATTTTTTCAGTTCAACTATTTTAAAACTGTTTATAACTAGTATAAAAATGTTTAGAACTGACTTGAACAAGATTATTTTAACAATGACCTGACTCGTCTCCCTTTATATATTTAACAAAATATGTAGTTCTAAAAAATTAATAACAATAATTTTTCAAAAATTCTCAGTCTTTAAATAAATAAAATTTAATTAAAAAAACAATTTATAATTTCAAAAATATCCATATAGTTATAAATGGAATCGCAGTTCTTTAAATTGAGGAAATTGAAACAAAATTTACAGTTACACTTCAGACTATTTTCAACAGTCAGTGAGGTAGTAATTCTTTTTTTATGAAAAAACGAGTGACGTTTTTATTTTAAACTGTCACATTCTGTTTTATGGCAGATATCGACAATTGACTTTCACAGTCTGATAAACAAAAGCGTGACAATATTTCGATATCAGACCATTATAGTTAGTCATCAGTTGCTTTGCAAGTTTAGTAAAAATAATAAACTAGTAAGTAAAATATTTATTGGTAATTTGTAAGATATTTATCAAACTTAATGTTTACTGTAACTTAAATTATCATTTTTTTTTTAAAACAGGATTTCATTTTAAAATTACTACATATTCAGTTTTGTTTTCTTAGCTTTGTAATCACATATAAACATAAATTAGTTATTCTTATTTAGACTTCTGTTCTTACTTCACACTTCGTCCGATAATTTTTAATTCATTTCTTTGTTTAATTATAATTCATCAAAAATCTTATTTCTTCTTTCGAACAAAAAAAAAAGTTCTTCATTCTCATTTAAAATTTATTTAAGAGTTTGAAAAGAAATCAGTGAATCTTTCAATTGAATTTAAATTAATGAATTAGATAAAATAATTAATCAGTATCTATTAATTTAGTAAAACTTAAACAAGACAAGCTTAACTAATTGAAATGAAATAATTTAGTTAAAGTTAAATAAAAAACCGTTTACAAAATGAAAGCTATAAAATTACTCATGAAATTAAGCTTCAAAAGTATGGAAAGAAAATCAAAATTGAAATTTTGTACATTATCAATTTCAAGTTTAGTTAAAAACGTATGAAAGAAACCCGCGAAAATTATTAATGGCTTTTAATTCAAGTTATTAAAAAAAAAAGAATATTAAAATTTTCCTTAAGTTGAAACAACTTACCGAAAAAACGCAAAACTGTTTTTCATACCTGACAAGTATTTTAAAAATGGAGAAATACTTGAATTTCTCAATAAAAAAACAAAAGAAATTATAAATTTTGACTTGCAAGTTCATACGGTCCTGAGAAATAGAAGTAGATAAGCAAAAGAGCAGAAAGGGTCGATCGAACTTGTCAAGGAGGGCGCCACTTTGCTGATAACCCGTTTTATTTTTTGGAAGAGATCTATTCCAGGTAAGATCTTAAACTTTAATCAGTGAGAAGAAATATTTTCAAAATCAATTTTTTAAGTTTTCATAAACAAAGACAAATATGTACTTACTTCTTTGTGAATTTCATTTAGCGAAATCAAACTTGGGTAGAAGCGACACAATCGTACTTAATTTTACTGCTGGGATTAGTACAAATCGCCAATCGGGTAATTAGTCTATAAATCATGCAGCAAAATTAGCAACATAGCAGGAAACTGTGGCTGAAGATCAAAATTACTGCTGAAAGCAAGAAGAAAGTAATAACGTATAGATTAAATAAAAAACAAAATTAAAATGTGTCTAAATTAATGTGTAAAATTTGAAAATAATAAATCAGTAAAAAATGCAAAAGAGAGTGCAAAAAAGTATTAACAAGAAAAATGAAAAAATGTGCAGAAAATAAAAAGATAAACTGAAAGAAATGGTTCTATCGGTTTTTGTTTTCAAACGGCATTACGGCTTTAAATACAAAATAAAATGAAAAGACGGTCGTAAAAATTTGAATGGAAAACTTCGTAACAATTTAGTAATATAAGTAGGGGAGAGTGGCTATCAATGTACCGGGTTTTTTTCAAGGTCATAGTACTTATTGAATTTCACCAATTTCAAACACTTCTTTGCATCAATATAAAACTACAACACTTATCTAGGTAATGCACACATATTTTACACGATTTATTTTGATTAAATAATAGAATTTAGGTTTTTTCTAAAGTAACAAGCTATTTTCATTTTCAACAACCTGGGTACACAATGAACCACCTCTATAAAAATACTAAAAATGTTTAACAATAGTAATATTGCAATTTTCACTTTGTAAAAAAACTTATTTTCTATCAAATACTATAAAAAATTATTACTTAACACCTTTAATTGATAATGTATAACATAAATATACCTCAAATTTAAGTTAACTATCTAAAATGGCATTTTAGTTCTGCTATGTTGAGAAAAGTACTGATAACAATTGCTGTAACATGCTGTACGCATGCTTATTTTTATAATCAGGCATACCACTCTAGAAATCGAAAATACACTAAAATTCCAGGTGGTTCATTGTTCCCTGGTACATTGAATCAACATGACATTTGCAACAAAAATGGTTTTTTATAACTTAATCCAATATTTCAAAATCTTTATCTCATTAGAATATTGTAGTTAAGGTCCAAAACAAAATAAATCGTAAGTACATTTATTTTTAAATGGCCTTATTTCAATTAAAAAACGTGTTTTTATTTTAGGTAAATTTTTTCTTCAGTACATCAAAAACAGTTTTTTCCAGTTTTCTCTGTAATGTATAAATCCACACGTCTCAAATTTATGGACGTAGTGTGTTTACGCAAACTCAATTTATATTTAAAATTAGGAGAATTTTTATTTAATTGTTTCTGAGAAAATTGAAATGGATCATTGAAAAAACTGGTACATTGATGGCCACTCTCCCCTACGTCATACTGAGGAGAAAAAATCAGAATAATAAAATATGAAATATAAGTATCTAAAACACAGTCACAAATTGTACTTATTCCATCAGTATTTGGTACAATTAATATTAAATGCTTAACAAAAACAATTTCATCATCGCTAAAAATGAATTTAAAAATGTCAAATCGAAAAATATAATTTTAGAAATTACTCAATTTCGGATTATTATTTTTGCAGAACTCAATCAAAGTTCCTGAATTTGACTTCAATTTGACCGAAATGAAAACAACTTTTAATTACATTCTTTTCGATGAAAATACACAAAAACTAAAATCTGTAGCAAATTTAAAATCGGCATGATCTACTTTTACAACAAAGTTAAGTTTAAATTATTGTTGACATAGAAAATTGTAAACGGAAAGAAAAGTAATTAATTTATAAATTTTATAAAAGTGTTTTACAATTTAGGGAAAAAGGATCAAAAAGAGAAAATTTCAGATTAATAATTTCAAACTTTAAAAAAAAATTATATTAAATGTACTACAGACTATATTAAAGTTTCAAATTAATTAGCAATGATTCAAATGATTAAAACTCCTTGTATGAAAATTTCGCTTTCTGGCACATTTTCCCTAAATTCTAAAACATTTTAATCACACGTTTGACTTTCTTGGAAACTTGGAAGTAATTAAAAATTAAGGTTATAAAAGTTTTTTGAAAATCTATAAATAAAAACTTAATAAAAATACAGAGTGTAGCTGTAAAATGTACTAGTAACAAAAATGTCACAAACTTATGAAGCAAACAACTTAAAACTTCAGATTCATAACTTGCTTGTCTTCCATTTCATGGTTATGTAGAATCTGTGTTTTCACAATTTCATTGGCTGTTTTTGATTTCGAAAAAGGAACATTGATTACCAACATGTTTTTATGTGGTATAAAGGGACTTGTACACTTAACCACCCATAGACCTTTTCATTTTACTATTCCGAGTTTTTGCAATGTAATGGAAAGGGACAGGAATATTATCTGTCCTTTTCTCTCACATCGCAAGCTCCTTACCCAACTTATAGAGTTTCATTGAATAGATATTTTTAAAAGTAAAATTGAATAATTTTTCCCTTGAATTCCAAACACTTACATGAGAATTTGTGTCTTACTTTGTATTCCTATCTCTCTAAATCTGAATTAGTTAAAAATAACTAATTATAAGTAAAATCGTGGCTATAAGTTTTTGTTTCACCAATTAGTGGAAAATAACTAATTATTAGTAAAATATGACTTATTCTTAGTAAACTAGGTGAGAATTATGTCAAATTCATGTACATTTCGCTTCTAAGTGAGCAAAAAGTTTTAAAAGTAAAAGTTAATTGGAGAAGTTATTAAAAAAAAAAATAATTTTAAATGCAAAAAAAAATAAAAAAACATTAATTATTTTACGTATTTTTGATCATATATAAAAGTTATACAGGTCAATCGATTCGTTTTGAGATAAGGAATATGATTTTTATGTTGTATTTTTAGCATGTAAAAAAATTTTATCAAAAAACGATTTTTTTCGATAAAAAAATATGCTTAAAAAAGTTTGATTGGGTATTTATAAAAATAATAATGTCTAAATTTACATATACATGAACTTAATAAGTCACCCAAATTTTATTGAAATCCGTTGAAGTGTTCTCGGAATATCCTGTACACAAAAAACCCTACACATACACACACACACACACACACACACATAACTGGACATTTGCTTAAAAATGAAAATTTACGCTTTTTAGATGAAAATGACTCGATTTAGATTATTTTTGTAAAATCGAAACTCTTAACGATCACAAAACTTCCTCTATGAGGAAGCAAACATATTTAAAATTTGACTAATCGAATTAATAAACTGAATTTTACTAAAGTATTAGTTATTTTGGCAATAACCTCAAAACTAATTTGACTAATAATTAGCTCTTTTTTACCAAATGATTAGTAGAAATATAACTATTTAAATTAGTGACTGAGTTTTTGCTTTCAAATTAGCTATTTTCAACTAATTCGGATTTAGAGAGTAGTATAAAATAAGGAAATATATATCAGGAAGAAAAAGAAAGATTATTTCTGACTGTTTCTGACTGCGTACAGATAACAATGGATGAATAATTGTAGAAAGTGTATAACCGTTTACCGACAATTGATTAATTTTAGTACCAGCAATCCCTTTTTTAAATATTATTTGCTTTATTTTCAAATAAGAATAAGAAAATTATTATTGCTTTAAGTAATAATTGAATTTTAGTAATTAATAATAGTAGTAGTGATTAAATTATTACTTAAAGAAATAATAAGTTCCTCATCTTTATTTGAGAATAAACAAAGTATTTGTAAATGGTTTAACACTTTTTGCAGACACGGATCCAGCGGGGGTCGAATAGGGTGGTCCATAAAAAAGGTGTTTAAAAAACAGTATTCCATAATTTAATTATTAATTTGTTGATATTAACTATTATTAATTTTTTTGATTTTTGAAATTGCAAAAAAAATAGTTAATATCAACAAATTAAGAATTAAATTATGGAATACTGTTTTTGAAAAATGTTTTAGAAACATATTCGGTGCATTTATCATTTAAGGAAGTTCTATATCGTAAATCGATTAATCAAACAGATTTTGATAAAACTTATTTTTGAGACCTGTAGGTTCTTGGGAAAAAAGTTATGATCGATTTATTTTTTCACTGTTAAACCTGTTTAACATTGATTCTTATGAGAATTCATTACTCTGACACATATATTTTCGTACTAAAAATTATTAATTGACGAGATAGTGATCAAAGTTTGTATAGTTAAACACAGATATGTAATGAACCGATATTGTATTTAAAAAAGGACAACAGGTTCTTGTGAGAGTTGCAATTAATTAATTTGTAAAAATATTTCACATTTTACACGATACAGTTCAGACGTTCTGATATTTTAAAATGTTGATTTTGATCGCACATGAAAAATAGTCATGTTTAAAAAGTAAATAAAGTTAATAAATACAATTGTTTAATTGTATATCAGTAAAATTAATTTTAAACCTAACCACAAAATAATGGTCTCTGTTTTGACTAGTATCGTCATACGGTAGAACCTCCTAAAGTGATTTTTTACGATTTTGTTGCAAATTTACGAAAAAGTACGTTTTCTCCATGCAAAATACATGGGTAATTTCATGGGCTTTGCGCCACCTCTAAACATTGTCCGATTTGAAAATAAAAAAATAGGGATAACTTTTTTTTCAATTTGGAACAAATTTGAGGGGTAGGAGCATAACATTTCGGATTTTGGTTTTTTATGGACCCCCCTGGGGTCGATGGGGACGATCGCCCTTCCCCAAAGCCTTAGATTATCATATAAGAGAGAAAGAGATAGCACTATATTCTTATCTCTTTCTGTCTCATATACCGCCCCCTCCAAAACCCTCGTCTGGATCCGCCTTTGCACTTTCTACTATTATAGTAGATTTTTTATACTCTTTCCATTTTGGAGCCGTCCGTGTACAACACGTCTCCACCAAGTGTAAAGCTCTTTTTCTAGTCTTCTCTAAAAGGGATAACGGCCTGCAAGAAAGGTTTAAATTTGCCTTTCTTTGTCTTTCTATTCTGTTCTATAATAATTTCAGAAATGGGTAGAATGGAGTCTGGGAATTTTGTGTGAAATCCCCTTAATTTTAATCTCTTTTGTGCTTCGAGTCTGCTCATAGTGAGCGCCGCCTTATCAACAACTGAGACGTGTAAAGGTTCGTCTGAGAGCATAAATCCCAACGCCGCACTTGGCTTGGTTCTCATAGCTTCAGTAATTCCCCTAAAAACCATAGCCTGAAGACTTTCCAGTATATCTTTAACCGTAGCTAATTTGGTTTCGGGCCACCGATCTATTGCAGCGTGCTGGAATCTCACTCCAGTTCAACTTAATATCCATGATGACTTCTGGATATTTAGTCATTCTAGTGATTGCAATTTTTTTTCCATAAAATACAGGTCCTTTTAATTTTTGGACCCTATATTTCTTAGTGAAGATTGTACTACGATCGTCTTATGAGGGTTGACAGACAACTCGGTTTGATCGCAACATCTCCTCACAATCCCTAAGGCTGTCTGCATCAATTGGAGAAGTACAGTCGGAACTCTTATGGTTGCAATTTTCGGGAGTGGTATACATCCGTGAAAACCGTAAACATTGGGCTAGAGACAATGTAACAGGCGAGGATTTTGAGTCACAAGTTTCCTCCCCTCTTTCTTCCCATAACTCTTCGTCTATCCTCTCTTCCGACTCACTGCAACCATAGTGTCCGCATCCATGAGAGTCCCGACTGTACTTCCAAACAGAAACCTCTCCAAAATTATCACGAAGTCGTCCGCATAACTTTACGTGAAAAACCCCTGGCTATTGAGCTCCACTAAGAGGCCATCTGCTACCATGCACCACAGTTCCTTGTGGGCAACCGTTTGAGACAAAACCTTTCAGTTTTGCCTTCACATATTTTGCTTCAAGGCAACGTCCCCGCAACATACTACTGATCCACTTAATAAGTGGTTCAGGTATTCCACAGTTCCTACCCTTTTCGCATATGACTTGACATGAAGTGCTTGGGAATGCTCCCTCTATGTCTAGAAAGGTGCACACTGCATAGCCCCCATTGCCCAATTCTTCCTTAATTCTCCGAACCGCCGACTGAAGAGCAGTTTCTACAGAGAATGCTGCTCTGTGGGCGTGTTCGCCTGAATGAAGAGGTTTGTCTGTTAGACGTTCCTATCTAACGTGCTTATCAAACAGCTTTTACAGAGCCTTTAGTAAAAAGGATTTTAAACTGATTGGTCTAAAGTTCGGGACAGTAGTGTAACCTGCAGGCCCCCTACCGAACGGTCCGGCTAACGTTGCATTTGGACATTTCCGAGCTTCAATAGTAACGTTACATATGTCCTTGGGCTATGAACGTCGTAGGGGAACGTTGCGGAACGTTATTTTGGAACTTTGAATAGACATTTAAGAATCTCTAAAGAATTAATAATGTTAATATTATGCGCAGTAGTTTTCTATCGCAATGAGAGCTGCACATTTGATTTTAATGTCCACTGTTCTATAGAAGCAATTATATTATCAACATTGAATAATACTAATAAAAAAAAACTTTTTTCGCATAATTTGTCCACAACTCGTTTTGCGATTTTATTCCAAGCCCCAAAATAACGTTTGCAATGTTCCCCTACAACGTTCATAGCCCAAGGACATATGTAACGTTACTATTCTAGCTCGGCAACGTCCAAGTGCAACGTTTGCAACGTAACACAAAAACGTTACAGCAACGCTGACGGAACGTTCGGTGCTATTAGCGTCCGGCCTTTGGAATCAACACCACTTTAGTCCTTTGCAGTTCTCGTGTGTAGGCTCTCATAATTTTGGTCATGGAGATTTTGATGTATTCGAAGCCATTCTGAAAATGTTCCGGATATACACCATTTTCTGGCGTCTTAAAGGGTTCAAAAGAGCTAATAGTCCAATCCACTACTTCGGGAGTGACGATCTTTGAGGCAAGTTTCCAACTTTCCTGACCACACACTGAGAAAATAAGCCTCTAGCCAATTATCTAGGTTAAGAGACTCTGAACAAAACACAAGATACCGGCGATCACAACCAAATTTCAAGGTTAACAGTAGCATTTTATCTGCTAATAATAAACAAAGAGCTTAACAGGTACTACATCAACAACCTCTCTCTGCTAAATTTAATCAAAAACTGGATATATTTAGTCAACTTATTTTCTCAGTGCATTGGGGACATCGGGGTAATTCGGCACCTTGTTTTTCATTGTTTGTGTCTATTTTTTTAAAGTCTGGGAAGTTAACCTTCACCATATGCTACAAGTATTCCTTCTTTGTTTGAGCAAAAAGCCTTTCGGGGATCTAATTGTTTTGAGTTTGGCCATAGGGTCCCTAGCTAGGACCACCGCACATGCTCACGCAACTCACATACCTCATAACTTCACTACAGTTAAAGTTGCTGTCACCACAACCTACAATTTCTTTCGAATGCAGAGATTAATGCTCTTTGCAGATAATCCGATGCAAGTTGGAGACATGCAATCAGGAAAACCTGAAGGTCTTCCCTAAAGGACGCCCACTCAGGTCTCCTAGGGTCTGTAAGTGGAGTCCATTTACATTATCGATCTATTGTCTTTAACCTGAATGTTATGGGCCTGTAGTCTGGCAGAGTGTCTTCTTTTGAGACCTACCAGTAATGCACAGTCTCGAGCAGATCGTAATATCCAACACCTCCTTTCTAAGAAGTTATGAAAGTTGTCTCATTCCCCTGGTTCAGAATATCCAACCCAGAATCAATTAAGAAGTTTAGAATTATCTCCCCTCTTTCATTGGTATCAGTGCTGCCACACACAGGTTGATGTGCGTTGGCATCATAACCCAAGATTAAAGGCAGTCCTTCTTTATGTCAGTGTTCCACCAGCTTCGTTACGTCCGACTGTGGAGGTGATCCTGTATATCCTGGAAAATAAGCAGAGGCCAAAATGATCTCTTTTTTACCTACCACTTGATCCTGATACTTGGCTCTATTTATCCCCTTATCTCGTGTGCAAAAACCTGTCAGTGGAAAAGCTTTTAATCCTTTGTAGATTTTGCATGTTCTCGGAACTGGTTCCTGTGGTGAGCAGTTTACTTCACCACATCCGCCAAGGTCTCTAATAAAACCCCTGCATACCCAGGGTTTTTCTATAAAGACAATGACTGTCTGCATGGCTGTTAAGTTTTTAGGTTAAGATAGCATTGCACCTTTACAGTGATGTAAATTGATTTGCAAACAGTTAATACCGAGATCAACCATTGAGGACTGTCTCGCCTGTGCTACTTATATGAAAATATAAAAAATACCATATTCCCAATGAGGGCCCCTAGTTTTCTTCTCAACCCTCCAGAGTTCAAAATCCCTTGGGGGTTTGTCCTGTGTTTAACAGTTCTATCCTACTTGGTTCTCATCTTCACAGCGGATTTAACCAAAACAGCGCTACTTTTTATAAGTTCCCTTTGCAAGTTCCCTAGCCACTCACGCTGTTTTAAAATTCGTACAGCTCCGGTGAGCTGAACGTTAACTATTAACTTGCCAGATGGTTCACTTTTGTACCCTGACCCAGCTGTTGACGATTCTGCTGGATTGGTGCCAGCATTCTTTGAATGAGACTCTCTAGCAATAGTCCTTGCAGAATTCGCGTGCTTCCCCCTTTTTTATCATTTAAATTTTTGGTGCTCATAAAAGTACCACGAGTACAGGGGAAATAAACTGGTCAGTCCATGAAGAGCCTCAATTCATGCATAAGGCTAAACTCCCGAGGTTTCGCCCTGTTTCTTAGAGCCCCCGTTTAAGACACCTCCATCCGTAGCCACCTGGAGAGCTCGAGCGTTCAAAAGTCGGACCCGCTCCTCACCAACGATCTCAGCCGCAGCCCGACTCCCATCCGCCAGAGCACTCCGGGAGACACAGCGGATTTGGTACCCTGGTGCCATTCATCCATCGACACGGTGGAAACATCTTGGATTGGAGACTAGTGAACTCGCGCTCGCAATCACCGATCCCCTTGCGACAGAAAGACCAGAAAAACTCTTCTTAGTCAAGGCCAAACCAAGCGCTAGGTTCTCTACTTCTAATAATTATCTGACATCGCTGTCAAATACCTAGAAGTTGTGTTACTTTCAACAAAGTCTCTAACCCAGTTTCTTGAAAAGCCTTCCCTTTTTGGAGGGTCGACTCTTCTGTCCCCTTCCAGAAACCCGGTTTCTGAAATAACCTTTTGCAGACTTTGATCTTTAAGCTTCCTCACCAACGTCAAGGTCTTGAGATTCCTAAAGGAAGTGCAATCTTATAAATTACTTATTAATTTATAATTTTAATTAATTTATTAATTAACTTTTATAAATTATTCTCATTTTTATTAAGATGTAAGAATAAATAAACATAAAAAGGCTAATTTTCACACCACACAGCTAGAACGACATAATAATAACATCACTCAACACTCACTTATTATTATATAGATTCACTCTTTCCTTTTTTTATGTTTTAAAATTAAATACAGTATAATCACTAATTTATATCTTAGAGTACACTGGCAGCCATGCAATACTAATTTCTGCATAAAATAAAAATTAGTAAAGGAAATCAGAGTGTCAGAAGTTTGCTTAAGTTTTAAAAGTTAACGATTAAAATCTTAAATCTTGAAAAACATAATTATTTATATCTGTGCGTACATACTTATACTAATCGTAACACTATAAAATACTGTAAGTGCACTTTTAAAATAGAAAGTTACTCCTCTCTATTTTGCTTTATAAATTAATTTAAATATTAACGGACATTCATTTTTAATAAAAATAAAATAATACTGTACTCAAAATACTGGACAAAATCTGTAATTCATTTCTTTTTCGTTTTGCTATGACTCTGCACTTTACCTCCCCATTTAGAAACGAATTGGGATACGTCGAACTTTCTTTGGCAGCCTTTATAATTCATGTATCGTATCTTTCCAAATATTGGTCTTTCCTTCCAGCCCTGATCATGAATTCCACATATTGACCACATGCAACCTGAAAAATATCAAATAAATCTTTAAAGTTGACTATCTTTGCAAACTTTGAAATAATGTAAACTTTTACCAAGTGACCAAAATATATACCCTAACAAAAAGAATTATTTTTTAAAAGTAAAATGTTTGGACTAAAGCCAACTGTTCAGGATCACAAGTAACTTTTTAAATTAAATATGAACAAACCAACGTAGCCGTTAGGATCGCGACCATCCATGCTGTATTTATCATTCAAGTAAATGGCCCATTTTAAAGCATCCTCCGGAGTTTTGGTCCACTCAAGAATCTTTTTGGCCCAATACATTCTTAAAAAGCCATGCATTTTTCCCTCTTGCACTAATTGATTTTGAGCAGCGTTCCACAAATCGTCATAAGTTAAAGATTTTTCTAACTGATTTAAATCATACACGTACTCTCGTTTATCTTGTCTAAAAAAAAACGATAAAGATTTTTTATAATATGCTAAAAACAATTGTGTATTTTTAAAAATAAAAAAAAAAACATTTATTTCAAAAATTAAAATACACATTTTATTTTCAAAATGTTTTTGACCATTTTACTTTGGTAAAAGTACCGTTGCTTGCCAAATTTAAGGAAGGAAATAATCATTCTTCTGCCGATTCTATAAGGCAATCTTCCAAATTCATTTTAGAAAACCTCAGATTCTTAACTTGTAAAAAATGCAAATCGACCAGTATTTTTCGATTTATGAATCGGATATTCAAACAATTGATATGCATTTACAAATATTTCTTTCAATTTTTACTGATTTTTTGTTTTTAAATAACATTATTAAAATTGTATTATTAGTTTTCGTAAAAGATATATTTTTTTAAATTTCAAATAGCTCATGAAACAATACAGCTTTTTTTTATGTTCCTGGTCAAAACATAATTTAGAATTAAATCAATTTATCAGTATTGTTGCAAAATCCTTTTCTTACACTTAGGAAAAAAGAAGTTTAATTTTAATTTTAAAAACTGGAATAATGAAATACTTTTATTAAGGAGGTTCTCTCTATTTACATATCTAAGGATGGTAACTTTATGCAAGCCGCATAATCGCATAATTTCTTAAATTTGTCTAAAATGAGAAACTATCGTGTTTCTACATATCCCACATCTTTAAAAAGTTGTTTTTCAAGCGCATAATTTTGCATAATTGACGTATATTCGCAACATAATGCTCGTATTGCATAATTAACGCATAATTAGATCAAAACGGTCCTGAATTTAGTTTTCGACTATTTTTTTTTCGATTTCCAGCATTTAACGTTAGTGTTAGCAGAGTTTGGAAGTCATTCGTAACTCTGTCGTAATTCAAATGTATTTTTACCAGCAAATACGGTCTCTTAAGGAACTCTCAAAGTACAGTCTGCTTGCGCATGCGCAGGAGTTATGTGTTGCGTCGTTCTGTTTCAGTTTTACGTTTCCATAATTTCAAAAATTTTAAACTAGAATTAAATACACATTCAAATCACCCATGATTGTAATAAACAATTATGAATTGTACGTTTTAATAAAAAAAACTGAATTTCTATCTACAGTTTTTTCATAACAATTTAATATTTTTTTTATACTTTATGTCGTTTATTGTTTTTTCGGTATTTTTAGAATTGAAAGAGAAACATAGTACACAAATATCTAAATTTTATGAGAATATATTGTATTACTTTTAAATTTATAATGAATAATTATATTTTTTAATTGCATAATTGCCGCATAATTATCATATAATTGTCGCATAATTACCCGGAATTTATGTGCATAATCAGAGTGGTTCAAAACGCATAAAGTTACCATCTCTATACATATCCTTAAACTAGAAAGTCGTTTTTCACTCCAAATAAACATATTTTTGAAATCAATTTCACACCAAATTTTGAAAGATCATGTTTTACAATTTTCAGAAAAGATTAGGTTGAGCGAAAATTTGTTGTAAAACAATAATTATTTAATATTTTGTGTTTTTCCTTGAAATCTAGTAAAAACCTGTAATTTACATCCAATTTTGACAAATAAAAGTTTATTTTATAAATTAAAAGATTCTCTGCAATTTTATTTGTTAGATTTTGTTAAATATTATTTTGTTTAAGCATTAAGTAAAAAACAAAGTTTATTTGTCTAATAACTTTTTTAAAAAATATTTTTTAACAAAACTGAACAAATAAAATTGTGAAAAATGTTTCAATGAGAAAAATGAGCTATTATTTGTTAAATTTGGATGAAAAGCACAGATTTTAACTAGATTTTAAAAAAACATAAAATTTTAAATAATTATTATTGAACAACAAATTTTAGCTTAACCTAATTTTTTCTGAAAAATGTACAACTGTGGGTCTTTCGAAATTTGATGAAATTAATTACAATAATATTTTTATTTTGGGTTAAAAAAAGACTTTCTAGTTAAAACGAACTGAATTTGAGATCATTCAATTTATAATAAATTGAAATTAATAACAATTTCAATTTGGGTAAATTAAATTTAAGAATTATTCAAATTTAAAACAAGAATTAAAAGTTTTATTTAATTGAAATCTAGATGGATTCAGTTTGAGATTGATCGAAATCTTTAGTATGATAAAGAACTTATTTTATAAATAATTTTTTTGACCAAAATTAGTATTAATTAAAATTTAGATTGTTTAAATTTGTTTTAATAAGATATTTTGTAGAATCGATTTAAAAGACTCAAAGACACGAAAACTTACGCATGAGCCTCGAGTGTATCAATCGCCCATTGATACGCGCCTTTAATGGAATCGTAATGTTCATTGTAGAAGCAAAAATTATCTGACAACTCTCGTCTAATAATGGCTTCTTCCATGAAAGCTTCCACTGACTCCTTATGATTCTTCTTGTATTTTTTAGCTTCTAAAATACACCTTTGAACTGAAATCATTCCAAAATGAAACCAGGGAGATAAATTACTGACAGCTTCTTCAACCGGATCATTTCGTTTTGAATGGTAAATATGCAAACGATTATTCAAGAAAGACTCAAGTTCTAAAATGCCTCCTTCGTATCCTGGTTTTGCCCAAGATATTTCATCCACAGTTTTATCTACCTCCACGTCGTTTAATGCAGTTTTCCATTCGTTTTTTTTCAACTTTTGTTTACTGGTAAACGGATGCTTTATAACCGGAGGAAACTGTGTCAAAAACTCGTCCAACTTGGAATTTATTTTGTTGCGAATTGTGCGAGCTGCATATTCTTGCTTATCTGAAGTAACCCAACAAGGCACTATATTATGCGCATCCACCTGGTTATTTAGAAGAATTATATTTTTAAAATTAAGATCAAGATATTTTTTCAGGGTGTCCAGCGACTTTTAAACGAATCTTTCAAAACCTTTTTAAACTTTTTAAGGTCAACAATATTTTTAATAAATTGAAACAATAACTGAATATATTTTTAAAATGTAAAAAATAATTGGATTTTAAGAAAAAAAAAAAAAAATTTAAATAATGCACGATGTAAATAAACTAGGTGAATATTATGTTTATTCCTGAACACTTCGCTTCTACGTAAGCAAAATATTTGCGTCATCATAGAGGAAGATAAGTCGTGAGAATATTAAATACAATTCCCATTTCAAAAAAGAAAATATTAAATTTAATAAAATAATTGAAGAAAAAACACATTACAATAAAATTTTCAAATTGGAAAATAAAGAAAATTAATGAACATGGAAGACAATAATTGGAAACATTAAAATGGATAATTGAAATTAGCATTAATAATTTAAAATTGAATAAATTAATTGAAGGAAGGAAAATATATAATTTATAATAAATAAATAAATATAAATTGTAATTTGAAGAACATAATTGAAAATTGCTAAAAATAATTTTAAAAAATTGAAGAATACATTAGGAAAAGAAGAAAATATTTTGAAATCTAAGAACGTTATTTAAAAAACTGAAAAATACAATTGAAATTTTAATAAAATAAATAAAACTTTAGTAAAATAATTGACGCAATAAAACAGTATATTTTTAATATTAAATATTCCAAAATAGAATTAAAATTTGCATGTAAATAATAAAACTTGAAAAAATCAATCTAAAAAAGAAGAAAAAAAATTTACAAAGCTGAATAAAAAATTATAAAACAAACATATTGAAGAAAATCACTGCAACATGGATAAAGAAAGCACTTAAAATATTTGAAGGATATAATTGAAAACAAATTTTTTGTATAATTAAAGAATATAATTATGATTTGAAAAAAAAACCAATTTATTTGAAATTGAAGAATGAAATTGAGCATTGACGAAAATAATTGAAGATTAAACAATATTATTAAAATTTGACAAATTAATTTAAAATTGAAGAAAATTATTTAAAACATTGCAAGATACAATTGACGTTTTAAGAAAATGATTAAAAAATTTGATAAAATAATTAAAGCAATAAAACAGTATATTTTCAATATTGAAAAATGACAAAATTGAATGTTCGCATAGGACAATAATTAAAATTTGCAAAACATATCTAATTAAAAGTTTTAAAAATTAACTTAAAAAATGATAAAGCTAAATGAAAAATAATAAAAATAATTGAGTAATGAAGAAATTAATTGAAAATTTAAAGAATATAATTGCAATTTAAAGAACATTTTTATTGAAATAATTGAGAAACAAGAAGTAGATTTAAAATTAAAGAAATAATTGAAAATTAATTGTAACTGAAAAAAAGATTGAAAATATTAAAGAATATGAATACAACTTTTGGAACGTAA
The DNA here is from genome assembly GCA_037103525.1 of Ganaspis brasiliensis. Lineage (NCBI taxonomy): Eukaryota > Metazoa > Arthropoda > Insecta > Hymenoptera > Figitidae > Ganaspis > Ganaspis brasiliensis. The sequence continues at coordinate 84,677 of JAZKLR010000584.1, read as the reverse complement.
TTTCAAATGGTGCAAATTGTAATTGAAAAATAATAAAAATAAAAAAATTTAGCAATTTAAAAAATTTTGAAATCAATTTAGATTTAGAATATTTTACGTTTAGATTATTTTAATTTTTAATCAATGAAAATTCGAATCCATTAAAGTTTTAAAATTTTTATAAATTTAGAAAAAATGACAAAATTTTTAATTTTTGAAAAAAGCGAATTTGTGATAATCTTTGATATCTATTGTAATTCAAGAATTTGCTTTAAAATTCAAAGTAACTTCAAGATTTTGTAAAAAAATGTTCGAAAAGACTAACAAGACTTTTCAGATATTCAAGATCGCTGGACATCAGGTTTTTATTATGACTAGAATGTAATAAATAATCATTTAAAACGCTAATTGTAACTACAAGCTGAATATTTTTAATTCAAAAGTATTAAATATTCCTTAAATCAATCAAATTACCTGACACATGGGGACATTTTTAGGAAGCTTCTTTTTCAGATCATCGACCCAGAACATTGGCAATCTTAAAGGAAAAAAGTCGGTGACAACAGCTCCCATTTTGTATTTTTCAACATATTGTAAAATAGCAGAATTTGGCTCGCCATGTAGAAGACTAAAGTTGATATTTAAAGATTTGCATTCCTCTTCAACTTCTTGTAGATTTTTCAGTAAAAATTTGTAGTGCCGAATAGTTGCATCCAGAAACTTTGGTAGAATACAAAAACAAACATGAAGCGGTACTTCATTCTTCAAAGCCAATTTTTGTGCAAATAAAAATGCCCAGTTGTCTGTAAAATAAGTTATTTCTCAACTACACTTACGAAATATTATTTAAAATAGGGAATTTTTTAAATTGAATATATTTTTATATTAAAAATGAGTAACAAAAAAACCTAAACAATAAAAAATCATACCTTGCACTCTGGCATCTCGAAACATCCAATAAACTACTCCATTGGATTCTTCTGCAACTTCATCAAGATCAGTTAGAATTCTTATTCTTTTTTTATTAAACTTAAAAGTCATAACTGACTCTGCTGCCTGCAAAAAATTATATTTATATATGAATATATAAAAATATGTTCTACATAATTGCAAAATAATAATTATTTTAAAAAATTTTTCTTACATTTTCTCTTTCTTCTTTTATTTTATCAATCAAACTCAAAGTGCGAGCTTTTTTTGACGGATTTGTCTTACTCATTTTGAAATCTGTAAACAAAATTGTCTTTTAGTCAAAATGAAAGTATTGGGAAACTTGTTATGTTTAAATTTTTTTTTGGTTGGTGACAAAAGTTTTTGTTAAAAATTTGTTGTTTGTCAGATTTTAATTTAAAGAAATATTGTACATGCTTCATCAGAATATCATTAGGCCAAATAAAACACGACAAATTTGAACGAATAAGCAGAAATTTAATTCGAAATTATTGATTTTCTATATAATCTCCATAATGTTAAATTTACACAAACTTAAATTAAACTGTAACTCTTATCAGATATCAACTTCGGAAGTATGGACATTATGCTCCGTTATGAAAGTGGTAACAAGGTGTAAACATAAATTGTATGTATGTACATATAGATTGCTACTATTGTGTATAGAACAGTCCTTAACTATATCCTGATTCAAGTTCTGTAATATGCAGCAGAAAATAATAAATTGTTAGCAGTGGAAATTTTTATTAAAAAAGAAAAAATTAATAATAATAATAATAATAAAAATAACTCTAATTTCTTCTTTGTCATAAAAAATGTGAATTTATTTTAAATAATAATTAAAAAAAAACAAATTTCAAAAATCTATTTCTTAAAGACTTATTCTAAAAACAATCTAATAATGAAAACAAAATAACATTTAAAAAAAAACAAATTACAACTGCACAGTAACGAAAAAAATGTCAAAAAGTACAAAAAAAACGAGAAAGTTTTTAAAAACAATTTAATAAATCTTGAAAAAATGAGAAAATTACATAAAAGAATTTTAATCCTATGCATCAAAAAAAAAATAAATTTTGTGATAATTTACTAAAAACTGTTAAATGTACAAATGAAATAGGCAAATATAAAAAGATAAATAAATAATTAAAAAATAAAAAGAAGTTAAGGAAATTATTTAAAAAATGAGGAAATTACAACAAAAGAAAATTGAAAAGGACTTGGATAAGAAAAACGAAGATCTTCTAATAAATAAAAAAATGTCAAAATATAAGTAAAATTATTGCGAAGAAAATGAAAAAATGGTTTAAAATAAAAAATGCAGGTAATTATTTATAAAAAAGAGTAAAATAAAATTATATGAACAGAAGGAAGATTAAAAAAAACGTAAATAAAACTAGAAAGTCTTAAAAAGATTTACTAAAATCTCTTTAAAATCAGAATACTTTCTAAAATCCTTTTAAATAAAGCAGAAAATCGTTTTAAAAAACGTTAAAAATTTACTAAATGTATACAAGTATGTAAAAACAAATATGGCATATACTATAATAACAAGAAAAATAAAACAGTTTTAAAAAAAGAGAAAAAGAATGTTTTGAAAATGAAGAAAATTATTATTTTTATAATCCTTTTTTATATAATAATAATCGAAAACCAAGGTTTATATCAAATGAAGATTTTTTTTAACAAAAAAATTACAGCAAATAGCTATACAAATGTAATCGATAATATTGGTGATTAAGGCAAAAACCTCTTTTTTGAAAGTTGTTTGTGTTTTGAATTTCATTTTTCATAATCTTATTTATCATTCGACTGACTCATAGTTGAATCGACCATATACATATATACATTTATACTTTGTGAACAAACACTTATGTAATAATAATAAAATGTTATTTTCTCTCTAAAAGTTAATTTAAACGACAAAATTTTATATTATTAAGCTATTTTAAAATTTTTTGCTTGTAGTAAAACATGCGATTACATGTATTCCAAACATAAAAATTAATTATTTAATATCAAACAATGTTTTGAAAGATTGGAATTAAAAAAAAAAGGAAAAACACATTCTGTCATTTCAACGTTTAAAACTTTAAAAGCATCAAGTGACATACATCAACAAAAAACCAAACTTAGAACAGATTGTTAAAAATAATCTATAATATTGTCAAATACAATATATAATATTTAATTATTTAAATCACTGATTGATTTGAAAAAAGTAGTTCAATAAAGTAACATTGTTGAAACAATATGAAAAAGAACGTTTTATAACAACTTTTCACATTCTTCTTGTAGTTGGTGCAAACAAATTTTTAAAGCAATTCCAATTTAAAAAGATTTAAGATAAAATCAACGTAAATTGGTGCTCCTATTCAATATTTGAAAAAAGTTTGTTTACTCACAGTGTTTACGAACTGGATTGAAGAGGTTATGAAATTTGGAGCCAAAAACACTGTCAGCTATTTTCATTAACACTTATATTCGCAATAATAAACTATAGAAAAAGTTGCAGCAATCACGTTAGTTCTTGTTTTTATTCAGTTTTATTGTATTATTTTGCAAGAACTATGAATTAAAATTTATAAAAACACATTACTTATTCATAATGCCGCCTTTCTCTGCTCAATCAGCTGAGATCAGTGATGGGAAGTTAACTTTTCACACAGGGTTGGAAATGTATGTAATTCTGCGAAAAATACGTAATTTTCATAAGCGTACATTATGGTAGAAAACGTATAATACGCATTTTGCTCTGTATTTTACGTAGAAAATCTACAATGACGTCACTTTCCACTACTGGCTGAAGTGATTGAAAGTTTCCACTAATCATATGCACCGATTCAAAAGCAAAAACGTCACCATTGGTCGTTTGTTTTATTTCTCCAACCAATGAATTACATTGACTCTCAACCACTCTCAACATTGTGAACGGACTTTTATTTATTCTTAAAAAATCTTTTTTCCTAATGTCAAAATTTTGACAGTCATTAAAAATGTGACAATGACAGGTAGTAGAATTTCAATGTTACTTATCAATATTTTAAACACGTTCTTTACTTTATTGCGTCAAAAATGTTAGTATTTCTAAAATTTCAAAAATTAAAAATCAGTGTGTTAAAGAATTTTGTTATATTTTCCCTCTTATACATTATTTAAAAAAAACTACTCATTTTCATTTATATGTAATATTCAGAATAATAATTTGTTATGTATTGTTTAAAAGAATTATATTATTTATGTTAAAATATGCACACACAAAAATAAGATTAGGAGGTTAAAAATTTGTGTGTAAAAGTTTTTGAGTATGAATACAGGTAATAAAACTACAAATGTCTCATAATTCATGTATTTTTCACAATTATTTTTTATCCGCCAGTCTTTCTAAAATATAAATGTATAAACAAACAATCATTTCATTGACAATTCTCTTCAATGCTTATTTACACTATTATACATCATAAAAGATTTAGTTTTTGTATATGTATGTATATGTTATACTGCCGAAGAGTAGGTACTGTTGAACTGTTTGTGTGACATTTCTTATCGCTTCCAATAATGCATTCCATAAATACTGATAAAGTGAATAAAAAATCGCAAAAATTCTAGGCATTCATATTATCAATTATAAGTTATTTAAAGATAATAACGAATTAAACTGAAGGAAGATTAAACATTGTGTTTATCATTGATTATCATTATTTCTATTTAAACACTAATTAGAAAATCGTATTTCAATATTATCAAAAATGATAAAATTTAAAAGCCTTATGTTTTCAGTAATCAATCTAATTTTTTTATTTCAGTATTTGAGATTCCTTTATCAAAAATGACTAGTTGATTTAACACAATTGTTTTTTTCCCGCTTCCTTCAGTTAAATAATTATTCTTTTGATCAAAAAATTAAATTTTTTGATCAAAGAATCATTCAAGCTCAAATCTGTGGTTTTACAATTAAAAAATCAGGAAGCTGCTTAATAAAATTTAAATTTTCTAGACTTAAAAGTTACTTTGCAGTCTTGCATAGATCTTAATTCGAAAAGTCTTTACATTGAATTTATATTCCTAAAAGACTTGGTTTTATGTATACTTCAAACTTCAGAGGCGAAACGAATTACTAAATTAATAGCACTAATTGTCAATTTATACTGAGTTATAAATTTTGCCGGTAGATTTTAATTACCAGGGAAAAAGAATTAGAAATATTTTTAGATACTGTAGGAAAAGATAATTAGAATAATAATTATTATAGATGAATAAATCCTGTTTATTATGAATAAATGGTCTCTATTTAATAATTATTGTAATTCGTTTCCCTGCTTTTGTCTTATTTAAAGTACTTTTCTAGGACTTGAAACGACAGTTTTTTTTTGTTTTGAAATATTTAAATAATTTCACGAATACCAACATTTATCGTCAGTTTCAGGTCCTTTAATAATACTTTTATACTTAATTATAAATTAACTGTGGAATCGCACTTGGTGTCGTATTAGGGACTAAATTTTAAATAAATTTACACAGAGCCAATAAGCGTATAGCATCATTGTTCACATTGAACTCAGCTGGGCTCCTTATAGTTAGAAATACGAATAATTTGTTCGTTCATCAATAAATAAAAATTCACACTTTTACTATGAAACTTATACAATTAGAGTACAAAACCTAGGAATATAATTGGATCAAGGATCGTGTCATGACGTTTTGAATAATGTGATTTCAAATTATAATTTGCAAAAATTATATAGTTTTTATATCCTACATCTGATTAATAATTATTATTCATAAATAATTTTAAGAATATCTCAATTTTAAACTTATCTTGATAATTAATAAAATGAACTAATAATAATTGTCAATAAACAATAGGAACATTTCCAATCGTTTAAATTGTTAAATTATATTATATCGAATTCAAATTATTAAATATTTCACTAAGTATAGAAAAAAATGAGGAAACAATGTGATAAATATTTTACAAACCATTAATTCTTTCAATTATTTTATTGCAATATTTTCAAATTGGTTTATATTTAATAAATTATTTTAAAATTTTATGTACACGGTTGGAAATAGTTCTTACGTCTGTAGGGAAACATTAGAATTTAATTATTTAAAAATAATTATAAAATTCAACAGAAAAAAAATGAATTATCTATTAATTACCAATCGAATTAATTATTAGTTATATTGGTAAAATCAATTTATTGTAACTAAAATTTACAAAAAATTTTTAAATCGCATGTCACAAATTTAATCACGACATGATCCAGAATTAATTATATCAATTAAGCAAAACAAACATTTTTGCCTAGAGTAATAGAAATAAATTCTATCTGCTTTTGCAAATCCCACCCATTCGTGGCGACACAAAGGATTAATTAATTTTTCAATAAAATACAAATCACAGAAATCTGACAATATCACGATCAATTAAATATGAAATTCTGAATCGAAATTTACAAAAAAAGTATATCAAGTATTTTGAAATGATGAAACATTTCTAAAAATTACTGATATTTATTTAAAATATTTTTAAAAATAATTATTAAAAAGAAATGGGATATTTACAAAATTTTCAAGCTTTAAAAACTGTTTAAAATATTTATTTAATATATTTTCTTAAATCTTAAAAACAGGTTAACATCTGGTTCTAATAAAAATTCATTTTGTTGTTAATAAAATAAAATAACAAAAGTATAATTTCCCATTAAAAAAAAATAATAATAATAATAAATAATAGAATTACTTTCCAAAAATGTTAAATTTCTTTATTTTTTAAAATTAAGGCAGAATATAAAAAATCATAAAAAATAGTTTTAGCAAAAAAAAAAATAATAATAATAAATTAGATTGCGTCACGAATGGGATTGCAACAACGCTCATTTTTAAATTTAATTTTCATTAGAATCAGGCACTGTCGTCATAGGAATTTACAATTACTTGCGTCCACCGAACTACTTTTAATACAGAGATAATCACCAAAAACTGATTATCTCGATAAAGTTGGTAAAACGAAATTGATTGCAACAAGACACGTCAATTTTCAGAAATTTTAATTTACTATAATACATGGTAAAATGTGCGGTGTTTTCTTTTCTTTTTTCTCAATTAATTACAAAATACGAATTCTATACAACACGTCATTTTTCCAACAAAATAAAACAAAAAAAAACAAAAAAAAAAAACGTTCTAATAAACTTGAACATAGTGCTTGCGCATTAATCGTTTATAAATCGTCGTTGTTTAAGTAATTAACAAATCTTAAGACTCGACTTTAAAAGTTTTGACTCTCTTAATGTCAACAAAAAAGAGTGTATACATATATATAAATATATATATACATATAACAGAATGTACATGAATAAACAATTCTAGAAATATTTCTTAAAGCAATAAAACTTAAAATTTAACCGTTGCCTAGATCACAAGAATTATGCTCGTGAAAATAAATAAAGATTGATAAACGCGTAAAAATACAAATAGTGCGGCATGATATTTTGTTTTTCAAAATGATGATATGAAAATCGCGGTCATTTACAACGGCCATATTTTTGTATGCCAATTAATTATAAATTTCCAACAATAACAAAAAAAAAAAAAAAAAGACTTGTCATTCTCAATTAAATACTCGCTGTACAATGAAAAAAATTAAGTAACCTTTTTTGTACAATTAAAAACTTAATTTCTGTCCCAATGTTTAGAGGAATTTGATAATTTCACTGGTCAGTTAGTTACAAACAATTTGCTAAGAATTTTTCCGCGAAAATTTTCTGTCAATCTTACGAGGATGTGTGGATAATTTTCTACTGATGAAGTAATCTTCCGTTGGACGAAGTAATCTTCTGTGTTGAATTGCGTTTTCAATTAATGCCCCACAGCAGATCGCGAAAAGTTTAACTTATTCTCGTGGCACCATTGTGATTTATCTTGTGATTCATAACCCAGCCGTCTTCTTCAACGGTTTTCAAATAATCTTCTAATAATGTTGCTAAATTTCGTCTTTTAAAACGTAGAGATTCTTTAACAATGTCCTTCACAAATGCGAGCCGAATGTCTAACGTACCTTGGATTTGGTTCAAATGTGAAAATAACGTAGCATAATCTGAAACAGGAAAAATATTTTTATTTAGCATTATTATTGGTTTCTCTTTTTATTATAATTTTATAAACAATTTAAACATTATTTATAAATAATTAAAATTAGTTAATTTGAATAATTAAATGAATAATCAAAAATACAATGCACAGTGAGAAAAAAAATGTAAATTACTGTCCAAAACATTCTACAATCTCGAATTCTTGATGAATTTTTAACTTTCTTTTTTAAATAACTAGAATACAGTTTTGAAAAAAATTTGAGAAAATCCAAATTTTTAGTGAACAAAATTTTTAGGTCACCAAATTTATATTTTAACAGAATTTATTTTTAACCGACTTTTTACTAATAATAATCCGAATTAACACGAATTTTTAATTAGCAAAATTCTTCCCAATTTATAACACTGTCTATTTTTTTTTCTTTATGCTAATTATATGTATCTATAAAGTTAGTTTAAACAGAAAAATTCCACTTTTTTCACTGTCCAAATGACAATTTAAATTACATAAATATTAAAAAATAACAATACGATATTAATTATTGTACAGTAATTACTTTCAATTTATTATTCTACAAAATATTAAGTGAAGTTTGAATTTTTTTTATCAACAAAAACTTAAGAAACATAACACTACTTAGTTTAGATTGTTTGCAAATATTTATCCTAAAATTACCAAGATTTTATACCCCATGAAAATTTAAAAAACACAATAAATAATTTAAAATTTAGTTTCATTAAAAAAATGTTGTTTTTTTGTTTAACGTTCATCAAAAAACTTGATCATTATTGATGTTTTACTTTTTTTTATAATGTAATAAATTTGCAATGTCCTCTTAAAATAATGGTTTTATTTTCACTTTTTTGTAATCTTTCATAGGGGATTTTGATAATTCGGAAGATTTTGAAAGAAATTAATAACACAAGTAGTAAATTTTATCATTTGAATTTGATCTAAAATTACTTTTTAAAGCAGCGTAAAAACATTTGCAAATACTCCTTAGTTTAAAAGCAGTCAAAATGTTTGAAAACTATTAAAAATTGCACTAATTGTTTTTAAAAAACTTTTATTGGAAATAAATTTAATTAATTTAATTTTATGCAGAATTTCAAAAGCTTTAAATCGACAAAAATGTCGTTGTAACGTTGTTTTTTATTAGTTCCAGGCATAAATTTTATTGAAATATGTACCTATAATTTAACTCTTGGCCTTGTCAATTTTATATGTTTATTTTGACGTTATATCAAAAATTAATTCTGAACAAATATTATTCTACGGTTAATTATTTCAAGTATTAATTTCCGAATATTTGCTTGTATTATTATTCGCAGTTAATAAAAAAATAATAATAATTTTTAAATTATAATTTAAAAAACATAATTTAAACTTGATACTAGTTTTAGTAAAATTTAATTTTTTTTCATATTTATAATTTAATCTATTATTGTAAGAAAACAATTGATCGCCTAATAAACTTTAATTTTCAAAATTATTATAACATTTTAATATTTATAATAGAAATTTGAAAGAACCAAAATTTCGAGAATTATAGATTATTAAATGTTTTCAATAATGTGCAGATTTGTATCAATTAGCAAATGAAGAAATAACATAGGATGAGGCTATTTATAAAATCTAATTAAAGAATTAGGGTCAATCAGGATTAACAAAAGCATAAGATCATTGTGTTTTAAAGATTCAGTTTCAGAATAAATTATTTTTTAATTCTATGCATATTTAATATCTTTTTTATTTACAATTAAAAATTTTTAATTTAAAGTAAATGCTAAATTAAGAATTTAATGAAAAAATATTTTCAAAGGGTTTAAGGGGTTACACCACTGTAGAATTTTCAAAAAATCGATTTTTGTTTTATTAGCTTAAAAGATGCTTTAAACCCTCTAGAATACAGGGAAAAAAGTTTGGTGCCTGTTTTTCATCAGATTAAATTTTTCAACAGCTTTGCTTGGTGCTACGAAGCGTCTCATGAAAAACATGCTTCAGTAGAACGTCCTAATGACGCCATTTTAAAACATTTTTCAATCAAAAATATTTTTTTTGTTCACTGTAAGACATACCTAAATATATCCTATAATATTATTATTTTCTTACTTTTACTTCTACAAAAAAAAAATTCGCAAAAAGAGCTTAATTTTAGTCGTCAACAGTGGTGTGACGCCAACGCGTTTTTCTCAAAACACATTTTTGCAAATCTGCAAGCAGTATAACTCAAACAATTTTTATTATTTTAACTCTCAATTTTTATCATTTATTTAAAACAACATTCCGCACAGAAATACGTAGCCGATTTTTGATATTTTATAATTTCGATTTTTTAGACACAATTAAGTACTCATTTTTTTGGTCAAAAATTTGACTTTTACTTTGAATTCTCGCCAATTTAACAAAAATGAATATTTTTAAAATCCCCTACGTATTTCTGTAGTCATTCTAATGTAGATTAAGAAAAAATTTTTTATTTTGTTACAGATCAATTTTTACACCCTGTGTACTGCTTGCAGTAGAGCTATTTTTAAAAAAACCGTCTAACAGAAGTTGCTCTTACGCCGCCATGTTGTATTTTTTTTAAATAAAAATTTTTTTTTTCTAAACTTTTAAAGATGTCTAACAATCCGTCTACAGTGGTGTAACCCCTTAAGATGAGATTAAATTGATAATAATTTTTATAACAAGTTTTTAGAAAGTTAAGTAAATTTTTTTAAAACATTCATATATCATTTAGAAAAAAAATTATTACGAACATTCAAAACAGCTTCAATACAATTGGAGATTTTTAAACAAACAAATTATAGTAACATCCAATTCTTAATAAATTTTAAAATTACAATTTATCGTTATTGTTACCTATTTATCCCGAAAAAACTATTTTTTTTATTTTATTTTATTAAATATTTTTAGTTTAATTTTAGACTGTTTGTATTTAGAAATTTTATTAAAATAAATACGTGTTTTATTAAAAACAAATTATTTCAATACAATGAAACCTACGAAAATCAACTTTTAATTTCAATTTTAAAGAACTTTAAAAACTTTATAATTTCAATTTTTATTTTCTTGAATTAAAAAACAATTATTTTAATAATAGGAAGCTAATTATCAAAAAAAAAAATGTATTTCGTTGACAGAAAATGTTATAGTATCAATATATATTTATAAATACATTTTGTTCGTTGTATTATTATTTATTATAATTTATTTTATATTGGAATAGTATCATATGACATAATGCAATTAAATCAATTTTTTAAATAAGCTAAATTAGAGAAATATTTCCAAAATCGATAAAATATTTATAGGTATTTAACAAAACTTAATAACTCATTTAGCTTCTTATATGATATTCAATAATATGGGGAAGCCGATATTTTGACCAAAACTCAATTTACAGAATGTGTAATAGACCCAGGCTTGGGTCCGTAAATAGTCTGATTCACTATAAAAGTAAATTCTATAGTGAAGTAGACTATTTACGGACTCAAGCCTGAATAGACCGAAGATTTTTATCCGAAATTTTAAGTTCCCGAAACTTCATTTGTCAGAATATTTAATTTCCCGAATCTTATATGTCATGATATTCAACCTACTGAATATGCATTTTTCAGAAATGGTATTTATCAGATTTACCATTTGTCCTCAGATTTAAATTTCTGAAATTTAATTTTTCAGATCATTTAACTTGCAGAATATGAATTTGTCAGATATTGTACTCATCAGGCTTACCGTTTCTTTGAATATTTAATTTTTCGTAACTTTATTTCTTTATCTCTCAATAATTAACCTCTCAAACTCCATTTCTCAGAATATTTAACCTCTCGAATTTTTATCTTTCAGAACACTAAAAATTCTTTCTTTCTTTCTTTTAGTAAAAACAAGAGTTTTTAGTGTTCGGAAACTCAGAATGTTCATTTGCCAGTCACTTGGAAAGTAGAGTAACTAAAGAAGCTCGCTGATTGGTCGGTAATATTTCCGGAAAGATTACCAGCCAATTAGCGACCTCCTTTAGTTACTCTACTTTCCGAGTGTCTGGCAAATGAACATTCTGAGTTTTTAGTGTTCGAGAAGTTTAAAAGTCTGACAAATGGAGTTTCGGGGAGTTAAATGTTCGGATAAATGGTGAATCTGATAAATGCAACTTCTAAGAAATATATATTTGAGAAATTAAAAATTCTGACAGATAAAAATTCGAGAGGTTAAATATTCTGAGAAATGGAGTTTTGAGATGTTAAATATTCCGACTAGTGATGCACGGCGATACGAGAGTTTCAAATTTCTCGATGTTTATTTGTCGGTTTAAAAATAAATCGAAAACAAAAAATATCGAGTATTTTATTGACATACGTCAAATCGTATCGGGTTAAAATTCGAGCGATTTCGATCGATATTCTCGGTTTTCTAAAGTTTTTACCAGAATCAAATCCATCTATCATGGAGGAAAATGAAATCGAAAATACATCCAGAAAACGATCAGCTTTGAAGTAAGAACAAAGTTTGAAATATTATTAACGTTGTAAATTATATATTTGAAATATACACAAAACTTTTTAATGAATCTTTATTGAAATAAATAATTTCTTTTAAATCTTACTTTCTATAACATATATTTAATATTATTATGAACAAATAACTTAAATAAATGTAGAATTTTTGAATTTATACTTAATAAATTTTTAAATTATTAATATTATTATGTAAGTAATTAATTTTTTTAAGTAGTACAGTTTATTATTGTAATTAAAAATTATGAATAATTTATTATTTTTGTTATGAAAAATATTGAAATCTTAAAAACATGAAATGAATTACAGAAATATTATAAGTTTATTTAATATTAATCATTTATTTATTTAAACTACCTATAGTGAAACTGTTGTTTTGGAAGATGACGAGTCTAGCTGTTCGAGTGCTAAAAAAAAAAAAATCATGAAGGAAGTTTTTGAATATGAACTCACAAACGATAAAAATAAAATTGCCAAATGTAAATTATGTTTTGAAAATACAAAAATTGAAAAAATAATTAAAATGAAAGACGGAAATACTGCAGGAACTAACAGGCACCTAAAAATGTACCATAAAGAACATTTCAGAACAGCTTTTCCTGATAAACCGTTGGATTCATCTGAAGTAATAATTTAACTTTAATTAATAACTACGGAGTATTCAAAGATTTATTTAATAGATTTTTTTCTATTATTGGAATTTTTTGAACAACTGTGTGCAAATTATTTTTAGAAATAGAAAATTTAATCTTTATTCATAAAGTAGTCAACTGAAGATCAGAGACTACTTTACAGATATTTTAATTTTCAATCAATTAAAATCGCTTGAAAAGTTAATGCTTTTTCAGTAGTGTTTTTGCTAAAAAGAACTGTCAAAATACAATTAAAATTTCCAAAAATATTTATTGAAATTTTAATTCGTATTTTGAATGTGTAAACAATAATTATACAAAAATTGCATTAGTATTTGAAAGTATTGCAAAAAAATTAATTATATGTAATTTAGCCATAAGTTTTCAGAAAAATTTCAATAATTCAAATTTAAAGGGTATAGAAAAGTCATAAACAGCTCATATATCTAAAACTTAATAAATTTATTTTATTTTTTTGCTTGGAATCGAATGAAATCGAAATGAAATTGAATTTGTTTTCGACTCGACTCCAAGGAATAAAAACATTTTGGGGATAAATTTGATTTTCAATACCGATCATGTGGGCATGATCTCACTATCTAACTTAAAATAACCCTATTTAACTTAAAATCAATTTGGTTCCTAGAAATTTATCCAGCAAAAATTTGAAGACATGACGGTTGAATGGCTTTCAAGGAAATATTTGCCCTTAAATTTTTTCAACGATGAAATCACTCAAAAGTATTTCCAATATTTAAACAAAAATGCAGAGGTTCCGATGCGTAATAAGATGCGTTCTTTAGTTAACCAAAAATTTACCGACTTAGAAATTCAAGTGAAAGAAATATTACAAAAGAATTCTTCCAAAATTTCCTACTGCGTAGATGGTTGGACTTCTGTTGCTCAAAAATCATATTATGGAGTACAAGGTGAAACATATTACTCAATATCAAAATTCTTCTACACGTATAAAAAATTCAATTGGAGCTATAAAATTTCAAATATTTGTAATTGGAAAATTAAAGTTCTGATTTAATATTTTTTACATGTACACAATACTGTTCATAATTAAGCGAACACCTATTTCAAGTATTTTTAATTAATTAATTTTTTATTGTTTCAATTATATTTTTTTCTTGGATCAATCAAATAACTTAAAAAATTTTTAAATTATTAGTTCTCACTTTAACTTTTTCTTTTCTCTATAAAAAAAATTTTATTTTAAAATTGAAAATAAAAAATTAATTAATTTGACATACTTAAAAAATGACAACATGAATATTTCTAAGAGGTACATCAACACTCTTTAAATCTGAATTTTGTGATTTTATACTGATAAAGTAGAGAAAAATTGGTTACTATTAAATAGTTTTCACCATTTTTTAGTAGAAAACTACTAATTTAAAAGTGAAATATCAATTAAATATTTTACTATTTAATAGTAACCGACTTTTCTCTAATTCATTAGTAGAAGAAAACTAATTTAGATTTAGAGAGTAAATTCTTATATTTAGTAATTAAAATTTTCATTTTATGGTATTTTATTTTAAATGAATTTTTTTATAGACAAATTTGCATTTCCGATTTTTTTTCAATCGAATTTAAGTTAATACAAAATTTTGCGTAACAGAATTTTTAAGGTATTTCTCTCGCAGTTATACTTGAAAAAATCGATTTTTTATGGATTTTTTCAAATTGTGAGAAAACGTTATTTTTTATGTGCCTTGTATCTGGTTACAATTTCAGAAACATTTTCGGTCAAGAAATTTGAGATATTCATAATATTCGAAATTTCAATTTTTATCATTTTGCATGTAAAATTAAAATTTCGAATATGAGTATCTCAAATTTTAGACGGAAAATGTTCCTGAAATTTTAACCAGGCACAAGGCACATATAATATAACGTTTTCTCACAATTTAAAGATAATCCATATAAAATCGATTTTTTCAAGTATAACTGCGAGAGAAATACCTTAAGTCATCAAATTCATAATTAGTAAAAACATCCATTTTACAGAATGTTTTTTTAATGGACTATTTGTTTAAAAGAAATCTCATTTAACAGAATTTTAAAAGAGTTAAAATTAAAAATCCAACTCTCTTTAAAATTTTTAATGAAAATTCAGTTAAATTCTATTTTTTTTAAATCAAAAAATCGACTTAAAAGAAATTCTGTAAAATGAGAATTCTATTAAATATCTACGAATTTGTTGTTTTAAAAATTCAGTTAAGTAGAATTTCGAATGAATTTAAATTAGATTGAAAACAAAATCTGAAATGCAAATATGGTATAAATTCTATAAAATTTTATAAAATAAAAATTTTGTACCTAAAGAATTTTAGAGCTTATTTATGCGCCCTATTTCTAATCAATTAATTAATTAAACATAAATCTAGGATAACAGATTTAGTATTTTATCAAATTTTCATTTAATAGAATTTCTCATTAAGCAAAATAACAGAATTTTCACAAAAAAGAATTTCTATGAAGCTGAATTTTTAAATGATGTAATTTATATTCAACCAAATCTTTATCTATCTCAACTTTAATTAACACGAATTGTAATTTTATATAATTTTTGGAATATTGGATTATCATTTGGCAGAAGTTTTATTTGTCTGAATGTTACTACTGGACTTTTATTCGGATAAACGAGAGTTCTGACAAATAAGAATTCACTGTTTCAAATATTTATTAAAAGACAATTCATCTAAATGAAAGTTCCGACAAATAGAGATTTGTTAAATATAAATTTTATTATTTGAAAATTCCGTTTAATGAAAATTCTTTTTTTACAAAAATTCGGTTATATATGAATTTTATGAAATCAAAATTCTATTGAATAAAAAATCAATGAAATAACAAATCTGCTTTTTTTGGTACAAAAATTCGGAAAAATATACATTGAAATTTGATTTACTAGGAAGTCGAGCTAATAAATTTTAGGAATCATTCATGCATTTCGCTTAAGGGTATCTGATGGAGAATCACGTCTCTGGTATAAGCAAAATTTCTACGTAAGCTTTCTCTTAAAATACTAAATGTTTTGACACCATACTTTGTAAAATTACTTAAAATATCAACAGAACGGTCTATCTGGACCCAGTTTGCTTGAATTTTGCTTTCAAATTAATTTTTTTTAAATTCGCTGATTTTTGAAGAATAAAAAATTTATTTAAAGACAAGATTCAAGATAACATAAATCAGACAGACCTTCCTGATTATGTTTTAACTAATTCCACAAATTTCGATGTCAAAATAAGTACTTTAAGAGAAAGTTTACAGACAAATTTTGTTTGCATCCGTCACGTAATTCTCCACATTCACTTAAATCAGATGTTTCTTTAATTATGTACAGTGTAGGGTAATTTGCATTTCTTCCAAAATAATTAATAAATTTAATAATAGGTCACTACATTGATGATGACTGGATTTTACAGTCAGTAACATTGGACCTGATTCCATCGAAAGGATCTCACACTGGCAAAAGCACGGCAAAACTATTTTACAATTTTCTAGAAGAATATGGATTGAAAGACAAAGTGCAAGGAATTACATTAGATAATACTGGGGCTAATTCAACTTTTATTACCGAACTCGAATTGTTGTTAAACTCAGATATTTCTTCCGAAGACCTTCACTTTAGATGTCTAGCACATATTTTAAATTTAGGGGCGATGGATTTATTAACAAAGCTAAGTTTACAAAGTGAAGCTGAATTTGAAGCGGAAATAGAAGATAGCGTTGTTGACGATGAAGATGATAATGATCATGGTGATGATGAGCATGATAATGGGCACGATGATGAAGGTAGTAATGAAAATGAAAATAATGATAAAGGTGACAATAATGACGATGGTGACAAGCATGAGAGTGAAATTAACATCCCTATTGATGCTTCACCTGTGATAAAATTAAAAAATTTATTTAAAACATTAAAATATTCCGAAAAGCTAAGAGAAAAATTAAAATGTTGTTGCGTTACAGTCGGAATTAATTTTATGTCACCAATCATCGATGTCAAAACTCGTTGGCATTCTACGCATGACATGATTGACAGAGCTTTGAAGCTTAAAAAAGCTCTCATATTACTTTGCGAAACGGACCCACTCTTCAAAAATTTGAAAATAATGGATTCTGATTGGGACCTTCTAGGAGCTGTCGTGAAATATTTAAAATATTTCAAGACATTATCAAACATACTTTGCGGTGAAAAGTATGTTACTCTTCCGTACGTTGTCGTCGGCTTCAACATTTTACTGGATAAAATCGAGAAGGGAATAGAAGATTTAAATGTTAAAATTAATAAAAATTTGACTGAAATCAGAATTCGAGCAGGTCTTCAAGCAGCTTTACAAAAGTTAATGAAGCATTACAAAAAAACAAACTGGGTTTATTGCGCTGTTTTGGTACTAGATCCTCGGCATAAAGTTAAAACTTTTTATTTGACTACTTGGGGGACTGAAATGGCAAAGTGGTCTATCAAGAAGTTTGAAGAAATTTACAAAAGCACGTACTACCAAGAAGAAGAACATATAATAAGTGAGATTCCACTTCAAAGTAAAGATACTGATGGGAATTCCGATGAAGATGACGATGATATTGACCCTTCTTCACTTTATTCGTCTGAAACGCAAACTAAGAAATCTGCAAAAAACAGTTCTCGTAAAGAAACTCAAGGAAATTGGCGCAAGGAATTGGATCATTATTTGCAAATGAATCGAGCTGACAAAAGCACGGATATTTTGATGTGGTGGAAAAACCACCAGACTCAGTTCCCAACTTTATCCAAAATGGCGCGGGATTTTTTGAGTATACAGGCAACTTCCGTCCCAGTAGAAAGACTTTTTTCAAGATGTTCACTGACAATTCGAAAACACAGAAATAAACTTGGTGACAGTACATCTCGTGAACTGCTATGTTTAAATAGCTGGACAAGCCGAAAAGAATTTTCATCGTTCAATTCTACGCAATAAAATAAAAAAAAAACTATTAAAAATTGTAATTAATTAATTAAAATGTTTATGAACCTACATTAAAATTCATTTACACACTTTGCCTCTAAAAGTCTCATTTTTATATTTAAAATTTAAATTATAAAAAATGTGCAATACAAATATATAATTTAATTTAAACTACTTTTTGAAAATTATATTTTACTTATTTAGAAGTTTGAAAGTTTTATTTGATCTTTAAGCCACCATGAATTAGTGATTTTCTACTAATGAATTAGTGAATAATCGGTTAATGTTGAATATTAAAAAAACTACTAATTATTAGTAGACAATCACTGATTTAGAATAGAGAGTGCTTCTATTTGTAATCACTTAACTTCTTAAAGTTTTTGTCAATATTTAAAATGATAAAATTTGAAATATGCGTATGTTTAAATAAATTTTGTTTGAATTCGTAGTTAATTTATAATTTTGAACCTTTTTTTCCAAACCAACAGTTTCATTAATTGTTAAAAGAAACCATTAAAAAGGAATTACAAAAATTATATTTTAATATTTTCACATTCATAAAACTGTTTTAACATTTTATTTTGTTTAAAATTAATTTTATTTATTTTTATTCAATTGCAGTTGTAATAATAACATTAATTTTTAAATAATCTAAAAAAATCCGAGAATCTCGGTATTCTCGTTCGCTCAACGAGATTATCGATCGAAAAAGAAAAGACTTATGATCGTATCGTATTGTTCATATATAAAAAAAAAACAAATATCGATCGGTTGTCATATCGTGTCGCTCGAATGCATCACTAATTCCGACAATTGGTAAATCTGATAAATAGAGTTTCTAAGAAATGTAAAATCGAAAAATGGTCAATCGGATAAATACCATTTCTGCCAAATGCATTTTCGGAAAGGTGAATATTCTGGCAAATGAAGTTTTGGGAATTCAAATTTTCGGATAAAAAATTTCGGTCTATTGCACATCATTTATACATACATTACATATTACATTCTGTAAATTGAGTTTTGGTCAAAATGTCGTCAGCTTCACAAAATTCAAACCAATATTTACCAAAAAAAATCACAAAATAAAATTATACGACACACTTAAAGTTTTTAACGTTAAAATGAACAAAATTTATCTTATATTTTCTTCTTAAAACATGAATTAACGCTGAATAATACTGTTTTTCTCCAAAAATTTGTTTTTTAAAATATTAGTAATTGACTATTTTTTCTCTAATGACAATAAAATTTTGAAATCAATGAATTCCAAACAAAGGAACTTTTTTATAGTTTTTAAATAAGATTTCACAAAAATAATAGAATTTTCATTTTTTTTTAAATATTACTCCTAAAATAAACGATATTAAATGTTCTTGTGCATTTTTTAAAGGTAATTTCACATTCAATCGAAATAGCTTGTTGATATTAATAAAATGGAATTTCTTTCTTCAAATTGACGGACAGGCAAAAACCTTTCGACATCTTTTTCTCTAAAACTCAATTGAGAGAATCTCGAGATTTATTTGTTAGAATATTAAACTTCTCGAACCTCCATTTGTCAGAATATTGAATTTTCCGAATCTCCATTTGCAGAACTTTTAAATTCCTGAATCTTCATTTAACAGAACTTTTAACTTCCCGAATATCCACCTGTCAGAATATTTAATTTCCCGAATCTTCATTTGACAGAACTTTTAACTTCCCGAATATCGACCTGTCAGAATATTCAACTTCCCGAATCTCCATTTGTCATAATATTTAACTTTTCCAGGGTGGCCGCAAAATTTAATTTTCAAAATTCCCATATTATTTTTCATTTTCCCTAACCACCAATTTTACAGATTTTTTAAATCTTGCTTTATTTATTAGAAATTTAAAATAATAAAATCATGAATTTTTAATTGTAATTCCTTTAAGAAATAATTCCCTGACTTTTAAAGATTTTTTTTTTTTGTAAATCCCTGACTACCAAATTTCCATAACTTTTTCCTGATTTTCAGTTTTTCCCTGACCTAACCTCATCCTGCTTTTCGAAAGCAGAACTTTTAACTTCCCAAATGTTTATTTGTCAGAACTTTTAACTTTCCAAATATCCATCTGTCACTATTTCTAACTCTTCGACTTCTAAACAGATAGAATTTAAATTTGTCCGACTAAAGGAATGTAGAATTGCTAAAACAGCTCTCTGATTGGCTGGTAATCTGCCCTACAACGGAAAAACACACGTAAGTGACATTTTGGTGAAAAATGAGTTTTTGGTATCAATGGATTCGTGAGAGAAAACTGCATCTAACTGTACTAATTAAAATTAAAAATATTAATTATTTATAATGAATAACACAAGCCTGCAAAAAACAATTTTTTTCTGTTGTTTGAGATCGGTAAGTCATTTCCCGTAGTTTTTGATGCGCTGAATTTAAATTCGGTAAGGAAAACCTCCCATCACGTCAGGATTTTGAGAAAAGTGGGGGTAAATCTCCCAAAAATCACGTTTTTGGCACTTTTTGAAAATTTGTACCGAGCAATTCCGACGTGCTAGAGACTTGTCATAAAGGTTAAATTAAAGCTTGAACCCTATACTTTACGATGATATAATGATATTGGCAACAATATGCAAAATTAACTGTCAAACATGTTTTTTTTGACAGTTGTCAAGCATAAAAAATGTCTTTCACTGTCGGTAAATACAACTATTTTAAAAATTGATTGGATTCGCTTGATACTTGTTACTTGGGCGTTTTTGGGGTCGCTGAATACGAATATGTAATCAGATTTCAAAAATTCAAAATGGCGGATCCAATATGGCGGTTCTAAACGAAACCAATCAATTTTTAACAAAATCGTCCGCCATATTGGATCCGACATTTTGAATTTTTGAAATCTGATTACATATTCGTATTAAACGACCCATAAAACCCCCGAGTAACAAGTATCAAGCGAATCCAATCAATTTTTAAAATAGTTGTATTTACCGACAGTGAAAGACATTTTTTATGCTTGACAACTGTCAAAAAAACCATGTTTGACAGTTAATTTTGCATATTGTTGCCAATATCATTATATCATCGTAAAGTATAGGGTTCAAGCTTGAATTTAACCTCTATGACAAGTCTCTAGCACGTCGGAATTGCTCGGTACAAATTTTCAAAAAGTGCCAAAAACGTGATTTTTGGGAGTTTTACCCCCACTTTTCTCAAAATCCTGACGTGATGGGAGGTTTTCCGTACCAGATTTGAATTCAGCGCATCAAAAACTACAGGAAATGACTTACCGATCTCAAACAACAGAAAAAAATTGTTTTTTGCAGGCTTGTGTAATTAACATTGAATATATTGAAATTTGCGAAAAATGAGAAATTACAACGGAAAAAGATACATGAAGTTCTTTGCGGAGTCCAAAATCTGTAGGAGGTATCAAATACGTCACAAAATACATAGTAAAAACACACGCGAGGAACTTTGCGGGTTTCTTACGTTGTAAATGCGTCGAGCTCGGCATCTTCTGTCTTTGTTCCGCTCGAAGACTTTAAAGCAGAAAAATACGGAAGTGATTTTGCGTTGGATTTCAACTAAAAAAAACTACGCATGTGCTTTTTTTAATAGAGATTGTTTAAATAATAAATTTTTAATAGCAAAATTGGAAAGAGCGGATATGATTTACCCATATAGACTGACTTTTATTACTGAAAAGTGACTATAAACATAAGTTCTAGATGCAAATGGTTTTCCTTGAATATCTCCGTTCGACCTGTTTGTGGCTTACGTGTCTTTTTCCGTTGTAGGGCAGTAATGTTTTCGGAAAATTTACCAGCCAATCAAGAAGCTCTTTTAGCAGTTCCACATTCCTTTGTTCGGACAGATACACATTCTGTCTATTTAGTAGTCGGAAAGTTAAAAATTTTGACAAATGGAGATTCAGAAAGTTGAATACTCTGACAATTGGAGGTTAGAAAAGTTAATTATTCTGACAGTTGGATATTCGAGAAGTTAAAAGTTTTGACAAATGAAGATTCGGGAAGTTAAAATTTCTGATAAATGGAGACAAATGGATATTTGGTAAAAAAGTTCTGACAAATAAATTTCGGTCTATTTGAGATTTTGTCAATTGAGTTTTTGAGAAAATGATTACCCACAAAAACTTTGCATGAAATGTTACAAATTTAGACATTATTCGTTAGTAGGTTATCTTAAGAATATTTGTTTAAAGAAAACGTTTTAAAATCAACTATTTTTGTAATATACCTTATATATTCAAAACTTAACCTTTTTGATATTACTTAATCAAAAATACAGTCGCCTCTCGATAAATTGAACTTCAAGGGACCATAAAATCAGTTCAAATTATCGAGAGTTTTATTTATCGCGTATTTTACACTAGAGACAACTATAGTGCTATCTCTTTCTATCTCATATATAACCATCTCCAAAAAAATGTATGGATCCACCCCTGTTTCGTTTATTATGTTCTTTGAAAGCAATCTTAAAATATTTATAATAATATATTTATTTACGTTTTAAAAAAAAGAAATTAATAATGCTTTTTACGTAAGTTGTAAAAATATTTAATTATTTATATGGGCAAGTCTCTGGAACTTTTAACCTTAATGTTCCTCATATATTTTACTTTAAAAAACACTTTTAATCACAACTAAAGTTTACCAAAAATTGATATATTTTAAAACGAGATATACAGATCACTGTCCAATCATTGTTTTGAATTAATATTATTATTTTATATTTATTTTACTGTAATCATTTTGATTATTCTATGTTTTTAAATGTGTCACTTCCGCTGTTTTTTTGAAAAGTTTTAATTTTTTATTCTAATTTCTGAAGGAAAACAAAATTTTATGTTATGAACTGATTAAAAATGTAATTAAAAATCGAATAAAGAGAGCAAACAAATATAATATCAAAATGTGATATATTTGTTGTTCTGAAAATTGTTCCTCAGTTTGTATGTCGCTGGTCAAATGATTCAGTTTTTATCAAATTATTATTTAAATACTGGAGGGAATAATTTGTACCTTGAGGCACAGTTCAATTTTAGCTCAAATAACAAATCAGTGTACTTTGCTTTTATTTAAATTTATTTTTTATATAAATTATATTACTGGTTATACGCGCATACTTGTGTAGTACGAAAAAACTGTCGCTGGTCAAATAAGTGAGCTTTACGAAACAACTTATAAAATATGCTCCAAATTTGTGGCACATACAAATTTCGATGAACTTTAAATTTCCCATGAAGTGCCATTTATTTTAATTATTAGTTACATATTTTTTAAATGTGGATATTCAAATTGTTGCTCGTCAAATAGTCTCTTGGTCAAATTCACTTTTTTTCGATTAATCTGAAGTTATGTATTTACTTATTTTATATCGATAATTACGAAATGGCCAAGATTTATAAAATTACATTTAGTCTCTGACAAGTGAAAGAAAAAATAAGGAAACGCTAGAAAAGAAAATAAAAATCAAAGGAATGAAAAGAAGAATGCATAGAGAATATTATCGTAAAGCTCTTAAGTTGAACTTATATAGTTACTTTTAATTAATTGAACACAGTATTTTCATGAATTTGTTGTAACTCTTTAAGGTTATATTTAGAATCTGAGATTGTCTCAAAACAATGAAATTTAAAGCAAACGTGTATTTTACTAATTGTAATGATTGTACACTGAAAAAAATGTTTAGTCATATTAACAAAAATTTGGTTGAGCCAACCAAATTTTTGTTGCTATGACTAAAAATTTGGTTGAGCCAACAAAATCTTTGTTGATATGACTAAACATTTTTTTTCAGTGTATACAAAATAATTTCTAACTTTTTTTACAGAGTGATAGTCTTAATTGTGATTCTTTAGTTAATTATTATGATCCTCATCATTTTCTATTATTTCAATGTTATTAAAAAAATATATATTTTAGTTTTAGGCATATTAAAATTTTACATATAACCCCCTTTTTGTATCTCATAAAATTGATATTTTAGATTAGAGCGCAACCAAAAAAAGCTTGTACTGTAATAGAATTGAAATCTATTTAGGTTCAAAATACTATAGTTTAAATTTTAAAGCTGTGCTGAAGAATAAAATTTAAAAAAAAATTTAATTAAAATGTTAAAGGTTCCATAGACTTGCCCATATGTCTCTGTCTTATTATGGCCTAAAATTTATTAAGGGTTTGTAGAATCTTCAAGTTTTAGAAGCTGGCGTTTTAATATTTAAAAGTAGTGTGAACCGAAACTTCTATATCGATTTGTAAACTTAATAATTTAGTAGCAAGTTCGATAATTCGATAAAAAATGTAATACGAGATGTAATATTTTCGTAGCATTGACAAATAAAACAATGCAATATCCATTATATGGAAGAGAATATTTTGAACGTAAATATGAAAGTTTATATCGCAAGAAAATTTCAAATTATTGAGAGTTTGGTCTGACAGAATTCAATTTATAGTGAATGAAGGAATTGACCAAAAGATACTTTTAATTATCGAGAGTTCATAAAACCATTGTTTTATTTCAATTTACCAAGAGTTTTTCAATGGACTGGACTGTTACTTCAATTTAACGAGAAATTCAATTTATCAAGAGTTCAATTTATTGAGAGGCGACTGTATTTAGATCTGATTTTATACAGAATTTCGTAACTATTGGTCCATTAGCGAGAAGAAATGTTGATAAATATATTTTAGAAAATTTATAATTTTTTGAAGTGAAAATTTTCTTGAACGAAAATTCTACTCAATAGGAAATCTGTTAAATATATTTTTGCTATATGGAAATTCCAATATAAAATTTGGTTGATTTTAATGCATCCCGTTTAACTTACGATTAATTTCCATTTGTATTTAATTGCTTATTACAAAATTTCATACTCTTTAATTAACGAACACTAATTTGTATCCAAAAAACAAATCATGAAATTATTTTTGACTGAAATTTGTATTTCATTGTACTTACTTGTTCCCTTTCTTCGTACTTCTTTGTAAACGAGTTCTCTAACAGATAAATTATGTTTTCTAATATCTTCAATCTCCTTCTTGGTCAAGGGTCTCTCTTTCTCGATTTTCTCCTTTTCTCGTTTTTCTTCCACATGATTCGTCAAAGGTTCATCAGCAACACATTTAACTTTCACACTGTTTTGATTATCAACACTATCATTAACCGTCAATTTCATGCACTCTACCTCGGCATTCTCGGTTCTTTCAGATTTCACTTCGTGTTTAAGGGCATCGACATTATTTACAACTGGAGTTAATATAGGCGGCAAGTCCGAGTGATTATTTAAAGGTTCCACCGGAATCGGCTCAAAAATCGGAATCATCGGCATTTCCGAGGTACCGTTCACTAATTTTTCCGGAGAATTCGGATACGGTGAACCGGTCACACTGGACAGATCAAAACTCGCGTTATTAATTACACTTAAATTGGGTGGGATTAAGATTGGTGGTTTGACATCTTCTAGCCAAGGAATAGGTGAACTTGATGGCGAACTTGATGGAGAACTCGATGGAGAACTTGTTGGCGATTTTGTTGGACGTTTCACAGTTATATCCCTGGGAATGGGTCCTGGTTTTCGTTTGTTTGGCGGAGGTCTCGAAGCTGGTGAAGCTCCGCCTTCGGATGGTGTCAGTGCTCGTTTCATTCCTTTGGACGCTGAAGACGTTGCTCCCACCATATCGATATCTGCTTCGTCAACCATCATCCTCTTGTCTATTTTGAAAGGATTACCTGCAATCAAAAATAAATAATCATTAGATAATGCAATGATTTAACTTACTAAGGGATCACAATTTGCCCCCTTTTTCACCTAATCCTCTGTTTTCGCCTTATTTTCCTTTAAATTTAAAAATATCACCTAAAACACCTATAAAATCAAAATTTTTCTGCCCTTTGACCTTTCTTTTTAAATATATATCTGTCTTTACGCTTTTCATGTTTTATCCATTACATTTTAATAATAAATATGTATATTAAAAACGAAAATTCTATGTGAAATATTGGTTTTTATAGTTTTCTGAACATTATATTTTCCCATAGATTTTGAATGTCAGAATGTACAGACTTAAAATTTTGCGCACACAGAGAGATCCAACCTAATTTTTAAATATCATTGATTCCGCAACAGATTTCTAAAAGATTTTTTTTTATTTTGCTTAAAATTTAACGAACTTTTTAAATACAACAAAATATTAGACTTGGCTTTAAGTGTATTAAAGTATATTATCTATTTCTTCTCGAATCAATTTTTTTGCTTATTTCTTTTAATTGGAAATGTCAATTTTTGAAAATTAATTTAGAAGATTTTTTTCTTGCGAAGGTAAAAAGAGGTGATTTGAAATACTGAGTGAGATAATACCATTTTATGTGAATGAGCCCCACAAAAAAATAAAGTTCCCTGATCTGTGAATGAGACCCATATTTTCCTATGTATTTTGATGCGCTGAATCCAAGTCCGCCATCATCATTGGTCTAAAGTATCTGAGTTTGGATCTAACCTCAAAATAAATAAAATGGTACTTTTTGTTGGATTAAATCTAAATCCGACTTAACATTAATACATATTTAAGATCAATAGAAAGATTGAATAACACTTTTTTAAAAATTGTTCTACGATGGTTTTTAACGAAGATATGATCACGAAGTAATAATAAGGAGACTTCACTCTATAGGGATTATGTTGAAAATACATATGTGGTTCGAATCTCGCAGAAGTGGCAACCCTAGCGGGAAAAACGAGAAACTGCGCATTTTCCAGTGTTTGTGTTAAGCATTTATATGTGTATGCGCGTAATTTCGAAATGTTTGCTTTGTGGTGGTTTGTAAGGTATGTTTTGTTATAATTAAATAGAAAAGAAATTGTTGTCTACAACATATAATGTATTAATTAATAATAAATTTCATAAACAGGAGCAAGAATAAACGAATTCATTCAGACAAAGTTGTTTAATGTTTAAAATTTGTTCTCCAACGTTTTAAAATCTAAATGATTTCATATATTTTTTTATTAAAAAAGAGGGAAACAATAATTTGAATAAAATCAGGGATTTAACTAATTTTTATAAATGTTATGAAATATTGTTGAATTTTATTTTTGATAATTTAAAATAGACAATATTCATATTGCTTATTTCTGTGTTTTCTCTTTAAACCGTTATTGTTAATGTCCTTTTGTCTGTTTAATAAAATTTATGTTATTGTTATTGGGGTAAAGGTGTTAAATAGTAAAGCCATTTAACACTTAAATAATTTCTAATTTGTAAAACTGGTACGTGACTTATTATTTTATTTATTAATTATTAATTCTATTAACTTTTATTATTTTATGTGTTTTCATGTTTTATTAAACACATTCTTTTTTGTATGTGTATTTTAATAATTTCTATTTTTAATTAATTTTACAAATATATGAATTTCTGTTTTCTTATCTAATTTTAAAAATTCTCATATTTTTTATTTCTTTTTAGTTTCTCTGACTCCATACAACGGTTACCTCTAAAATTTTCGTATTTTTGTTTTTATTATTATTTTTTGTCTCTCTTAGATGAAATAATTATAATTTTTGTAATTTTATTTTATTGTTAGACTCCCTGAAGAGGAAATCATATAGATTTCGAAACGTCTGAGAACAAATTTTAAACAATTAACAACTTTGTCCGAATGACTTTGTTTTTTCTTGCTGCTTTTTAATAATTTACTCTCGGAAGTTAAAGAGTTTTTTAATAAAATTTTATAAATTGTTACAAATAATAGCACTTGCCCTGAAACACTATATAAAATACCTAGTGTATTTATTAAATGATTTCCAAAAAACTGCTAAAATAATCACTTTCCCTTGACACGCTATAACATAATAGTAGCAGACGACGCGCAGGATGTAAACAAATTGGAAAATTCGCAGTTTCTCGTTTTTCCCGCTAGGGCTGCCACTTCTGCGAGATTCTACTTTCACAGTCGTTTGTTCCCTAAAGTGGGGACACTTGAGTCTCTAAGTGAAGTCTCCTTATTATTACTTCGTGGATATGATGTTTTACTTAAAATATGACTTTTTTCAAATTGGCAGTTTAAACTATCAAATATGGCCGACATAAGAGTGACATCAGAGTGAAAATTTACGTTATTTGTACACGGCGATTAGTATTTTTTAAAAACACAAGTTTTTAAGGTGTTTTCATTAGTGAATGACAATTTTATAATGGTGATGATTATCCATTTTGTGTGAAAATAATAAAATTTAAACAAAAATTCCGAATTTACCTTCTATCATATTTTTAGATGAAGGAGTAGCTTTGCAGAAAGAAAACGAACTGTATAAGATTAAAGCTAAACACCTTTTAATTAATAACACTTAAAAAAGAATAATTTATTGTAAAAATAAACTTCAAACATTGCACTGTCTGAAAAAGCACTCTTATGTTGGCCAAATTTGTTTTGAAACACGGCGCCTCATTGCCCGCGATGGTAATTTTCTTTGCCAATGTTAAAAACACATCAATAATGACTTATGGAAATAAATGATTTTAAGTCTTTTAAGTAAAACATATCATATCTTTCTCGAAAATCATCGTAGAGCAATTTTTAAAAAGTATTTAAAAGGTTAAAATTCAAGCTTTCTATTGATCCTAGACATGTATTAATGTTAAGTCGGGTTCACATTCTATCGAACAAAAAGTATCATTTTATTGATTTTGAAGTTAGGTCTAAACTCAGATTCTCTGAACCAATTCTGATGGCGGATTCGAATTCAACGCATCAAACTACATAGGAAAAAATGGGCCTCGTACCATACAAATTGTATTAATATTTCAAGGTTTCTTTTATGAAATTTTATTGTTTCTTTAGAAGCTTCACAGATCATGGTGAGGCTTTATTAAGCTTAACTCAAAAGTCCTATCACTAAAAGTTTCTAGACATACATCAGTTTACTGATTAATTTAGAAGCATGATCTGTGCTCTAAACTTCTAAAGAAACAAAAACATTTCATAAAAGAAATCTTGAAATATTAATTTAATTGTTTTTCTTTTTACTAATTTTAAGAATCCCCTTTTTTTTTACCTAAAATTGAACAAAGAAAACGCTGTGATCCCTGTAAACTTTGAAGCAGTAGATTTAAAAAAAAAAAAAAAAACCACTTACCAAACATGTGTTGCCTTACGGGAGCGCTCTCAATTTCCCTCAATGGAGGTGTCATTCGCTTCAAATATTCTTGATAATTGCCCATCTGTGCGACGGGCATAGAATGCACATAATCGTCATCTAGTAGTTTCGTGTGAAGTAATCCTGGTTGTAAAAAGTTGGAACGCATTCTAATTACTTGATCCAGAAGTGATTTCCTCGGGACATCAAAGGCATTTCTGTAGCTCTGGGCTCCCCTCTGTTGTTGTTGATTTCTCACCAATCCCACGACAAATCCGCCAAACTCATTGAGTTGATCTCGTAGTCCAATAAACTTGTCTTGCAGCAATGGATGTGAAACCTTTAAAAAAAAAAAAAAATTATAACAAAAAAATTCCAAGGGTAATTTCAGTTAAAAGACACATGAAGATCTTTTTCTCTGAATGCAAAGTATTTCAAAACTTACCAAATCTTTTTTCAAAGGTGTCCTTGGAATAACTCTAACGCCCTCCGTTACCGCAGTTGTGTTTCCGTTGACAATATTCTTATTTAAACTAGCATTAGCCACCTGTTTGGATATGACTTCATTACAAAGACGATCGAACTCAATTTTTGCTTGATTCTTTAACCTCTTCAAGTAGTTTAGCACACTATAGCTCAAAGAATTATCCATATTGTCAGGAATTAAAGTCTGAGCTAAAGGTGCTGGCGCGCCCATTCTCGTCAGCGCTCTTCTCAAAGACTGCAAATAAAAAGAAAATAATTAAGTTTCATTGGATAGATGCAAATATAGGATAAATTGGATTTTCGATAAACTAAATTTTGCAATTAACTACAAATTTATTTGATTAAAATTGTAATGAATAGAATTTGAAAATACTTTCTCTATGAGGAAGCAATTAATGAAATTTTGTTGAACTTTCATTGAAATTCCTACCATTAAAAGTTTCAGCCAATAAAAATGACGAATAATTTATTCCAATTCATTAAAATTTGAACTTGAAATGGGGATAAATTGAATTTTAGATTGGTTGAAAATAAAAGAAAGAAAAATGTAATGGATATAAATAATGTGCAAAAAAAACATTCAGAGTTAACTTAAAATAGCATGGTATAGAATTAATTGTAGAATAGATAAGTGAATAAACAAATTGCAAAGAGGAAAAAACTTTAAATTATCCATTTCAGTAAATAACTTGACGATAAATTATAAATCGAAATAAAAAAATTAAAATCAACTTAAATGAAGAAATTAAAATTAATTTAAATTAAATTTTCAATGAATTTAAATTTCGTTTTTCACAAATTTCATTTAACAAATGTAAATATTCCGTTCATCAGAAATACAATTTAATATAAATCTCATTTATCCGAATTTTCATTAGCTAAAAATTACATTTTACATTTATTATCAATTTTACTAGCCAGAAATTAAGTCAATACGAATATCGACTTCAACTTCGATATCTCGAATTAATGCCTTCCCTATTGGCTGGTAATCTTTCTGGAAATATTACCAGCCAGTCAAAAAGCATTGATTCAAGATATCGAATTTTTCATTCGGCAAGATGAAAATTCAGGTAAATGAGACTTAAAAAATAACGTTTCAATAAAAAAAAGTGATGCTCACAGCTGCATAATAAGTCGGCATAGTTCTCATATAATTCTGAAACTGCGTTCTCCACTCGTTTGTAGGTTTAAGCCGGTGAATTTTAAAAAGTTCCTCTAGCAGAGGAAGAAGCACAGGATAATTATAAGGCATGACGAAAAGATTGACACAAGTCAAGTTTGTGCTTGCTTTCAAATAACCAAACGGATGACCAACGTCGCTTGACTTGTAAGAATTTGCAACGAAAACTTGCCAACAGATCGTTGGTTGTTTTCTGGCTAGGATGAATTGTGTAAGAGGACTAGGTTCCAGTTCATATTTGTCAAAAGGTAAATTTTCTATCACCATTGGCTCTTGACTCGTGCACGTGAACTTAACATTGGGATGAGCAGATCTTGGTGGTAATGAATTGGCGCTTAAATCTGGCCAGAAGCTCTCTGGAATTGGCCAGAAACCAACGGCAAAACCCTTTTGCGCCGATCTTGGAACGTAAATTAATCTTCTACAGGAATGCCAGGCACTGTTACCTGGCGCAGTGATTGATGGATACTGGTTCCTTGAACCATTCATAGGATTATTCTCGTCATCGTTCTCATCGTCCTCTAAATGCTGAACTTCGTTCGTCAACGGAGGAGGATCGGGTCCAATTTTCTCGAAATTAATCACAACACCGGATTGGACTTTCTGAACTAGGGAATCTATACATTGCATCATCATCCTGTGGGACGTGATGCAGTAAGAACGTCCTGAAATGAGAAAAAGAATTATGTTATTCTGAAAAATTATCTCGATGTTTAAATTTACGTATTATTTAGTTAAATTAAAAAAATAGAGTCTTACCTCCTGTCACTTCACACATGGCATCAATGGGTGATGCGTCACTGGCCACTAAACCAGTGTCTCTTTCTACAGCTGGAGTTCCTGACAATCTCAATACTAATGAAAACAGCCTTTGATCCCATCTGAATGGTTCTTTCGTTAATTCTGATCCAGGAATGGGAGAGTGCATTGGTAAAGTAAACTGCAAAAAAAGTATTATTCTATAATCTGCAAAGTCTTCAGAATAATAATCGGAAATCTTAAAACGAAGAATATTATCAGCATGTCTAGTGAATAATCATTTTGAATTTCCCGACAAATTCCCGGATTTGTTCGCTTAATAATTAATAACAAGTCTAGTTAAATATTAAGTGGTTTGAATAGAATATCAAGATTAGTTTCAAAAATACCTACAAAAACAAACAAATTATTTACAAGTTTTAGAACATCCGAAATACCATGAAAAAAAATCAACGAAAAAATAAAGAAATTGCAGAAAAGGTCAAAGATACTGGATTTATAAAAAAAAATGTAAGAAAGTAAATAATGAAAAAAGAAAAAATCTAAGAAACAAGGAAAAAACGATAAAATAACAAAAAATATTAAAAACATTATTATAAACGAAAAAATAAGAAAGTTGTGAATTCTGTTTAGCCACCAACGTTTGCACCGATTTGAACATTTTCGCTAGGTTGGAAGTGTCTGGTAATAAGAAATTAAACATTTTTGAGAAAAGAAAACATATTTTTAAAAAATAGAAAAATGATGATAAAATGAAAATTTTATTATAAGATCAAATTTACATAAAATAGAAAATAAGAGAAAGAGTCTTTAAAAATTTACAAAAATTAATAAAATATCAAAAATGAACAAAATCAATATTTTGACAAAATTAGAATAAATTTAAAAAAATGAAAAAAAAAATTTAATAAGCTATGAAACAATTTAAACTATTGGTGAAAATTATGTTCATTCGTGAACAATTCGCTTCTATGTAAGCAAAATAATTTGCTTCCTCACAAAGAAAGCAATAGATTATAATGCAAAACAGAAAAATTGATTTTCGTTAAAAATGTAAAATAGCCATTAATTCTATCAATTTGTAAAAAAATATATACTTTATAATTAGTTCGACTTTTAATCTAAAATATTTTATCCAAAGGACCTATGATTAAAAAAAAATTTCTTAATGTAAAATCCAAATTTGATTAAAATCCGCTGAGGCATTCTCGAGATATCCAAGCGAAAAAATGACCATACACATTACACACACACACACACACACACACACATCCGGACTTTTTCATAAAAATGAAAATTTAGGCTTCTTAGATGAAAATATGCCGATTTAGACTATTTTTGTAAAAGCGAAAATCTTAACGATCAGAAAGCTTCCTCTTTGAGAAAGCAAAATTAAAATAAAAAACAATAAAAAATATTTAAAAAACCATTAAAATCTTTATGATCCTCGTAAAAATAAACTTATTTTACAACGTATTATCAAAATGAATTTATACATATTACAAAATTTACGTTGAATAGTAAACTTTAAATTAGATGTGTTAAACTTCAACTTTTAAGACGTTAAAGGTAATTTGCTCGCGACAGAAAGTCTGTGCCAAAAAGTAATGTATTTCAGATTAGATTGATTTTAAACAACACACATTTATTATTCATATATTAGTGTTTACTTACGGTTCTTCGTGGCAAAAGATTGATTATTTTACAAAAATAAGTTTAAATAATTGAAAATTCTTTCACCTTCTTTTTCTCAAAGTTACTATTAGTTTTACCACTTTAAAGCCAATTTTAAAGAGCAATTTTAAACTTATACAGGGTTCGAACCAATAAAAGTATTTAAAAATACGGACTTTACGGACCAAATATTACAAATTACGAACTAATTACAGTTAAAAATTTTATATTCTGAAACACTATTTTCAATCGGATACAAAAAAAAAATACAGCAGAAAATTAAAAGGAATTGTATTTTTATATTAAAAATAATTTATTTCCTTGAAAAATAGTGAAGACTTTATTAATATTAGATACAAAAACATATCAATCAGTCCAAGTTAAATAAAAGAGCATTTATTTACCCATCACTAGCTAAACCCAATAAATAATCATTAATCTTAATTGTATAAATACTCTTTCCTATAAAAATATAAATTTAAATTTTATTCAGCATTTAAAAAATTAAATAATTTTTAATATATACATTTATGAAGAATCTTAAAAAAGTTGATCTCCATACATTTTTTTTCAAAAGCATTAAATAAATATAAATATTTAAATTCAAATACCTATAAATATTTATTTTAAGAAACCAAATGCTTTAAAAAAAGATGTTTTTATTTATTTTTTTACTATCATAACGCTTATCAATAAATATGCCATAAGTTATGTTTTTAATAACTAATTTTGCTAAAACTGAAAATTCATTTTTTTTTATTTTATCTGATCTTAAAAAAGAAAGTAAATAAATCTAAAACAGTTTCTGAAACTAATTGAAAAACGTCACTTTCGCAGACGTCACTTCCCCAGTCACAATATTTTTTTAGTTTTTATAATTCTTTTACAAATGTAATAATTTGTACTTAATTATATAAAAAAGAATTCAGTAATTAAATACACACGTACCGTTATAGATTACAGTTTATAAAATGTTTTATATATATTACACATAGCACTTTTTTTAAATGAAGAAATAAATTGACTGTCAGATCCCATCCTTGTTTAAATTTTAGAATTTATAATAATTTTTACAACGATTAAATTAATATTTTTAAAAATTAATGATCATTTAGTTGTTAGATCTGTAAAAATATTATTGATAACTTAATTTGAAAATCCAATTGCCCAAACATTTAATTAATAACTGAAGTTTAATTTTACTTATACTCAGTGTTATAAACGAAAATCTAAATAAACAAATTCTTTAAATAATTCTAGATTATTTAAAATCTATATTTTTAATTTACGGACTTTTCAAGCTCTAAACATATTACGGACTTTACGGATGTTTTTTTTTTAAACGGACTTTTACGGGATTTATGGACCTAGTTCGAGCCCTGCTAATACTAAGATATCTAATGCTACTTTTGATTCCCTAGAAACTGCGGATTATGATTAATGAAATTGTGTAAATAGATACAATTATTTTTTAGTTTTGTAAACGACAAAATGGTGAATTAGAAGATTTTTAAATGATTATTTTTACGGTTAAGTTGACAGTCGAGGGTTTAGTTTCTCTTCTTGTACTATTTGATTTTATAATCTCCAGCATTCCCTGCACTATTTTATATCTGATTAATTAACTTACAATGAATTAATTAACTTACATCTTGATGAACTCCATTGTTAGTTGTATACTTTCCACCGTCAGTGATAACGACAATGACGGATGGCTCTAAATAAAATGGACATCTGCCTTGGCCGTAAGTATCGATGCCCGTTTGCATGCGATTTATATTCAAAACATCCAGTGCATGTTTCAGAGCAGCGCCTAAAGTAGTTAATCCCACGCATTGTAGATTTTTAAGTTCATTCATGAAAGTGGCTAAATTTTCCTTCCATCCAGCCTGAAAACAATTCAATAATTATTTCTATTCTTCATTATTTATATGCGCATAGAATTAAATTATATTTACGAACACCAAACTCAGTTTAAGACTACAAATTACTTAATACAAGTTTGAATATTGTCATTACTAAAAGTAATCAATTCTATTCAATAAAAATTATTTACGAAATTAACTTTACTTAGAAAGCTTGAATATAAAAAAAAAATACAGTCGTTTCAACTTATAATGTATAGGTGTGTAAAATGAATTTACTTCTATTTTGAGACTTTGATAAGACGTGTTGACTTTTTGAAGCTTTTTTCAGCTATAAAAAAAGATAAAAAGTGTATAAAATGGAAAATGACGAATTTAATAGGTTTTGGCAAAAGTATAAATGTGCGAAATCTGACGATTGAAATTGGTGAAAAAGAAATTTGTAAATGTCAAATGGTGCTTAAATTTAGATGTTGAAATTAGTTAGTTTTTAGATGCAGAGATGTTAATTAAAATATTAAATTTTAGACGGAAAGAGCACCTAAGCTGTTTTAAGTTTTTGGCAAAAAAATCTAGAAGGAAAATACTTTAGGGGTTTTATAATTTAGACTTTCAAATTTTAATTCGACAATACTTTAGGCCATCTTAATTTCTAGACAGAAAAATACTTTATGTGGTTTCAATTTTTATTTAGAAAATACTGAAGGTAGTTTAAAAGTTTATCCGGAAAATACTTTGTATCTTTAATTTTTTCAGCTGGAAATTCGTTTAGAAAACTTTCAGTTGGAAAATACTAAAAAGTAATTTCAATTTCTAGCTATAGAAAATAGTTTAGGTCGTTGTAAATTCCAGCTAGAAAATACTTTTAGATAGTTTTAAATTCTAGGTGAAAAATACTTTGAATGTTTAATTGAAAAATCCTTCAACGTTTGGAAAACACTTGAGATGACTTTAAAATTCAAGCTAGAAAGTACTATTAAGGTGGTTTTAAATTCTAGCATTAAGAAAATACTTTAGGTCATTTAAAATTCTATAGCAAGAAAATACTTGCTGTATAGTTTGGCTTTTTGCGTAATAACGAGGAGAGAAGTAAAAACTCTCATCATAAAGAATGTGACATGTGATCTTTGTGTGGTAAAAAAGTAGAAAATTATGAATCTGGCGCGTAGGACCTTATATTAATTAGTGAAGAGTGATCTGCAAGAGGGGATAAAGAAGCTCGGATAGGTGAGGAACGAGGGGATAAACAGATTGTTGACGCATCCCCCTCCAATGAGCGTGGTCAGCTGCGCTGCACTACCCAGAATGCAACATTCTTCGGTCTTCGGTGACGAAGAAAGGAAGGAAAGCAGCAGCCAGCAGCAGGCGTATTCACGTCAGGAGTATTTTTGCAATCATCGATTGCGGAAAGATTTAGAGAGTGCAGGTGAAATACTCGATAATAGAGAAGTGGGTTGGACCCAAGAGGTGATGGATGGCTTTTTTTCAAGGGAATATCAAGGTTAGCGCGTCGCAAATAGTGCGACAGGACCGTCAGTTGTGCTGGCACGTCAACATGGCAGAGGGGGTCACAGCAAAGCTAAGGCAATCTTTAAAAGCATGGAGACTATTAGATGTAGAGGGGTAAAAAATGCGGATAAAGAGAGAGAAAGCCAAGGAAAGGGGAAGATGCGTACCTTAATATTTTGAGGCGGATCTTCGAAGGTCAGCAGCATATAACGATCCCCGCGGCTCTCTGGTGACCTTTGCCGCACCTGGAACAGAAAAGAGGTCCACGTCGTTAGGCTGGGAAAATTGGAAATAAAAAATGAGGGACCGGTGAAATTAGGGTTAGATAAAGTAGTCAGGGTGACATGGAATTTTTGAGTTTATTCTAAAAAACATACCTTTACAAAAGTTTCGACCGCGCTTTTGGCTACGTCCAGGAGCGTTGGGCGACCACCCAGATAAGCTCTCTGATTCATGGAGGCGGACGTGTCGATCAAAAAGACTATTATGGTCATCTTCGCTCAAAAGTATGTCGTACTAAACAACTACTAAGTAGCTAGCTGCTCTAGATCGCGCATTGTTGCTAATGCTAAGTATTTGATCATTCGACGTCGCGACTCTGTATCCCGGTCTGTCCGTCTGTCTAATCCTGTCCGTACTCGTTGACTCGCTAGGTCTGAGTGTGCTCCGTGTGCTCGTTGGTGCCTGTTGGCCCTGTTGATGGCCGTTGTAGTGCCTTTGGTACTCGTACTGTCGTATTCCACTGCTTCACTGTATTGTAAACTTGTGCATGTAGTGTACTCTATAACACTGTTTAAGTCAGTGTTAAATTTCAAGAAAGTTTGGTTATGTGAAATATTTCACTGAAATTTCCAAACTTTCCATCCCTGCCATCTTTATAGCGGGAAATTTTAAAAAAGACAAAGTTTGAAAAGGCGGGGCAGGATGAAATAAAGAATAAACAAATCAAAATTGTATTAAATAATCATTCAGTTCCGCAAAATCAGTTTTTAAACTCAATAGGGATTTAGAGAGATTATACTGAATAGTAAATATAATTAATAAATAAGCTTAAAAAAA
Organism: Ganaspis brasiliensis; assembly: GCA_037103525.1. NCBI lineage: Eukaryota > Metazoa > Arthropoda > Insecta > Hymenoptera > Figitidae > Ganaspis > Ganaspis brasiliensis. Next base: position 46,853 of record JAZKLR010000584.1, on the reverse strand, counting down.
ATTAACTCTATCCAAAAACATGTAAAAAAAAAAAAACAACCAAAATAAGTAACCTAACCCTGGCGAAAGTAACGGATTAAATTTCAATCAGTTTTAATTTTAGTCGGGTTTATTCAAATATGAAACGAATTGATTCGGAATGATGCTGAATAAAATAACAGGATTCAAACGAATTACAATTAAGCTTCGGAATGAAACGGATTAATTCAGAATGATTTTTTCGTCAAGTTACATTCATTTTTAGATTCCGATAAAAATTGATTGGCTCGAAAACAAATTTCGAAATGCCCCGCAAGAATACTGATTAAAACTAATTCAAACTGATTGAAATTCAATCCAATACTTTTGCCAGGAAAGAAAACTTTAAAAACAACCCTGACGAAAGTATCGGTTTGAATTTCATTCAGTTTGAATAAGTTTTAGTCAGTATGTATTTTTCCGTAGCAATCCGAAATTTGTTTCCGACTGAATCAGTTTTTATCTGAATCTAAAAATAGATGAAACTTGCAGAAAAATTCTTTCCTAATTAATCCGTTTCATTCTGAAGCTAAATTTTAATCCGTACGAATCCTGTTATTTCATACCGAATCAATCCATTCCAATTCTAATCGGATTGATCAGATTGAAATAACAGGATTCAAACGGAAAAAAATTTAGCTTTGGAATGAAACAGTTCGAAATGATTCGGAAAGAATTTTCATCAAGTTACATTCATTCTTATAGATTCGGATAAAAACTGATTGGCTCGGAAACAAATTTCGGAATGCACCGGAAGAATACTGATTGGAATTCAATGCTATACTTTCGTCAGGAAATGTAATAAAAAGCTCATTAAAAATACAAAAGTTAGTCAATTATAATTTATTCAAAAAATAAAGAAAAAAAGTTTGAAAAAAACTTCAAGAACATTCTAAAATTCTATATTAAAAAAAATAAAATAAAATAAAAGTCATGCGATTATTGACGAATAAAAATGATAGGATTTAGAACAATTTAGGAAATTATGAAGAAAAAGAAAAGAAAATTACAAATAATATTTATACAATAATGTGAAAAAAATCGCAAGAACTTAATTTTTTTAAAATATATTAAGAAATTATGCGATAATTTAAGAACAAGTGATAAAGTTGAGAAAAAATTACAAAAATTAAGAAAAGAATAAAAGTTATTAAAATTAAGATATTTCTTACAAAATGTAGGTGGATATTTTGTTTAAATTATGAAAATAAATAGGAAAATTAACGAAAAATTTTGGAAATTTTAGTAAATGTAAAAACGAAAATATATAAATAAAATTTTTTTGCTGATATTAATATTATGTTATATTTGTCAATACAGTAGAGACCCCATTATCCGGACTAATGAATGCAGGCACTCATCCGGATAATCGAAAATCCGGATAATCGAAAAAAGTACGAAATAAATGAATTTTCAATTTATAATTTTAGGTATTTATTTACAATGAATTTAAATAAGACTGAAACAATCTAAAACTCTTAAAATTAACATTAATAAATGTTTAGTTAGAAATATTTCGAAAGTCGATGATTTAAAAGCTGACAGTTTTCTGCTTTGTGTATTTCCACAGCTATGAAATTTTACCCTAAGGATATAAATTTTTCACGTACTTCATGGATAATAGGGGTCCGGATAATGGGGTCTCCACTGTAATTACATTTACTACATACAAAATAGTTTCCGTAAAATTGTGAAAAGTAAACAGAAAACAACTCAAAAAGAAAAATCTATATAATATATAAAAAAAAATAAGAAATGTTTTTACATAGGAAAGAACGATGAATACATTTTTTGAGAAAAAAGTTCTTGGGTTTATAATTAAATTAAAAAATATTTTCCAAAGTTAAACTTATGTTAATTTAACGCTGTTACAAATTAAATGCTTTTATAGTTTTGGAAACTTTAAAAATAAAACGCATTTTGTAAACCTTTAAAATTTACATTTTTAAATTTAAAGTTCTCTCTAAATCTAAATTAGTTAAAAATAACTAATTTGAAAGCAAAAACTGAATTACTAATAGAAATAGTTATATTTCTACTAATATTTAGTAAAAAATAACTAATTATTATATGAATTAATTTTTATTAGGTTATGTCAAAATAAATAATATTTTAATAAAATTCTGTTTACTAATTCAATTAGTCAAATTTTAACTATTTTTTAGTTACTTTTTTCTGACTAATAATTAGTTATTTTTCACTAATTGCTGAAACAAAAACTCAGCCACGATTTTACTAATACTACAATACAAATAAATTATTTAACAAGACGAATATTTTTGAAGCAGTTTATTGATTTCAAATACAAATCGATAAACGAGATTGGTATATAACTACATAAGCCATGTCTGCGTAAACCTCTGTCACACAATTTTCGCATCTATTAATACTAAATTTCATTTCTACAGAGTTCCACGTTAACAATTGATAAAAAAAGAGAAAAATCAATATTTTCTTCTAGTTAGCAAATAACACACCTTCTTGATGTCAAAGACGGAAGAATTTTCATAAATCCTAGTTACGAATTAGATCGTCAGATCAATAAAAAGGTGAAAAAAAAGTGTTTTAGTTTAATCAATCCAAAACATTGTCCGAGTTTCATGAAATGACAAAAAATTAAAAGACCTGAAATTAATGATGACAAGCAAATTATCAACTTAAAATTAAATTTACTATTCAATAAACGCGATAGGCAAACAATTTTTGTTTCTCGCGCTTCATTTTGTTTTAAAATTTTTTGTTTCGTTGGAAGTATATTTTCTTTATTTGTTTTTGTGTTTTTTTTTAATTAATTACTTGAATCACTTAATTTTTCTGATATTGTACACCTTGTGTCGATCATTAATTATGTAATACTTTATCTTTTCATTAAAACTAGCCTGTGTAGTACACATTATACGGATAAAATAGAATCGTTGCAGACATAATCTGTATCGTAATTTGCAAAACTAATGTCTGCATCGGAGTCTAAGCCTAAGCCTTATAATAACAAATCGCATACAGATTATTGCCCATCTATACCTATAAAGCTATACTTTGAAGGGAACAAAACGTTTTCATTGTAACTTATTTATTAAAAAAAAAAAGAAGAAAAAAAAAAGAAAACGAAACTGGAATCATATAGAAAACGTTTAATGCATTGTAAGAAAAGAGAGCGCAATGTCACGCAACGCAGCTTACGAATTTTGTTTAACGTACGTAGAACATTTTCAACGTAGAAAAATCTGAAAACAATCGTCTTCTAATTAAAAATTAATGCGATTTACAATTGAATTAATTAATTAATTAATTAATTAATAACATAGCGAATTTTAATAATAGAAATAATGAATACAAGATTATGTTACTTAGGGTCACGTGTACAATACCTTGCGATAATTAGATCATAAAACCCGAGTTTCGCTAAAATTAAAAAAGGAAATAAGTAGTGTTTTTTCAAGTAAAAAGAAAACAAAACTCGCTCAAAGTTTGTACCGGGATCCTAAATGGCCTACATTCATTATTATTCGCCTTCTATACCAAGTCAGGCAATAAATCAAAATTCAGGGCGTTGTTTCAAGATTCTTTATCAACAAAATTCAGTTTCAATTTTGCAATAATCGTAACGCAACGAGATAAATTTTGAAGTATTACCATTTCTAAAAACAGAAAAAAAGAATGTTGAAATTTTCATATCCATCAAGCCACTACTTTTTTTTCAGTAGCTTGAGAAAATTTCAAATTATTTGTTTTTAATACCTCATACAACATTAACATGAATATCTTTTTTTTCCCAGAATGCTTCTAGGCCCCGTAGAAAAGCAAATTGGGACACGAAAACAGCTTATACATCGAATTACCTATTATTATAATTATTATTATTATTTTTTCTTTTTTTTGTTTTTTTTTTTTGTTGAAAATGTTATCATTAAGATGATAAAATTTTCTTTACTGTTTTACATTCAACAGTTATGTCCTAGTTACTGCAAGTGAATTTTTCTTTTTAAACAGAATTCATCTTTTCTTTATTTTTAAAACTATGCCGCTATTTGACAAACAAAAATTCAGAAAAGACTTTTCCTACCAGCAATTCTGCGACGTAACTTCTTACAATTTTCATAATCAATGCCTGATAATCGGAACAATAACACCAATTTAAATATTCTAGAAAATTTATAATTCACGTCGTCAACGTGTAAAACGCCGTAAAACGTTATTCAATTATAATCCTTTTATTTTTCGAGGGGGTTATTGTTTTTTTCTTTTTTTTTTCCTTTAAAGAACAACTAACGTTTACACTAATGTAATAACGATCTTACGTCTCTTTCGTTTTGAAAATAAAAACAGCAGCTCTTTCTCTGTAGCTGATGATGAACTATTAATTCTAATTAAGATCAGAGTTGACGGTGTTAGGTAATTAGACGTAGCTTATACATTCATGACAATGAAACAGCCAAGGTATCAGTGTTGTAAAATTGAGATGGCCGCATTTCATCTCAGATTTATCAAATTAATGTATCTTTTCAATGGTCATAAACCATAAACGTTTGGAAAATGACCACTAAGTATTAAGAACACTCTTAATACATTGTTGGTAAGGATTTAACATACTTTTCAGCAAAACGCAAATTACAAATAAAGATGGGTAGTTTTTTTTTTGTTTTACGTTTTTCTGACCCGTGTGTTAAGCTTAATTGTAATAATAAATAGCATATTATTCTTAAAATTACTGTGTAACGTAATCGTTACTATTTAATATTGGTCAGGCGTCAATAAATAATTAAGAAATGAAATTATTGTTTCAATAACTAAAACGAAGTTTCAAATTCCACTTTGAACTTGAGCAGCAATTTTGAAATTAACAGAGTAAAAAGATGGACCGGATTTTATCTCGCGATTCGTTAGAACATTGACAACATTGTAAAAAAAGGAAAACAAAACACGAAGATAATATTCCATGTCAATAAAATCTGGTCCACGATCTAATAATTTCGAGAAATTAAAATTAAGTACGTTTTATTTTTTATTGGAACGTAATAAAATGAATACGTACAATTGTTTCAATTTATTGACACCCAAGCAAAAAAAAAAAAATTCTATTTTTTTGTTTGTTTGTTTGTTTTTCTTTCTTTTCTTTAAAATAACTTGTAAAGGTTGTAACTGTAGTGTGAATATGAATTAAATGTTGTATATACTGTAATTAACAGTAATAAAGCTGGCTGTGGTGTTTTCTTCAATTCCTTATTTATCCAGAGCTCCATTAATGATATTATTTTTCACCTGATTATTAACATGAATGCCATCACCAGTAGCGCCTTTATCTTTTTTATTTTGTGAATTAGTCACACTATCTAATCCTAATTTGCTGAGTGTGCGCAAAGCAGTGAGTGCTGCTTGGTCTTGAGAAGCTGCCTTTGTGGCTCCGTGGCCATGGCAAACCTGAGGTGGGTCTGTGTTTAAAGACACAAGTGATAAATACTCTCTGTAGAGTCCCTGAAACTATAAACCCAGTTATCAGAAAATATGATAAAAAACATTTATCTCAAATATTATATAATTAATAATTAAGCGTTTGAAGGACATTTGGCACCAGTTAATTAAAAATGAGCCAAATGCGTCACAAATTCGAAAAACAATTAAAAACTCGAAAATTTAATGTAAATTCATGAAAAATAATTAAAAATTCCAAAAGTTGGTTAAAAATTTCAAATTCAAAATAAAAACGTAAAGAGTAATAAAAAAAATTGATTAATGTGATTAATGTAATTTTTAATGTAAAAAAAAGAAATTAAACTAAAAATTATCGACATATAAATAAACTGTAAATATTATAATCACTGATAATTATTAAGGAGGAATCAGACAAATAATTAGAAAAAAGTCCATATTCATATTTTTATTTATTTTAAATGCAAAAACTATAGAGTATCTAAATTTTAAAAGTGTTTTGGTTTAAAAGTAAATAATTTTATTTTTAATATTTTTGTCAATTCAAAGTTGCATATGAATAAAAATTACAAATTTCTGTTTATTGGAAACGTTTTAGATCAAATAACCTACAATTTGACAACCGTTTCTACCTAATAAATAGAAAACTGTACTTTTTATTTCTATGATTTCAATGCAACTTTCAATTGATCAAAATGTTAAAAATAAAATTGTTTATCTTTACTAAAAAAACCACAAGGTAAAAATTTGACAGAAAAGATTTCAAAAGTAATTTAAAATTTAACAAAAGGAGGGTTACGACGCATGAAAAAATAATTAAAGCTTGCAAAGGATTCCTAAACACGTGCAAAGAATTACATATTGAAATTAAGTAGAAACAAATTATACGAAACAACAAATTGTAAAATACGAATTATAAAATTTACGAAAACTAAAAAAGTAATTAAAAGTTCATGAAAACTAAAAGTTGATTACAAAATTTGAGTAAGAATTTCAAAAATTAATTAAAAATTAGTAAAAGTAATTTAAATTCATGAAAAATAATAAAGGTTTCCAAACATTGACTAGTTTTTGAAAATAAGTAAAAACTAAATAAGATATTCAATATTCATAAAGCAATTAGTTTAACTTTTAAAAAGTTGCATGCATGTTACTCGAGGTAACAAAACCTTATTTAAAGTTTAATCTAGAAGTTAATATTCAAATTGAAAAAAAAAATAAGAATCGTCGACAGATCTATGTCACTAATAAAGATTTTTAAAAAAGGTTAAAATTTATGAACATAATACAATGCCACTTCCAACAATAAAAAAAAAAGAAAAATCTTCTAAAAATTAAGGATTTTCTCTCCAATGACATAACATTAAACTAAAAAATGTCTTTTGACACCAAATAAAAAATATTATTAAAATTTATTTCACCAAATTTTGAAAGATCTAGTTGTACATTTTTCGGAAAAAATTAGTTTAAGTCAAAATTTGTTATCAAATAATATCTAGGTAAACATTTTGTGATTTCTCTTTAAATCTAATTAAAATCTTTAAGTTTCATCAAATTTTGACAAATAGATAATAACTTTCGTTGAAACATTTTCTACAATATTTTATTTGTTGCATTTTGTCAAATAACCTTTTATTCAAAAGTTATTAAACAAATAAAATTTGTTTTTTATATATTTTTAAACAAATTTTATTGAACAAAATCCAAGGAATAAAATTGTAGAGAATGTTTTAAGAGAAAAATAAGAATATTATTTGACAACAATTTTCAGCTTAAACCTAATTTTTTCTAAGCATTGTAAAACTTAATCTTTCAAATTTGGTGAAAATAATTTTAATAATAATTTTATAGGGAGTGAAACCCCACTTTTTAGTTTGAGGTTTTGTCAATGAAAAGAACCTTCTTTAAAAAAATATTTGTAAAAAAATGTAAATTTTCCTCTTTTTTTGCTGAAAAGATTTTATTTTTGAGTTATTGCTTGGCATTCATTACTTGAAATTTGTATTCAATTCTCGAAAATTTCTTTAAATTTTTTTATTCTTTTTTTTATTGAGCTCTGCTTTTTAAATCTTCAAAACCTTAAGGAATATTCGTCAAAACCCATTTTTATATTTTAGTAAAATCAGCTGTTTAAGCCCTGTAAAGTTTAGGGTGATAATAAGATTCATTTTATAAATTTCCCTGACAGAAAAGTTTTATTAAAAGTAATAAATTAACAGCTAAAATACGACAGAATTAAACTTCATTTTTACAAAATCTTAAAAAATGACAAGATATTGTTTTTCGGTGAATCTTTTCATTTTCAAGATAATATATTAACTGTACCCATGATTGGCTCAAGATTTTAAACTTCCCTGAAATTTTCCTTACACTGTAGCCACCCAGAATTTATTAACTGATTATAAATTTTAAAAAACTCAAAATTTTTAGTTTTATTTCATAATAAAACTTCACCATTTACTTTGGTGTAAAATACAAGATCTTAAACGGAGTTTTTTTTAAGGATTGTCGCCGGCAATTGAAGGAAATGAGCAAGAAGTATAAAATTTTGACACATTGTTCCTCAAACCAATTCAGGAAGCCTTGATTTTTTCAAAATTTTTCACAACGTAGATTTTGTTTAAAAAATTAAAATAAATGTGCAATTTAACATAGGTTCTTATGGAAACTCACCTATATCTTACAATTAGAAAAAAGATGTGATGGAAATGAGCTTAAATTATACAATTTAGTTACTAGAAAAAAAATGTCGTCCAATTTCAATTAAAGAAGTTTAGAGAAAACTGACCATGGATTTATTGAATAAATAATTATCAAAGTTGTAATTTTCCAAAAATGAATGATGACCTTGAAACTAGCACTTGCGCGGTAACATTACGTTTAATTCAAATGTAGAAATACAAAAGCTATAAATGTTTCTTTTACACTAAAAAATGTTAATTATTTTAGTTCATAAAACAACTTGTATATCTTTATCTTAATAATATGAAAGTCACTTTTATATTTTATAACTTCCAGTCTCTTTGATTTCAAGAAATATAAAAAATTTGAGGTTAGGAATACATAAGCAGTACGTCTGCGAACAACAAATCCAGTGTAGTTCATTGCCAACAGAATTTCTACTAATTTTTTAAATAAGCTTAATAAATCAATCGATGAATATTATATATTAATGGTTTTTTAGTAGGGTTTAGGAAATAAATATTTTACTTTCTTTAGGTTGAAACCCTGCATGTTAATGGAGCTAATATACGGGGATTAGGGAACAATCCCCTTACCGCGCACCACGCCAGTGACAATCTTTAAAGATCAAAAACAAAAAAAGGGAGTTTTATGGAAACAGGGTCCAGGTTGTGATGTCTGTAATAAAAATAATAATAATAATAAAATTAAATTTATTTTCAAACATTGTTCTCCTACCTTCGGAAAATCACTGAATTCCACTTCAAAATTCAACAATTGTGCCAGATATTTAAGTTGGTCCCTGGGAGAAACTCCAGATGGTATTTGTTGCTGTTGTTGGCCTCGAAGTTCTTCTGCAACAATTTGAACACTGGGTCCGCTGCCAATTTTGGAATCCTGGCCACCATCCATCAAAAGAAGTCCAGGAACTAGTTGGCGACCAATAGTTCCTACAATATATTCAATCTTCAGTAACTTTTTAAACAATAAATAAAAAAAAAGTTTTTAAATAAACAAGTGGAGAAAAATTAATCGACATTAAAACAATCATATTTTTAAAATTAAATTTAAAAATAAAAAATGATCTTAGTAATAAAAAGAAGCTTGAGTAAAACGACTAAATATACCTCCAGTAGGATGACTTTGAGTATCATTAGTATGCTCATCTTCCAAGAAAGTCACTTTTCTTGATTTGCCTTCAGTATTATCCTTTTCTCCTGTTTTAATTGATGGCTTTGCTGGTTGAGGCTGTGGTTTGCTATATCCCATAGCCGATAAAAGTGCTTCAGCAGCAGCTTTTTTCGCGAGTTTCTTATTAGGTCCCATTCCTTGAGCTGAATGTTGTCCAACAGTGACTTCCATTATAAACTCCCTTCGTCTCGGAGCACCCTTTTCTTCAATTAAATTGTAAACAGGTTCCTTTTCACGCTTGGCTTGCTGAATTTGAACGAGACGAGAGATTGGATTTACTTCCTCGATGATTTCTGCTTCCTGTCGCGGTTCCTGATAATCTTTGATTAAATTCCTTGACTTCTTCTTTGTTGTTGGTGGTTTTCGCTTAAGACGTAAAGTTCTTGGTTGAATATTTGCTGGTATTGGTGGTAGTCTCTTCAGTTCATCTAGCATGGCCTCTGCTGCCCTTTTCTTTGATACCTAGATGATTATTAAGTTTAATTAATGATCAATAAATACATCAATTCTACCGAGGTTGATGTAATTATTAATAAAAATATAGTGCAGATAAAATATAAATACAATTTACCTTCTTTGACGATCCTTCACCCACAGTCATTTTTTCGCCAACAGAGCACTTTGTCATGAAAGTGCGAATGTGAGGTTTACCACTTTCGGACACGACTTCAAAAGTTACGGATAATCCTCGTTTCAGTGCAGTTTCGTGAACTAAAGAAACGGGACTTTTTAACTCGGCATTCGGATCGTCAATTCCACTCATTGTTCCATTTTCGTTTGTAGGACATGTGTTGGCGATTTCTTCGGGCAACGGAAGTTGACGCAATTGCTCTAGAGCTCGACTAGCAGCGTCGTGTCGAGCTGCCTGACCTGTCATTCCTCTTCCGATAAATTCACGTTCCCCGACCTGTAAACAGAAAATAATTGAATAGCTTCTAGTTCCAAATTATTACCTCTAGTGTTTTAATAACAGTTTTATAAAAACAAGATATAATTTAACCTGTGACCCAAAATCTGAAAAACGATTTTTAAAGCAAATAATATATTACATTTTGTTCTTTGGGGCATTCTACGTGAAGCAAGCATCCCAAAATTTGTAACGTAAAAAGCATAATTTTTAAAATGCTGTTTTTTCCAGTCAAATGTATGAAATGGAAAAAATGTCTTTTTTTTGTAGGAATGGCTTCAAAAATAGTTTAAGAAATTTAAGAATTGGAGATTTTGTATAAAAAATGGCAGAATGTCAGCTTTTGTAGTTTAATAGTTATTTAATTGACAATATCTTGGTATTTTACACAAATATTTTTGATTTGTGGTCAGAATATTTTGAACTTATTTAAATTTATATCCGTATAAAATTAATGTTATTACCTTTTGATTAATAATTGGCTTTTTAAGCTATTGTAAGAAAATTTTTAAATTAAATAAAATTATGTTTTTTACGTTACAAATTTTGGTATGTCCGCTCCACGTAGATTGACCCTTTTGATTTATTTACCTTTAAAAATCATAATGTATATTCGCAGACTATGTTTCGAGAAAGAAATTCAGTGCTATTAATTTCCGTGCACCGTACTTGTAAATTAAAAAGTCATTTGCGATTAGAGGTACGCGGTTATGAAATAAAATTCCTTCTACGATAAGAGATGCAGGTACTCAATTCCAATTTAAAAACTTGTTTTACAGATTCTTGTTTAAACTTAACACTAGGACGTTTAAAATAATTTTTTGGTAATTAGTTACATAGCAAGCTGTTTAAAGTTTACAGTTAATTTGTGTTTTTTAAGTAATTGAAAGTTCATTACGATACATTTTATAAGATCTGAATTTCGTTGTTAATACATTTTCTTTATTGTAATTTATTTAACTCTAGATACTCCGTAATTGTTTTGTGCCGAAAATTCTATTTTTTTTTTGTTTTGTTTCTTGTCATTTTTGTCATTTTTTCGCAGTTTTTAAAAATGTTCTCTATTTTTTTAATAACATCCATAACTTTTTTTATTTTAAAGAATTTTCTCTCTTTTTTTTTGTAGACCGTTTTCTTATCCTTTTCCCATTTTTATGTTTTATTTTTATAATTTATTATTTTTCGCTGCTTTTCGCTAATTTTCTTAATTTTCCGTTCATAACGATTAAAATTATTTTTTGTAATTCAATTATTCATAATTTGCTTGATTTTAATTAAATGTTTTATCTATTTTTCATTGTTTTTTATTCAATGTTCAGAGCTTAAAAAACAAACTGCTTAAAAAAGATATATTTGAAAATTTTATGGGAAAATTTCTGGTACTGTTTACTTTTGACTTCAAAAAACTAAGAGAAACAATTTTTAATAAAAATCAGTAGATAAGTTCAAATGTTTTTTTGGAATTAGATTTTATAATTGAACATTTAAGATTATCAAGGCTTTTTATATTTTTACTGCTTTTTAAAAAACAGAAATTTAAAATCCAATAAAAATTACTATCTCCAAGTTAATTTGTACACAGGCACTTTTTCCCCCACTGTGAGGCGCGCAACTGATAAAGTGCGCTTTCAGAGATTTCGATTATTATGGGCTGTAACTTGATTAATATTTTGAATTTTAGTCTGCAATTTTTACAGCATATATTTCATATATTTTATTTTCGAAATATGTAAAAAAAATTCGATTTTTTGACCCCGTCACTCCAAACTACCCCCTTAATCATGCAGACACTTTTGGGAGGGGAGGGGGGAAGTCCAGAAATGTTTTTACGATTCAATGTATTTATATGTTCATGATGGGAATCATGGTGGTTAAAAATCTGTGAAAAATTGACCACGTGGTATATGAACGGCTCCTAAATTCAATTGAAAACAAAACAAAAATTTGGTTTATTTAAAAAAAGAGAGGATTTACAAACCTTGAATAACATTTTCTTAAGAACCATACAGTAAATTAATTTAATATTGTTGTAAAAGTTGTATTAAATTATAGTTTAAAATATATATTTTTTCTTTTTAATTTGTAACCGTTTTTTTAAATTAATTAAAATATAGTTATTTTGTGTGTTTTGTTACTGTTTGCACGTGAAAATTCCAACTTTCTAAATTTATATCTTAAAAACAGAACGGTAAATTAGAATAAAATTGTAACCATACATGCATGTAAAATAATGCATAACCTTAACATTTTATAAAAATCTGTAGTAAATCAATTTTTGGATAAACCTTCTTAATGAAATTCTGTAAAATAAAAATTCTAACCAATGAATATTAGGACTTTATCATATTATAAAGAAAAAAATAAACCTTCAAAGTAACGAGATAAAATCCTTGGGGTTCTGGATGATAGCCACGATTGTAAGTCGGATAACGTGGAGGAAACATCCGAGGAAAGTTTCCAAAGCTGTGTGCAACAAATTGTTGTGGGGTTGCTGGTGGTGCGTGCCTGAAAGTGTATACGGTCGGTTCACCTCTTTTCATTGCCAAAGCATTCAATTCCACAGTTGGTGGTAAATGACCTGGGGTGAAAGAGAATGAGTGCTTAGTACATTGTAAATCACCTGCAATTAAGGAATAAAATTAGTTAGTTACCTGAAGTAGCAGGACATTTTCCAGGTACTCTCATTGCTCTAGGTGGTTTTGGTGGTGGTTGTCTGTACCAAGTTTTCGTGAGTGCTTCACTGGCAGCGCTGTGTTGGGCTTTTTTTATGCTGGGGCCTTCAGAGAGGTACTCTTCTTCGCCAAGTTTTAGAGTGACTGTAAATCGTTTTTTGTGGGCTGGCCCCTGTTCATTTGTTAATCGGTATTGATGTTGAATTTTATTAAACCTAGCCAGCTCATTTACTAAGCACATTGGTGTTTTTTCTTTCATGTTTGCCAAATTTGAATTTGTCCCGTTGGCATGATGAGACTGATCAATAATAGAATCGTCATTTCCATCAAGAATTTGTAATTTATTCGGTTCCATATTATTCTTCTGAGATTGGAGATTCGGTTGATTTTGAAGAGTCATTGTGTTTATTTGATCTTTAGCCAACGTTACTTGCAAATTAACATTCACCATTGTCCCTGTATAAAAAGAATAATTTTTAAGGCCAAGAAAAAATAATAATTTACTTTGTGAACCTTTAATGAGAATTCAATTGTAGTTGAATTAGACATTGAAACATTAATTATATATATATATATTTAACCTATTATTGTCTCCAAAAGAACAGAATTTTCGCTTTATTTAAAAGCAACTATAATATATTTTTATAAATTTCAAGCGACTCAAAATTTAGAGATGATTGAAGCAAACTAAAATAAGAAACTTTTGAAAATACAAGTGAATAGCAAATTTCAAAAAAGGCTCAACTCTGACAAATCCTTAAGGACAATTATTTTATCATTTTCTCATATAACATAGTATCTAGTTGCTACGAAAAAAGCTAAACTTTTTTAATTAGAGCTGTTTGAAAGCTGTTTTTTGTGTCTCCTGTAAAATTTCAAAAAACCGAGTTGAGCCCTTTTCGAAATTCGCTATTCAATTCAAGGTCTCATCGACGTTTTCAAGGACAAAATAATAAACAAATTAATTAATGATGTAATCTTCCTTTGAGACGGACTTTTAAAACTTACTGTAAGCTTACCTTGAGCTTCCAGGTGGAGTTTACAAATATACTGTGTATAAAATCCTTTAAAAAAAGTGGAAAAAATGCGGAATTTAATTAAAAATTAAAGAAAAGAGTGAAAAAATTTGAAGAAAAAAATTTAACAAGGCAAATAATTGAAAAATAATTTAAAATTGAGGTAAAAATTCAAAAATGGTGAAAAAAATGGAAAATTAAGGACAAAAATTAATAAATGGAGAAATAGATTTAAAAACTAAGGAATATACATTTGAAAATTGAAAAAAGAAATTTAAACAGATCGAGAAAATAATTGTAATTTGAGAAATTTATTTATTTGTTTTTTCTACGGGTGGAAAAAACCCTTTAGAAATAAATTAAAAATTGAAGAATACAATTGAGCATTGACAAAAATAATTGAATAATTGAAAAACAATTAATAATTGAAGAAGATAATTGAAAATTGAATAGAATAATTGAAAATTGATTAAAATCATTTGAAAATTGAATAATAAAATTAAAATTTCAAGCAAATAAATAAAAATGTATTCAAACAAAAAACAATATGTAATTAAAAATATTGAAATTGACAATTGAAGTTTGCATCAAGAATTATAGAAAACAAAGAACTAAATTAAAAAAAAGAAGAAATATTGAAAAATATGATTGTAATTTTAAGAAATTTTTTACAAAATAACACAAAAATTTTTAATTAAAAACAATAATTACTTAAGGTATTTCTCCGATGGGGAATCCCTGACAAAAGTTAGTATTTCAGTTAATAGCGATTATTAATTAACATAATTTATTTCTTAACTTATTATTTACTATTAATAGTTAATCAGACATCGGCCAATAGTTTTTTAATAAACGCGTCGCGAAGAAAAGCACCTAAGAAGCCAAACGGCAATTTTACAGGAGAGTGAAAAGAAGCGGCGCGCGCGCCATTGGATTCTGTACAAAATCGCTGATGCTTAAGTCTTAAATACGTGAAAAATATTCAATAAAAATGTTTTCTGATTTTAGATAATGAAAAAGGGATATTTAATTAACCTAATATTATCAAAAACCGAAAATCGATTTTTTGCTTCTTAGGTGCTTTTCTTCGCGACGCGTCACAAATGTTTTAAAAATAAACAAAGGTTGCTAAATTTTTAACGTTTTTCAAAGATACCTTTTTTTACAAGTCTATCTTTTCTTAAGTTTTTTTTAAAAATGGAACAATTTAAGTAAATAATAGCTTATTTTCTTGAGAAAAACAAACTCTACAACTTCATCTCGTGAGATTTTTGAAAAAGTAGATTATTTTTTAAATAAAGCAGTTTGTTTATAAATATTTAAAAATATGTTTTTAAATATATTATTATATATATAATATATATTTAAAAAATGGTCCACTTTTTCAAAAATCTGAAGTGGTGAAGTTTTAGAGTTTGTTTTTCTCAAGAAACAAAGCTATTATTTACTTAAATTGTACCATTTTTAAAAAAAAATTAAAGAAAAGATAGACTTGTAAAAAAATCTTTGAAAAACGTTAGAAATTTAACAACTTTTGTTCATTTTTAAAACGTTTTCATTAAAAAACTGTTGACCGATGTTAATAATCATGAAATAATTAGTTAAGAAATAAATTATATTAATTAATAATCACTATTAACTAAAATACTAACTTTTGTCAGGGACTGCCCATCTGAGAAATACCTTAATAAATAAAAAAAATGCTATGCAATTTTTTATTTATTTTTTTTTTTTTTTGAAGGATATAATTGAAAATTTATTAATACAATTTAAAAAATCGAGGAATAAAATTAAACATAGAAGAAAATAACTGAAAACAAAAGATAATAATTAATAAATGAAGAAATAGATTTAAAACTAAATACAATTAAAAATTGAACAAAAACAGTTCAAAAAATTGAAGAATACATTTAAACATTAACGAAAATAATTGAAAATTGAAGAAAATGATTTAAAATTAATTGAAAATATTTAAAAGTATATTTAAAACAGAATAAATGAACAATACCTAATAACAGTATAATTCTGAGAAATTAATACTAATAAAATATACTAATTTAATACTAATAAATTATTATTAATTAATAATAATAATTGAAAAAATTAAAGAATAGATACATTTTAAATTTATGAAATTAATTGAAAAATAATAATTGAAAAACGATAAAAATAATTTAAAATTGGAAGACATTTTTTAATCAATTCAAATTTAGTACTTAATTTTGAAGCGATGAATAATTCAATCCTTAATCAATACAAAACCAAATTGATTAATGTTTAAATAAATTAAAATTTTCATGAAAAAAAAAAACGAAAATTTAAACAGTGTGAAAAAGCATTAGTATGTAAAAAATCCTTTAAAAATAGATTTGGAAGTTTTTTGAGTCGCTAATTAAAACTTTCAGTCAAAAAATTTAAAGTTTGAAAGAGTAAACATGTTGAAATGAAGTTAAAAGTTCTGTCCTATGGGATAATAATGGATTAAGTTTCTCCTTCATAAGCTGTAAAAAGTTCTAAAAAAAATAGTTTTTGTATTGATGAATAAAGAAAAATAAATAAAATAAATTGTGTAAAAATGAAATGAATTGTGAAATTGCAGGAAAAAGAAACAAATAACCAAAAAATTCACTTATTATTAATGATTTAAAATATCGAATAATTAAAAATATTTAGTAATAAAACTGTTGACCATCATTTTATTTTATAAACGCCATTTTCCAATTGCAATTTCAATTATCATCAAAGAGATTTTGAATTATCCATATCCTAAAAACAAACAGACCTGTGATACAGCCAGTTGGCCCAAAAAGTTCATCCCATTTGTCTGGGAAATCGATGAAAGGTACTTCTATTTTTTCAGCTTCTGATCCGGCAAAAAGCATCACGAAACAACTTGTCAGAATAAGAACGCGACGAAGCACTAATAAAAATAAAAATTGCGACACTTATTTTGAAATGATACAGTTTCTTTTTCATAATTTTCTGATAAGAAGTTTGATATATATATATGAAATTATTTTATTTTTATCGATAAAAATATTAAAAGACAAACGTTACAATAATTGATTACAAATATGAAATTTCTTCTTGGGAGTTTGATTTGTTTTAAATTTGCTAAAATATAACCCAATTTGTCATCATTTTTGCATAAAATTATTCCAATTAGGCTAAAAATGGAAAATTATTCATTAATCTTAAATCGGATTATAAAGAGTAAATAATGAATAAAGAATTAAAAAGCATGGATGTTTTTTAGTACAAAAAATTAGAATTTAAAACTATATCATTGCAATATAAATACACTTCTTCATAAAAAATATGATTAAAATTTTATTTATCATTAACAAATTTTGTTTTCCTAAAAAATGTCATAAAATGCTAATGATAAATAAAATTTCAATACAAATTTTTATCAAGAGGATTGTAACTAAAAAATTAATTTAATTTTGTACTGAATTGTATATCATTAAATAGGGTAAATGCGGGGGTAGTCGGACACTTAAGGATTCGATCTTAAATAATGATATTTTTCTTAAAATTAAAAAGTATTTTAACATATTGCTTTGTATGAACCGTTAAATGAGTCATCCATGATTAATTTTCATATAAATTTGCTACAAACATGTCAATATTTAATAAAATATAGCTATTTTAATAAAAAATCAGAATACCAGCAGTAGTCGGACATTTTTCTTTTTTAAAATAATAAAATATTTCTTGGTTTTATGTTATAAAATCTATCAAATTCAGTTACAGAAATAATCCTCAGGCAGCACGATTTAAATTTGTAAACCCATGTGGTCAATCTTAAATAAAAAAAGAAAGTTTTTTAGTTTTAAAATTTTATACCTCACTATGGCATTTTGAAGACAATCTGTCAAGTTCTGTTGTGATCCTTCAGTGAAAAGGAGGAATTCGTATAAAATCAAATTTTAGGACATTTTTCTTTTGATGTAGAAAATGTTAGAAAGTTAACAAATTTATAGGTTATAAGTAGTTGTTTTTATGGTATTTACTTTTTCAGTATCTAAAATAATACGAGATATAATACAAGTAATATAGTGTCCGACTATACACAAACACTCTAAAATCTGACAGGTTAGGTCGGACACGTCAATTACGTCAATTATTTGTAAATTTAAAGTCATTTTAATGTTATTTTCACTTTTAAACATAAAATTAGAGTTTTCATAATCACTTTGTAACATTTTCAAACATAATTACAACCTACAAAACCTTATTTCGTACTAATAAAAATCTCTACCTCCTTAACGGCTTGAATAAGAAATCAGACAAAATGTCAAAACATCGCGGTTGAGTAAATTATTGTTGAATTTTAACTAGGGGAGAGTGGCCATCAATGTACCGGGTTTTTTTTAAGGTCATAGTATTTATTCAATTTTACTCATTTCAAGCACTTCTTTGCATCAATATAAAACTACAACACTTCTCTAGGTAATGCACACATATTATGCCCGATTTATTTTGATTAAATAATACAATTTTGGATTTTTCTAAACTAACACGCTATTTTCATTTTCAACAACCTGGGTACACAATGAACCACCTCTATAAAAACACTAAAAATGTTCAACAATAATAATATTGCAATTTTCACTTTGTGAAAAAACTTATTTTCTATCAAATGCTATAAAAAATTATTACTTAACACTTTTTAATTGATAATGTATAACATAAATATACCTCAAATTTAAGTTAACGAGCTAAAATGGTATTTTAGTTTTGCTATGTTGAGAAGAGTACTGATAACAATCGCTGTCACATGCTGTACGCATGTCTAGTTTCATAATCAGGCATACCACTCTGGAAATCGAAAATACACTGAAATTCCAGGTGGTTCATTGTTCCCTGGTACATTGAATCAACATGTCATTTGCAACAAAAATGGTTTTTTATAACTTAATGCAATATTTCAAAATCTTTATCTCATTAGAATATTGTAGTTCAGGCCCGATACAAAATAAATCGTAAATTCATTTATTTTTAAATTACCTTATTTCAATTAAAAAACGTGTTTGTATTTTAGGTAAATTTTTTCTTCAGAGCATCAAAAACAGTTTTTTT
This sequence comes from Ganaspis brasiliensis, assembly GCA_037103525.1. NCBI lineage: Eukaryota > Metazoa > Arthropoda > Insecta > Hymenoptera > Figitidae > Ganaspis > Ganaspis brasiliensis. The sequence continues at coordinate 27,855 of JAZKLR010000584.1, read as the reverse complement.
TAGTTTTCTCTATAAAGAATAAATCCACATGTCTCAAATTTATGGACGTAGTGTGTTTACGCAAACTTCATTTATATTTAAAATTAGGAGAATGTTTATTTAATTGTATCTGAGAAAATTGAAATGGTTCATTACAAAAACTGGTACATTGATGGCCACTCTCCCCTAATTTACAAATCACCAGAGGGCGTTGACGGTAATTTTTATATTCTATAATTCTGCCAAATCTGATAAAATAACTTTGTGAGAAGATTCCGATAGTAAATAATTATTTATTTAACTTCAAAACTGAAAGTGTCCGACTATCGGTACTGTCCGAAATTACCCGCACTTACCCTATCTCAAATTACATTTTAGAATGTTTGTATATTCGCGTAAAATTTAATTAACAGTTTTTGATTTTATTTTCTAAAAAAAAAGAGAAAAATTTATAAAATTGGAATAATATTAGCAATAAAAAAAGAAACAATTAATAATGAATGAAAAGAAAAATGTTATTAGAAATTCCGATGAAATTAAAGAAACCCTGTTTTTTGAATGTTAAAAATATTTTGATAATTTAAGCTAATTGATTAAAATAAATATTGAATATTAAACGCTAATATTATAGTCATTCTTATTTTAAAAACTGTTTACTATTTTTGGTAAGAATGATTGATTTCAAAATTATTTTATTTAAGCTATTGAGAAGCATAGAAATTTTATGTAACGTTATTTAACATGATGAGACAATAAGAAACGATAAGACAGCATTACGAATATTTGTATTAATTGATGACGAACAGTAATTACTTTTAAATATTTATTAGGCGCAAAATTCTACATACCTACTACACAAATGTTAGTCACACAACTAAATAAAAATGATTGTTATATATATATTTTAGTTTATTAGAAATCTGTTTTTTTTTTTTTCAAGATAAGACATATATTCAAAATTATTTCAATATTTTAAAGAATTAAATTTTTCTTCCACCCATTAGTAAAGAAATAATTAAATTAGTAAAATTTAATTAGAAAAAATTTTATAGTCGCCAATTAAGTTTTCATGCAAGAAAAACATAAAATTCATATACTTTCACTTTTTGACATTAAAAAATTCTAAAGCAAACAGAAGACATTTACTTCGAGAAAACGGTGATGCTTATTTATTATTATTTACCAACCAATCAGGTTTTTGACAATAATGTGTTCGATATGTCGTGAAGATTATATAATATGAATGAAATATTATCTGTTAAAAAAATCTTGTTATGAATCTTAAAACAATGAGAGATAATTAGTTGTACTGAAATCAATGACCTCTTAAGAAAACATGAAACCAGTGAGAGAATTTGCTAAATCTGCAGAATCGATTTTTATCTCCAAGCATTTTTTTATCAACATTTTTCAGAGTTAATTTACAAACTGAATTACATTCAAGGATTGACAAAATACTTCTCATTATAATAACATAAACTTTTGATTTTAGAATTTATTGTGTTTTTGAAAATTAAATAAAAAATGAAATTATTCTTAAATTAATCAATTATTCTAATAATATATACCTACTGTCTTTATATTCAAACTAAGTGTCTTTTTAATAAAAAATTATGTTAAAAAAAAACGACAATTACGTAAAGAAAAGATAAATGGCCTATTTATTTTCACGTTTTGTTCTGATTCTTACGTAATTAATGAATAGTCCTTAAAAGGATTAACGGCACAAATGGAGGTTATTAATAACAAGTATTCCCATTTTATTCACAAATTAAATAAAACAATGTATTGTGAATTGTGAGTAACAATAATATATTGGTGAATAATTTATTTATGAATGATATATTAATAAGGTGCTGCTAAATAATTTACTTTTAACCCCTTTAGATCCGATTTTACAATATATTTAAGACAATTAGAATATAAATGTACATAGGATCTCAAAGGGGTAACAAAATTTTTCTTAAGAAAGAAAAATGTGTATGTAATTGTACAATAAAAGCTGCATAAATAATCCTTAAAATTCATTAGGCCGAATATCCAGTGAATCTAAGTTTCTAATATACATTTTCTGTTTGTTGGAGTATCTACTTAACCAAATTTTCATATAACGGAATTTCCTTTTAACCTGATATAATTTAATATAATTTTTTTCAATAAGTAGGCTTATCATAACTATTTTAAAAATACGTCTTAAATAAACGTTATTTTTTTCAATTTATTAATCGATAAAAATATTTTTAAAAAATATGTTTCAAAATATTCCAGTTTTTAACTTTAATAAATTGTCAAGATGTTTAAATTTAAAAAAAATTATAGGTTTCTTTTATCTTAAAAATTAATTATGTTTATTTTATGGAAATTATTCTAATTCAGATGCACAGTAACATTTTTCAACTTGAATCGGAATCTATAAAAAAAATTGTTGTAATTTTTCAGAAGTTCAGTAAAATTTTTGAGTTAAATGAAAAATTTAAAAAGTCACGTTTTGAAACATGTTTTTATCTTCCTTAAAATTATTTTTTATTAACTTGTTGGAAATTTGTCTAAGTCAAATAATTAAAAGAAATTTAAGTTGAAAAATTCACAACATTTGAACTTATAAAAATTTTAAAAAAATATACTTTTCAAAATCAAGATTCAAAAGGTTATTTACAACAAAATTATTTCTTTTTTTCCATTTGCACAACCTATGTGTCCACCAGTTTAAGGTTATTCAAATTAATCAATTTTGTTTTTATTTTCAATTTTAGAATACAACTTTTTTTTTTTATAATTGGTTTAAAATTATCTAAATTTTGAAAAAATGCTCTTGGTCATATTCAAAAGATAATTCTCTATACAATTTTAGAATTTAATAATTTTAGAGAATAAAGAATAATTTTAGAAATTCATCAGTAAATTAAATTACTTTAATTATTCATTTTAATTATTTTTTAGATAAAATGACGTAAACTTGTGATTTGACCGTTTTGAGACAATGGTCCTTATACAGACGAAATTAAAAAATAGTCGGTAAAAAGTCGTTTAGTATTATTTTACAGTATAAAAGTCGAATTTTCTTAAAAAAGTCGTAAATAATCGAAAAAGTTGTACACTTAGAGCATTGTTGAGTTAAATAAAAAAATGTTGTTAAATAGAAATTCTATTAAACAGAAATTCAGAAAAATATAAATAGGACGTATGATTAGATTCTCCAATTAATTATTTAGAATATTTATTTCATAGAATTCCATTAGGAAGAATCTTTTTTTAGTCAAAATTTCACATTTTCGAATGTTTTCAATCGAACATAAATTAATACGAATTTTGACGTAACAGAATTTTTAGGTCACCGAATTCATATTTAACAGAATTTTCATTTTACAGAAATCCTTGTAACCAACTTTTTATTTAAAAGAATTCTATTTTAAACGAATTTTAATTTAGAAGAATTATTTTACAGAATTTTAGGTTAATCGAATTTTTAAATACCAGAATATTTATTTGGTAGAATCTTCATTTGTCCGAAATTGTATTAGTACGGATTGACATTTGATAGAAAGCTTAAAATGCAGAAATGTTCATTTATCAGAAATTGTAAATGGCCGAAAAAGTACCCGACAGAAATATTTTAGCGCGAATTTTGAAATTGACCAATTGCAATTGCGCCAAAATATTACTGTCGGATACTTTTTCGGACATTTGCAATTTCTGACAAATGAACATTCTGCATTTTAAGTTTTCTATTAAATGTCAATTCGTACTAAAATACAATTTAGGACAAATGAAGATTCTGTCAAATGAATATTCTGGTATTTAAAAATTCGATTAACCTAAAATTCTGTGAAATAAAAATTCGTTAATTCTTTTAAATGAAAAGTTGGTTAAAAGGATTTCTGTAAAGTGAAAATTCTGTTAAACATGAATTCGGTGACCTAAAAATTCTGTTAGTTCAAAATTCGGATTAATTTATGCTCGATTGAAAACATATTCGAAAATGTGAAATTTCCATTAATAGAAGATTTTTCCTAATAAAATTCTATGAAATAAATATTCTAAATAATTAATTTTAGAACTTAATCATACGGCCCATATAAATTAGCCATTATAAATTTAAATCTACAGGAAATTCGGAGTAATAATACCTAAAGGTAATATACACGTGTCTCTAGATTAAGCAATTACACGAATTTATAATGAAAGATAAAATTATCCCATAATGAAAAAGAAAACGTACCATTTTGACTCATCATGTGACGCTGATTGCCGTGCGACAATCCAGGATGTTGCATATGATGAGGCATATGAGTTTGGGGTTGATGATTGGGCATAGACAGTATTTGATGTCCTGCATGCGGATTCCGATGCGAATGAGGATGTTGAGGCTGTTGAGGGGGGGCCATATTCGCCTGGTGCATCGGACGCATCGGTCCTCCCATTCTTTTATAAAATAAACAAAATTGAGTAAAAAAGTAACAACTTGAAAATATTTAAACAGTTGAACAGGGTAAAAAAAAGTCTGATGTTTTTAGGCATCAGAAACCAAAAATAAAAAGAAAAGAGATTCAAAATGGAAAAGATTTAAAGGGTGTTTATAAATCTAGATTAATGAAATTTACAATTTTAGTCCAGTTTATCCCGGTTTATTATCAATTAACTTCATTTTGTACTAGAGTGCCTACCTTAATTTATGAAAATTCATTAACTTCAGACTTTTTTTTTGTAAATTTTCTTATTTATTTTAAAAATACTTTTCGAACTATTGATATTGTATTATTTTTACCACTGATAAGAATTATTCAAAGAAATAAACTGAAAATGTATATTTAAACTTTTCGTGACTTATAACTATATGCGCTAACAATTTGTGCACACGTGTTAAATTATTCAAAATGATGTAATATTTTGCATACATATTGATAAATGAGGTGAAAAAAATTTCTCATTCACTTTTTTGCTTCCTTGTAAAGCAAATAATATTATCATTTATGCATTTTTAATTAGTAACCACTCTTTGGATAGAAATGAGGTTAATGATTTTTGCCTTACAGGTAAAAGAATTCTTAATTAAACTTTTGTTTCAATTCATTATTCGTAATTTACTTAATTTTTACAAGATAATGATTTGAGTGCTTTGTGAGTTTATTTAACTAATATTCCAAGAATATTATAAATGAAAATAAGGTTAAGACAATTTTGTTCATATTCAGCTGTTAAATTAAATAATAAACAGAATTTAGTTAAAAAATAAATTCAAGATAAAAATCCTGCAAACATTCTAAGTATAATAACCTAATTACCTATTTTTCGTGGATATAATACCAAAATTGACAATTTCGGAGTAAAAAATGTTGTCACAGACTTTTTACTTTTTTAAAAGGTTAATAAATTAATAATGCTAATGAATTTGACATCTTACGATGGTTTCGATCTCTGTATAAATAAATTCGAAACCTGGAAGCAGAGTTAACGACATTTTTTCCTCGCAAAAAAGGTTTCATGACTTTTTTTTTAAATTATCTTAAACCTAAGTTAAAAATCATAAGCTTTAGGGTAAAAAAGGAATTTAATTTTTTTTCTTTAAAAATAAGAATATTTTCCTATTCGTTAGAAGAAGAGTAGTTATTAAACTAAAATAAAACTTAATCTGAAATAACGTGCTCTACACCCGGTAAATTGCTATGGATGGAGCTCGCGGAATTTCGGCCATGTTAGACATTTACAACATAAAGAACAATAGCTTGGTAACTAAAAGCCGGTAAAACCGTTAGGAACCAATGTCAACTTCCCTTTGACCGTGAGACTATCCAAATCATTCCTATTATATCTATAAATAAATTAGTCGATATTCAGTGGGCTTGGCCCGGCTGAATGCAAATGATTTTTTTTTTGAAAGATTTTCTTACCAAAGTTTGCACTTTTTATGAAAAATTTCAGCTGTCTCGTCGACAAAATTTTCGGCGAAACAGGCGATGTCACTCTTTCACAATAACTGTCAGGCCCTTTTCAACGACTATTGGCAAACAGTAAAGAAAACGAGTTAAAATGCGGCCATTTTACTCTAGACTCCACTGCTCAAAGGGAAGCTGGGTTACCAACATAATGGCGGGGTAAGTTGTCAGTTCCTGCGAAAATAAAATTGCCAGAAAACAGTGTTGCCACAGTTGGTAATTCGGCCAAAGATGGGTAAGTAATTTGCCTGAGAGATCACCCATGCTCCAGAGTTGGGAAGTTACGCGTAACTTCGAGTTTTTGACGTATATTAAACGTTATTGACGTATCATACGCTCAAAAACCATTAAAAACGTAAAAAAGAGTAATGCCGCTTTCATACCTTTTCCAGGAACTTTACTTTTGTCTCATTCTACTGCACAGCAGTGGCATAAGTTGTCTCGTTCTCGCACTAGTTATGTTACGGGAAGAGGTATAAAAGCGCCTTAAAATACGTTTGCAAAATGGCGAATATGTATGTCTATATACAGTCGGGGACATAGCATATCTTGCACGCTCTATTCTTATACAGTACGCTTCCATTTAATTGACCTCCATTTTAAATGAACTTCCATTTTATTTGAACTTTTTCGTACATTTTAAATGAACAAAATTATCCCTACCACTCATGTGCATAAAGGGAAAATGTAACATTTCCCCTCACGTGCAGAGTGTTTTTGGTATTTGCGTAAAGAGTGGGAAGGGTCAATTAAAATGTTTCATCCGGTCCCGACGAGGTCAATTAAATGGAAGCGTACTGTATCTCTATGGTCGGGTACATTGAGGGTCAAATCCCATGAAGGGGTGTAAAGTTTCATGAAACTTTGGTCAAATGAAATGTTTCATAAAAGTTTCAAGGCTTCGTGAAACATTTCAAAGTTTCAATATGGCAAAAATAAGCCTAACGCACAATGAATCGTAATCGCTAATCCTTAATCGTAAGAATGAGAGGAAGTAGGACAGACATATATCTCTGTCCTGCTTTCTCTCATTATTACGATTAAGGATTAGCGATTACGATTCGTTGTGCTTTAGGCTATACATGGAAAACCTAACCTTACCTTACTTGACAGATAAATTTGCTGGCGCGAAATTTAAATTCTATCCCCTCCACTCAAAGTTTCATGAAACTTTGAAACTTTCGTCCATAAAACATTGAAAGTTTCAAGTGAAAGTTTCAATATTTCAATGAAACGTTTCATCACTCACAACCCTAATCCCATGTGAGCAGAAAGCATAAAACCGAAAGTAGAAAATCATAAGTGCAAGAGAAACAGACAGATATGACTGTCTCTTTCACTCTCATATTTTCTGCTTTCGGTTTTTTCGCTTTCTGCTCACATGGGATTTTACCCTGATGCCTTAAACTTTTCCACTAGATTTTTTATGGCAACACAAGGAAAAATTTAGTGGAAAATGTTAAGGCATCAATGTCCTCGACTTACAATTTTTTCTTATATCACATTTACACACGTAAAAACCCACACTTAGAATATTATACGTTCTCAATCCTGCCATGCTCATAAACCGGAAGCAGAGATCGTAAATTGAAATGTCATTTTAGATTTTGAGGTAGAATACGTAAAATACGTATAAAATTGTAAACAACCTAGGTAACTTACAATTTCAACATGGCGGCAGTAGAAAGAAACTTTTTCTTATAATTTTTTGATTCTATGAATGACTTTTATTAATTTTTAAGGGTGTTATTATATATTTCGGCTAGTTTTAAAATAAATTATGCAATTATTTTGGTTTTAGAATTTATTTTTAGGTTATGTTGCATACGTATTTTTGTAGATCACGTGATACTACCTTAAGTAGAACGTAAATAAAAGACGTAGATATACGTGTGTCTTTTCCTCTCTCTCATTACAACGCAACTTTCAACGCATGCATGTAATTGCGCCCTGACAATCACTAATTTATTCTATAACTTCTCAACCTTGCATTTACTACATTTTTACATTGTATTACGTCAAATACTCTGAGTTACGCGTAACTACGCAACCCTGTTGCTGATGCTATTCCATGGTTTTTTGTTAATTAGTATTGATTTGTTTTTTTTAAAAGTGTAATTAAGCCTGTACTTTATAATTAGTTGTCAAATATTAATTTTACATAATGGTTTTAAGCGAAATCGACAAAGTTCTTAGAGAACTCGAAAGAGCTGAGCTTGAGGTGAGAATTTGTGTATAATTAAATTTTGTAGGTTATATTGTTATTTCATTCGGTTGTCAAATATTTATATACTTAAAGTACTGAAACAAATTAATAATTAAAAGTATCATGAATATTACAAGAACCAAATCAGCAGCAAAAGTACTTAATGATGAAAAAAATCGTCAAAAAATATATCAAATAAATTTTTTTAAAGATTGTTATACAAATGGGTATGATTGGTGTTAATTTTTGAAAATAAGTTAGAGATATTAGAGATTTCTACATTATTACTACTTATTTTTTATTTTTTCTATATTAAAATCTTTAGTTTTACTATTTATTGCTTGTTTTGTTAATCATTTTATTTATTACAGGCGCAAGATGGAATCGTGAGTGCTCAAATTTATACTCAGCTACTGGCAATATACCTTTTTCAAAATGAATTGTAAGTAAACATTTATTAAATTTTATATGAATTACATAAATCTAGTTAATACAATATTAACTATTATTTTTAAAAGATTATTATTTGCTTTCTACAATCTTTCAATGTATAATATATAATTTAAAAATGTAATAAATAAATACAAGTTTTCGTATTCCTTAACAGGGATAAATGTTTAAATTGTAGATAAATTTCAGGTAAAAAATACGTATACATAAATATGAAAACATGAAAAGTAAACAAGTTTTTCTTTTTATCGTTTAATGATCAGTTTATATTTTAATTCTAATAAGATGTTAGCATTTGCATAATAAATATTGACTACAGTTTAAACAAGAAAATTTCTATTATTAGATTCAATATTTCGACGTCACATATTTAAAATTAATTTATATTATAATTGTTTCTAATCATTGTAGATGTTACGCCAAGTATTTGTGGAAGAGAATTCCGGATAATGTAAAAAGCAGCAGTGCTGAATTATGTCGTGTCTGGACTGTTGGTCAGCATATGTGGAAAAGAGACTGGCCTGCTGTTCATACTGCTCTTAATGCTAATTGGAGTGAAGATGTGGCCGAAGTTATGAATGCTCTTAAGGGTAATAATTTTTAATATCGAATAAACTTCAGTTTTTGAAAAATTGTCCGATTTTTATCCAGAACTGAAATGCATAAATTACTAAAAGATAAATATATAGGGTCAAACCATTTTGTTTCGCCTAATGTATTTTTCACCATTTTAAAAAACTTAAATACTTTGCGAGAATATTATTGCATGTTTTGCGTTGACGAAATGAATGATGATTTTAGAAAAAGAATTACTTTTCATATAAAAAAAGATTTTTTAAATTGATAGGACACGAAACAACAACACATTGACAGACAATAATTAATAATTTAAGATACTAGTAATAACTTCTAAAAAAATAAAAATTCAATTCAAATATATTTTTAAAGTCTTATTTTATGTTTTAAACTTAATTTAAGTATTTAAAAATATGAAATAGCATGTAAAATTTGATATTCAAACATTTTTTTCTGCAAAGTAATTTAATTTCAGCAAATCGAAATTATTCAAATAACAAGTACTTATATTACACTTTAATATTATCTGAATACTTTTCTGATGATTAGCTTAGAAATATAAAAACTTTCACCTTAAAAGTTGAGAATTCTTTATTTTATCGGGATTTTGAAAATTCGTAACTTGTTCGAAGAAGAACCGATCCAATCCAAATTTTTAGAATATGTAGATTGAAGCCATATCTTCTGGTTGTTAAAATTTCGCGTTGGGTTTTGCACTACTTTTTGAAATCCATAAATTGATTCAAACTAAGTGTTTATTTTGATGGTTCATGACAATTATTTATTTCAACCTTGAAGTTGGTTTGCGACTGGCGATAAAAATCAAAGTCAAAACGACTCGATTTTTTGTAAATGCCAGTTCAAATTCGGTTTTAAATATATTTATTTGAGTTACATTTTTTAAATTTTCTGTATAGTTTAATAAAGCGAAGAGTTTATTCAAAAAAATTCTTTGGTTCACATAAAATTATAAATAAAAAATAAATTATTATGACTTTGATTTTTATCGCAAATCGCAAACCAACTTAAAGTTGATATCAATAATTGTCATTAACCTTCAAAATAAACACTTATTTTAAATCAATTTATTTCAAAAAGTGGTCCAAAAACCAATGCGAAATTTTAACAGCAAGAAGATATTGCTTTAATCTGCATATTCCAAAAAATTGGATTAGATCGGTTCTTCTCCAAACAAGTTACGAACTTTCAAAATCCCGATAAACAAGAATTCTCAACTTTTAAGATAAAAGTTTTTATATTTCTAAACTGATTATTATGAAAAAAGTATTCAGATAATATTAAAGTGTTTAAATTATTTGAATAATTTCGATTTGCTGAAATTAAATTACTTTGCAGAAAAAAAACGGTTAAATATCATATTTTGTATGTTATTTTAAATTATTAAATACTTTAATTAAGTAGTGCAAAACATAAAATAAGCCTTTAAAAATAAATTTCAATTTAATTTTTATCTTTTTAGAAGTTATTACTGGTATCTTAAATTATTTTTTTATATGAAAAAAAATTCTTTTTTTTAAATCATTCATTTCGTCATCTCAAAACATGCAACAATATTCTCGTAAAGTATTAAAGTTTTTTTAAAAGGTGAAAAGTATAATAGGCGAAATAAAATGGTTTGACTCAATTTGAGAGTCAATCCACTTTTGTTGAAAATAAGACTGAGTCTTATTCCTTGAATCAGAAACGCATTATTCGGAAGCAAAAAATGATAATTTAATACTTTATATACAATTCATTATTATCTTAAATGTAAAATGTTTTATGTTTTTAGAAAATGTTCGTGAACGTGCCATGGTGTTAGTATCAGAAGCATACTCGTCCTTGGATATCGCAGTTTTATCAGGGATGACGGGCTTTTCTGATGAGCAAACTCAAAAAACATCCCTGGAAAGAGGATGGACTCTAGATGGGTCTATGATTCAACCTCGAAAAGTTGACCGGGAACAATGCACACCCGCACAGGAAGCTCTTACAGAAGAACAGTTATATAAACTTACTCAATTTGTATCTTTTCTTGAGAACTAAAACCATTTAGTGAGAAAACTATTCAAAAACAGTGATTAGTGTAAAATTTAACTTTAGCGAAAAATGCAACTCTTAAAATTGTTATAGTCCATAAAGTAAATTCCTATTATTTAATTGCATTTAAGGATGTTTATGTTGACGACAAAATATTGTTAAGATTTATCGTAAGCAAATTTTTATACAGTAATATTTATATTTAACTCTAAGAGTAATTTAGTATCTTCTGAAATATAAGTTCGATAAAAGAAATTTCGAAAGTTTCACGATTTTTAATTCAATTGAATCTACCATGTGTGAAAAGAATTTTTTTAGCCTATTAAAATTTATAATTCGTTTGATATTTCACAGAGGTTCAATTTTTGTACAAGTTCAACTTCTGTTTAACGTTTTAATGAATACATTTTTAAGAGGGATTACTACATTTCCTCGCATTGATGCCCTTTCTGACTTTAGAGATTCCACCATGTAAATGTTACTCGCATGAACTTTACAGTTCATAATGCTCCTTGGAGATTTTTTGGTAGAAATTGTTCATCAAGTTGAACGCGGTGTGATTTCTGAAAGGGAAAACGTGTACCTTTATTTATATGTTTTACAAAATGAGTTGAAAAATGTAATTACATGAATCTGAGGTGTGCTCTATTGAATGAAGACGCGAGTAGAAATCAGCACTCGTCTTCGATAAGAAAATTGAATTTTAAATTTAACGATAGTAAAAATTGAGAATTGGATGATATACTATGCAAGAACGGTTGATTGAGTTACCAGTAGTCACCCTCTATCTATCAATCCAGTATGAAATTGATTTCAATCGCTCTATATTATACATTCAGTATTGAAGTTATACTTCAATGAAAGTACCTATCTATATACATATTATTTCACAATTCAGTAGATCGAAAATAAATTGTCTTCCAATTCAACTCTGATTTTGTAATTTGAAATTATGCAAACTTCAACTCAATAATAATAATTATTCAAAAATAATAAACCAAAAATTGCCATTGCGCAAAGATGTGAATGTAAAGTATGGACTTTATATATATATTTTTTTTATATAAATTAGGGCCATGTATATATCAATTGCAATAATTATTATCAACATTTTATTGACTTCAATTTCTGTTTTTCAAAATTTTTATCTATCCAAATTGTGACCAAACTTAAAACATTTTCAACTTCTGTCGTTTAAAATATAAATTGAATACTTTAAACTTTAATTATCCCAATTTTAATATAACAAAAGTTTTGAGACTTAAGTTCCAATTATTTTCAATTTCTAACGATGAAAATATTAATTATTTCAATATTTTACATTTTTAAATTAATATTTAAAACTTTATTTTATTAGATCGAATTCTAATTGTCAAAATTTTAATTATTCAAAACTTTAATCAATACAAATTTTAATTATTCTAAAATTCAAATATTCTTAATTTCTATCAATACCGATTTAAATTAATTTTTGTACATTATACATAAAAATTGATATATTTAAAAGTTCCAAAAAATATTTTTTATTTTTGATTGTTTATTCTACAACTTAAATTGTTTAAAAAATGGGTTAAATATTAATGCATAATTGTTTCCGGAGTTCATTCTAAAGTGGCACATGCATAGAAGAATCCTTGAAAATTTGAGCTCAATCGGCCTAATAGTTTTTTCTTAATCGTGTCGGCAATATTCTATTGTTCTTTTAATTTATATGGTAAAATAGTATATTGTGCACCAAGAGCAGAAAGGAGGTGTTTTCCGACGAGTGCGAAATTTGCTGCCCGAGCGAAGCGAGCGCAGCAATTTGCACGAAGACGGAAAATCTTCTTTCGCTCGAGGTCCACACGCTATTTTGTGCAACACCTGTTCAGGTAAAGCACTAATTAATAATTGCGCGGGTACCTACCAGACGGAAAAGTGTGCAGAAAAGTGCACTTTTCTGCACAGTATGCAGCAAAGTATACATTGTTGCTATGTGCAGCAATTACCTATTTTGCGTCTATTTTTCAGGCAAGATAAATGGTACTTTTCTTACAGGTGTTGCACAAAAAATTTATAAATACTTCTCTAACATTGCTGTGTATCATCAAATAATAAATTTTACTAATGTTACAATAACATTTAATAATGTTATTTATTATTAAATATTTAATGAAAAATGATAAAACTTGCTAAAATATATGAAATTATAGAAAACTAATCAAATTTCAAAAAGATTGGGAAGAGGGAATAAAGAGGAGAAAAATTTCCAAAAAAATGTCAGATAAATATGCAATAACTTCTATTTAACTTTACTTAATACATATTCATAGCGATGAATTAAATAATATACAAATAAAAAAATAATCCAGAAAAGTTGCTACAACATTTTAAATTTTGCCGCGCTTTATGGGTGTTTCTCTAGATTTGGAAATGAAAAATTAATAAATATATCTTATGACCTGTCAAATTCATAAATATATTAAGCGTTAAAAGATTTAACACCTCTATAACTTGATCATGCCAATTTGTAGCATTTAAGAAAAAAATTTATATTAGGCTGAAATCCGATGCGAGCAGAAAGCGCAAAACCGAAAGCAGAAAATATGAGAGTGAGAAAGACAGTGATATCTACCTACCTCTCTCAGGGCGCAATTACATGTCTGCGTCGAACGCTGCGTTTCTGCGTTGAATAGTAAGAAAGAGAAAGACAGAAATAGAGTCACATCTTTCTCCCTCTCACCATTCAACGCAAAAACGCAACGTTCAACGCAGACATGTAATTGCGTCCTCACTCTCAGGGCGCAATTACATGTCTGCGTCGAACGCTGCGTTTTTGCGTTGAATAGTAAGAGAGAGAAAGACAGAAATATAGTCACATCTTTCTCCCTCTCACCATTCAACGCAAAAACGCAACGTTCGACGCAGGCATGTAATTGCGCCCTCATATTTTCTGCTTTCGGGTTTGCGCTTTGTGGCCATCCATAAATTACGTAACGTTTCTTAGGGGCGTGGGGTCAAGCAGTTTGTTACGACCGGCAGAAAAAATGGCGCTAATGTAGGGTAAATGCGGGTAATTTCGGACAGTACCGATAGTCGGACACTTTCAGTTTTGAAGTTAAATAAATAATTATTTACTATCGGAATCTTCTCACAAAGTTATTTTATCAAATTTGTCAGAATTATAGAATATAAAAATTACCTGCAACGCCCTCTGGTGATTTGTAAATTAGTTAAAATGCAACAATAATTTACTCAACCGCGTTGTTTTGACATTTTGTCTGATTTCTTATTCCAGCCGTTAAGGAGGTAGAGATTTTTATTAGTACGAAATAACGTTTTGTAGGTTGTAATTATGTTTAAATAAGTTACAAAGTGATTATGAAAACTCTAATTCTATGTTTAAATATGAAAATAATATTAAAATGACTTTAAATTTACAAATAATTGACGTAATTGACGTGTCCGACCTAACCTGTCAGATTTTAGAGTGTTTGTGTATAGTCGGACACTATATTACTTGTATTTTATATCGTATTATTTTAGATGCTGAAAAAGTAAATACCATAAAAACAACTACTTATAACCTATAAATTTGTTAACTTTCCAACATTTTCTGCATCAAAAGAAAAATAACCTAAATTTTGATTTTATACGAATTCCTCCTTTTCACTGAAGGATCACAACAGAACTTGACAGATTGTCTTCAAAATGCCATAGTGAGGTATAAAATTTTAAAATTAAAAAACTTTCTTTTTTTATTTAAGATTCACCACATGGGTTTACAAATTAAAATCGTGCATCCTGGGGATTATTTCTGTAACTAAATTTGATAGATTTTATAACATAAAAGCAACAAATATTTTATTATTTTAAAAAAAAAAAATGTCCGACTACTGATACAGTTGTGTCCGACTTTACAAGCAAGTGTCCGACTTTACAAGCAAGTGTCCGACTACTGCTGATATTCTGATTTTTTATTAAAATAGCTATATTTTATTAAATATTGACATGTTTGTAGCAAATTTATATGAAAATTAATCATGGATGACTCATTTAACGGTTCATGCAAAGCAATATATGTTAAAATACTTTTCAATTTTAAGAAAAATATCATTATTTAAGATCGAATCCTTAAGTGTCCGACTACCCCCGCATTTACCCTATGTAACGACGTGTTACATGGGGTTGGGGGGGGGGGGTTTGAAATTTTAAAAAAAGGTGTTACGTAATTTATGGATGGCCCCTTTCTGCTCCACGGTGGTCCGGAAGGCAATTTAAATGGACCGAAAATGTAGAGAAAATCGGATAACGCAGTTTCATTTTATACATAAAAACAAAACAAAATCTGTTGAACTTACATCTTGATTAGATCATTTACGCGTTTTAGAGCATTTTAAAAATTTTGATTTACAAAAACCTTGAAATTGTTGATTTCAAGTTGCCTCCTGCCAAATTTGGTTTTAACGGAAAAATGTCTACCTTAGCTTAAAATGTAGGTTATTATGTTTAGTTTCAAGTGAAAAGTGGCACCTTTTTAAATTGCAAATAGAGAATCCAATATGGCGGTCGATTAAAATTTTTTTTTTAAAAAATAACCAAATACGCTTGAAAAATTTTTACTTCTTAATTTTTAGGTTATTAAATATAAATTTGACGTTATATTTTCAAAACCTAAGATAGCATAATTTTAAAAAGAGTTATTAAGAACGACTTAAACTCGCTCCAACGAAAATAATCGAAATTCATTTTGAAAAAAATTATTGCTCTACAAAAAAAAATTTAGTTCAGGTTCCAAATCTATAGAAGTTACATAAGAGGACACTCGTTAATTATTCAAGGTGATAACAAGGGATAGTAACCCCCCAAAAGTTACCCCAAAGAAAATAATCCAATTTAATTTTGATAAAAATTACTGCTTGATCATAGTAGGTGATAACAAGAAAGAACAACCCTCAAAAGTCACTCCAAAGGAAAATAATCGAAATTAAATGTGAAATGAACTTTCAGTTCACACAAAAAAATTGTTTATTCTAAATCCATGAAATTGAGAAGAACCTACTGAGGTGACTTCCATGCATTTAGGACAATAACATTGTGACATGGGATAAACTTTAAAAAATGTGACGCGTTCTGAAGAAAGGGACCTAAGAAGCAAATTGGTTATTTTACAGGAGAGCGAAAACAAAAGTCGAGCGCGCATGGTAATCTGTACAAATCGAGAGATTTGAACTGTTATAACTTGAAAAATATTCAATAAAAAATTTTCCTGACTTTAGATAATGAAAAAGGAACATTTAATAAAATTAAAACATCCATGAACCGAAAAACGGTTTTTTGCTTCTTAAATCCCTTTCTTCAGAACGCGTCACAAATAATGTCGATTATTTTCTTTGGGCTAACTTTTGAGCGGTTGCTATCCCTTGTTATCACCTTGAATAATTAAAGAGGTCACTCTTAGGTGACTTCGATAGATTTAGAACCTGAACAAAAAAATTTTTTTGTAGAGCAATAATTTTATTCAAAATTAATTTCGATTATTTTCTTTGGGGCGAGTTTAAGACGTTGTTAACTCTTTTTAACAATATGATATCTTAGATTTTGAAAATCTAACGTCAAATTTGTATTTAATAACCTAAAAAATCACAAAGTAAAATTTTTCAAGCGTATTTGGTTATTTTTTGTAAAAAAAATTTTAATCGACCGCCATATTGGATCCGCCATTTGCAATTTTAAAAGGTGCCACTTTGCACTTAAAACTAAACATAATAACCTACATTTTAAGCTAAAGTACAACTTTTTCCTTTCAAACCAAATTTGGCAGGCAGCAACTTGAAATCAACGATTTCAAGGTTTTTGTAAATCGAAATTTTCAAAATGCTCTAAAACGCGTAAATGATCTATTTAAGATGTAAATTCAACTGATTTTGTTTTGTTTTTATATATGAAATGAAACTGCGTTAGCCGATTTTCTCTACATTTTTGGTCCATTTAAATTGCCTTCCGGACCACCGTGGCTCACATGGGATTTTACCCTTAAAGTTTATAGATTAGGGTGAAATCATATGAATGCGTCAAACGTTGAGTCCTAATGAGAGAGAGGGAGACTTTTTTTACGTCTTTCTCTTTCTCATTACGACGTAACGTTTGACGGTCTCATGTGATTTCAACCTTAATGTAAAGGTGAAATCTAAAGGTTAAAATGTGGAGCAGGTGTTTTTTTTTAAAGTAGAAAACAACTTCATATCATTCGAATTTATTTAGCACAATATTTTTCATTCTTAGAAAACTATTTAATATTATTAATTTATTATTAATTATAATTTAAAAAAATTGTAGATTTTAAAACACTTCTGGAAAATTTATAACATTTATTTTATTTATATTTTATACAAATATTCTTCAATTTCTTAGCTTCTAGAAAATATATGTAAAGTATTGTTTTTCAAATATTAAATAGTTGTTACATTCTCATCCTAAATGAGAAAGTCTTCAATTTGTGCGATTTTGAACTTTTGCTAAAACATACATTTCTCGACGTTTTGAGACCTCCTGATTCCAAAAAAATGGGTTTTACGAAGATGTCTGTCTGTCTGTCTGTCTGTCTGTCTGTCTGTCTGTCTGTCTGTCTGTCTGTCTGTATCAAAATTTTGAAATCGGATAACTTGAGTAAAAATTGTCGTATC
The DNA here is from genome assembly GCA_037103525.1 of Ganaspis brasiliensis. NCBI lineage: Eukaryota > Metazoa > Arthropoda > Insecta > Hymenoptera > Figitidae > Ganaspis > Ganaspis brasiliensis. The sequence continues at coordinate 10,006 of JAZKLR010000584.1, read as the reverse complement.
AACTTCAACTTTGGTATACTTTTTTTTGGTACCAAAATACAGGTCGAGTTCGTTAGCCAGCAATTTTCGTCCAAAATTATCAAAAATAGAATATTTTCAAAATTCAAAAAAAAAAAAATTTTCAAAAAAAAATTTTCTCTAATTTTTTTCTTAAACTACAAGTAAAATCGAACAAATTTTGTTTATAAAAGTTTCCGATATAATGCAACCCCACAAAGCTATGAATTTTTTAAGTTTACATGTGCAAAAAGGGGTACTGAAAGTGGATAAATCCTATACAAAAACTCTATTATTTTAAAAAAAAATGAAAAAACTTCCGGTTTTTTCTTCCTGTTTACTTCCATTGATCACAACTAATAAAACTGCATCAAAAAATATTGACTTTTCTAAAAATTTTTGGAAATTTTGAATAAATTCATTTTTACATTCTCATCCTAAATGAGAAAGTCTTCAATTTGTGCGATTTTGAACTTTTGCTAAAACATACATTTCTCGACGTTTTGAGACCTCCTGATTCCAAAAAAATGGGTTTTACGAAGATGTCTGTCTGTCTGTCTGTCTGTCTGTCTGTCTGTCTGTCTGTCTGTCTGTCTGTATCAAAATTTTGAAATCGGATAACTTGAGTAAAAATTGTCGTATCAACTTCAACTTTGGTATACTTTTTTTTGGTACCAAAATACAGGTCGAGTTCGTTAGCCAGCAATTTTCGTCCAAAATTATCAAAAATAGAATATTTTCAAAATTCAAAAAAAAAAAAATTTTCAAAAAAAAATTTTCTCTAATTTTTTTCTTAAACTACAAGTAAAATCGAACAAATTTTGTTTATAAAAGTTTCCGATATAATGCAACCCCACAAAGCTATGAATTTTTTAAGTTTACATGTGCAAAAAGGGGTACTGAAAGTGGATAAATCCTATACAAAAACTCTATTATTTTAAAAAAAAATGAAAAAACTTCCGGTTTTTTCTTCCTGTTTACTTCCATTGATCACAACTAATAAAACTGCATCAAAAAATATTGACTTTTCTAAAAATTTTTGGAAATTTTGAATAAATTCATTTTTACATTCTCATCCTAAATGAGAAAGTCTTCAATTTGTGCGATTTTGAACTTTTGCTAAAACATACATTTCTCGACGTTTTGAGACCTCCTGATTCCAAAAAAATGGGTTTTACGAAGATGTCTGTCTGTCTGTCTGTCTGTCTGTCTGTCTGTCTGTCTGTCTGTCTGTCTGTCTGTATCAAAATTTTGAAATCGGATAACTTGAGTAAAAATTGTCGTATCAACTTCAACTTTGGTATACTTTTTTTTGGTACCAAAATACAGGTCGAGTTCGTTAGCCAGCAATTTTCGTCCAAAATTATCAAAAATAGAATATTTTCAAAATTCAAAAAAAAAAAAATTTTCAAAAAAAAATTTTCTCTAATTTTTTTCTTAAACTACAAGTAAAATCGAACAAATTTTGTTTATAAAAGTTTCCGATATAATGCAACCCCACAAAGCTATGAATTTTTTAAGTTTACATGTGCAAAAAGGGGTACTGAAAGTGGATAAATCCTATACAAAAACTCTATTATTTTAAAAAAAAATGAAAAAACTTCCGGTTTTTTCTTCCTGTTTACTTCCATTGATCACAACTAATAAAACTGCATCAAAAAATATTGACTTTTCTAAAAATTTTTGGAAATTTTGAATAAATTCATTTTTACATTCTCATCCTAAATGAGAAAGTCTTCAATTTGTGCGATTTTGAACTTTTGCTAAAACATACATTTCTCGACGTTTTGAGACCTCCTGATTCCAAAAAAATGGGTTTTACGAAGATGTCTGTCTGTCTGTCTGTCTGTCTGTCTGTCTGTCTGTCTGTCTGTCTGTCTGTCTGTATCAAAATTTTGAAATCGGATAACTTGAGTAAAAATTGTCGTATCAACTTCAACTTTGGTATACTTTTTTTTGGTACCAAAATACAGGTCGAGTTCGTTAGCCAGCAATTTTCGTCCAAAATTATCAAAAATAGAATATTTTCAAAATTCAAAAAAAAAAAAATTTTCAAAAAAAAATTTTCTCTAATTTTTTTCTTAAACTACAAGTAAAATCGAACAAATTTTGTTTATAAAAGTTTCCGATATAATGCAACCCCACAAAGCTATGAATTTTTTAAGTTTACATGTGCAAAAAGGGGTACTGAAAGTGGATAAATCCTATACAAAAACTCTATTATTTTAAAAAAAAATGAAAAAACTTCCGGTTTTTTCTTCCTGTTTACTTCCATTGATCACAACTAATAAAACTGCATCAAAAAATATTGACTTTTCTAAAAATTTTTGGAAATTTTGAATAAATTCATTTTTACATTCTCATCCTAAATGAGAAAGTCTTCAATTTGTGCGATTTTGAACTTTTGCTAAAACATACATTTCTCGACGTTTTGAGACCTCCTGATTCCAAAAAAATGGGTTTTACGAAGATGTCTGTCTGTCTGTCTGTCTGTCTGTCTGTCTGTCTGTCTGTCTGTCTGTCTGTCTGTATCAAAATTTTGAAATCGGATAACTTGAGTAAAAATTGTCGTATCAACTTCAACTTTGGTATACTTTTTTTTGGTACCAAAATACAGGTCGAGTTCGTTAGCCAGCAATTTTCGTCCAAAATTATCAAAAATAGAATATTTTCAAAATTCAAAAAAAAAAAAATTTTCAAAAAAAAATTTTCTCTAATTTTTTTCTTAAACTACAAGTAAAATCGAACAAATTTTGTTTATAAAAGTTTCCGATATAATGCAACCCCACAAAGCTATGAATTTTTTAAGTTTACATGTGCAAAAAGGGGTACTGAAAGTGGATAAATCCTATACAAAAACTCTATTATTTTAAAAAAAAATGAAAAAACTTCCGGTTTTTTCTTCCTGTTTACTTCCATTGATCACAACTAATAAAACTGCATCAAAAAATATTGACTTTTCTAAAAATTTTTGGAAATTTTGAATAAATTCATTTTTACATTCTCATCCTAAATGAGAAAGTCTTCAATTTGTGCGATTTTGAACTTTTGCTAAAACATACATTTCTCGACGTTTTGAGACCTCCTGATTCCAAAAAAATGGGTTTTACGAAGATGTCTGTCTGTCTGTCTGTCTGTCTGTCTGTCTGTCTGTCTGTCTGTCTGTCTGTCTGTATCAAAATTTTGAAATCGGATAACTTGAGTAAAAATTGTCGTATCAACTTCAACTTTGGTATACTTTTTTTTGGTACCAAAATACAGGTCGAGTTCGTTAGCCAGCAATTTTCGTCCAAAATTATCAAAAATAGAATATTTTCAAAATTCAAAAAAAAAAAAATTTTCAAAAAAAAATTTTCTCTAATTTTTTTCTTAAACTACAAGTAAAATCGAACAAATTTTGTTTATAAAAGTTTCCGATATAATGCAACCCCACAAAGCTATGAATTTTTTAAGTTTACATGTGCAAAAAGGGGTACTGAAAGTGGATAAATCCTATACAAAAACTCTATTATTTTAAAAAAAAATGAAAAAACTTCCGGTTTTTTCTTCCTGTTTACTTCCATTGATCACAACTAATAAAACTGCATCAAAAAATATTGACTTTTCTAAAAATTTTTGGAAATTTTGAATAAATTCATTTTTACATTCTCATCCTAAATGAGAAAGTCTTCAATTTGTGCGATTTTGAACTTTTGCTAAAACATACATTTCTCGACGTTTTGAGACCTCCTGATTCCAAAAAAATGGGTTTTACGAAGATGTCTGTCTGTCTGTCTGTCTGTCTGTCTGTCTGTCTGTCTGTCTGTCTGTCTGTCTGTATCAAAATTTTGAAATCGGATAACTTGAGTAAAAATTGTCGTATCAACTTCAACTTTGGTATACTTTTTTTTGGTACCAAAATACAGGTCGAGTTCGTTAGCCAGCAATTTTCGTCCAAAATTATCAAAAATAGAATATTTTCAAAATTCAAAAAAAAAAAAATTTTCAAAAAAAAATTTTCTCTAATTTTTTTCTTAAACTACAAGTAAAATCGAACAAATTTTGTTTATAAAAGTTTCCGATATAATGCAACCCCACAAAGCTATGAATTTTTTAAGTTTACATGTGCAAAAAGGGGTACTGAAAGTGGATAAATCCTATACAAAAACTCTATTATTTTAAAAAAAAATGAAAAAACTTCCGGTTTTTTCTTCCTGTTTACTTCCATTGATCACAACTAATAAAACTGCATCAAAAAATATTGACTTTTCTAAAAATTTTTGGAAATTTTGAATAAATTCATTTTTACATTCTCATCCTAAATGAGAAAGTCTTCAATTTGTGCGATTTTGAACTTTTGCTAAAACATACATTTCTCGACGTTTTGAGACCTCCTGATTCCAAAAAAATGGGTTTTACGAAGATGTCTGTCTGTCTGTCTGTCTGTCTGTCTGTCTGTCTGTCTGTCTGTCTGTCTGTCTGTATCAAAATTTTGAAATCGGATAACTTGAGTAAAAATTGTCGTATCAACTTCAACTTTGGTATACTTTTTTTTGGTACCAAAATACAGGTCGAGTTCGTTAGCCAGCAATTTTCGTCCAAAATTATCAAAAATAGAATATTTTCAAAATTCAAAAAAAAAAAAATTTTCAAAAAAAAATTTTCTCTAATTTTTTTCTTAAACTACAAGTAAAATCGAACAAATTTTGTTTATAAAAGTTTCCGATATAATGCAACCCCACAAAGCTATGAATTTTTTAAGTTTACATGTGCAAAAAGGGGTACTGAAAGTGGATAAATCCTATACAAAAACTCTATTATTTTAAAAAAAAATGAAAAAACTTCCGGTTTTTTCTTCCTGTTTACTTCCATTGATCACAACTAATAAAACTGCATCAAAAAATATTGACTTTTCTAAAAATTTTTGGAAATTTTGAATAAATTCATTTTTACATTCTCATCCTAAATGAGAAAGTCTTCAATTTGTGCGATTTTGAACTTTTGCTAAAACATACATTTCTCGACGTTTTGAGACCTCCTGATTCCAAAAAAATGGGTTTTACGAAGATGTCTGTCTGTCTGTCTGTCTGTCTGTCTGTCTGTCTGTCTGTCTGTCTGTCTGTCTGTATCAAAATTTTGAAATCGGATAACTTGAGTAAAAATTGTCGTATCAACTTCAACTTTGGTATACTTTTTTTTGGTACCAAAATACAGGTCGAGTTCGTTAGCCAGCAATTTTCGTCCAAAATTATCAAAAATAGAATATTTTCAAAATTCAAAAAAAAAAAAATTTTCAAAAAAAAATTTTCTCTAATTTTTTTCTTAAACTACAAGTAAAATCGAACAAATTTTGTTTATAAAAGTTTCCGATATAATGCAACCCCACAAAGCTATGAATTTTTTAAGTTTACATGTGCAAAAAGGGGTACTGAAAGTGGATAAATCCTATACAAAAACTCTATTATTTTAAAAAAAAATGAAAAAACTTCCGGTTTTTTCTTCCTGTTTACTTCCATTGATCACAACTAATAAAACTGCATCAAAAAATATTGACTTTTCTAAAAATTTTTGGAAATTTTGAATAAATTCATTTTTACATTCTCATCCTAAATGAGAAAGTCTTCAATTTGTGCGATTTTGAACTTTTGCTAAAACATACATTTCTCGACGTTTTGAGACCTCCTGATTCCAAAAAAATGGGTTTTACGAAGATGTCTGTCTGTCTGTCTGTCTGTCTGTCTGTCTGTCTGTCTGTCTGTCTGTCTGTCTGTATCAAAATTTTGAAATCGGATAACTTGAGTAAAAATTGTCGTATCAACTTCAACTTTGGTATACTTTTTTTTGGTACCAAAATACAGGTCGAGTTCGTTAGCCAGCAATTTTCGTCCAAAATTATCAAAAATAGAATATTTTCAAAATTCAAAAAAAAAAAATTTTCAAAAAAAATTTTCTCTAATTTTTTTCTTAAACTACAAGTAAAATCGAACAAATTTTGTTTATAAAAGTTTCCGATATAATGCAACCCCACAAAGCTATGAATTTTTTAAGTTTACATGTGCAAAAAGGGGTACTGAAAGTGGATAAATCCTATACAAAAACTCTATTATTTTAAAAAAAAATGAAAAAACTTCCGGTTTTTTCTTCCTGTTTACTTCCATTGATCACAACTAATAAAACTGCATCAAAAAATATTGACTTTTCTAAAAATTTTTGGAAATTTTGAATAAATTCATTTTTACATTCTCATCCTAAATGAGAAAGTCTTCAATTTGTGCGATTTTGAACTTTTGCTAAAACATACATTTCTCGACGTTTTGAGACCTCCTGATTCCAAAAAATGGGTTTTACGAAGATGTCTGTCTGTCTGTCTGTCTGTCTGTCTGTCTGTCTGTCTGTCTGTCTGTCTGTCTGTCTGTATCAAAATTTTGAAATCGGATAACTTGAGTAAAAATTGTCGTATCAACTTCAACTTTGGTATACTTTTTTTTGGTACCAAAATACAGGTCGAGTTCGTTAGCCAGCAATTTTCGTCCAAAATTATCAAAAATAGAATATTTTCAAAATTCAAAAAAAAAAAATTTTCAAAAAAAAATTTTCTCTAATTTTTTTCTTAAACTACAAGTAAAATCGAACAAATTTTGTTTATAAAAGTTTCCGATATAATGCAACCCCACAAAGCTATGAATTTTTTAAGTTTACATGTGCAAAAAGGGGTACTGAAAGTGGATAAATCCTATACAAAAACTCTATTATTTTAAAAAAAAATGAAAAAACTTCCGGTTTTTCTTCCTGTTTACTTCCATTGATCACAACTAATAAAACTGCATCAAAAAATATTGACTTTTCTAAAAATTTTTGGAAATTTTGAATAAATTCATTTTTACATTCTCATCCTAAATGAGAAAGTCTTCAATTTGTGCGATTTTGAACTTTTGCTAAAACATACATTTCTCGACGTTTTGAGACCTCCTGATTCCAAAAAAATGGGTTTTACGAAGATGTCTGTCTGTCTGTCTGTCTGTCTGTCTGTCTGTCTGTCTGTCTGTCTGTCTGTCTGTATCAAAATTTTGAAATCGGATAACTTGAGTAAAAATTGTCGTATCAACTTCAACTTTGGTATACTTTTTTTTGGTACCAAAATACAGGTCGAGTTCGTTAGCCAGCAATTTTCGTCCAAAATTATCAAAAATAGAATATTTTCAAAATTCAAAAAAAAAAAATTTTCAAAAAAAATTTTCTCTAATTTTTTCTTAAACTACAAGTAAAATCGAACAAATTTTGTTTATAAAAGTTTCCGATATAATGCAACCCCACAAAGCTATGAATTTTTTAAGTTTACATGTGCAAAAAGGGGTACTGAAAGTGGATAAATCCTATACAAAAACTCTATTATTTTAAAAAAAAATGAAAAAACTTCCGGTTTTTTCTTCCTGTTTACTTCCATTGATCACAACTAATAAAACTGCATCAAAAAATATTGACTTTTCTAAAAATTTTTGGAAATTTTGAATAAATTCATTTTTACATTCTCATCCTAAATGAGAAAGTCTTCAATTTGTGCGATTTTGAACTTTTGCTAAAACATACATTTCTCGACGTTTTGAGACCTCCTGATTCCAAAAAAATGGGTTTTACGAAGATGTCTGTCTGTCTGTCTGTCTGTCTGTCTGTCTGTCTGTCTGTCTGTCTGTCTGTCTGTATCAAAATTTGAAATCGGATAACTTGAGTAAAAATTGTCGTATCAACTTCAACTTTGGTATACTTTTTTTTGGTACCAAAATACAGGTCGAGTTCGTTAGCCAGCAATTTTCGTCCAAAATTATCAAAAATAGAATATTTTCAAAATTCAAAAAAAAAAAATTTTCAAAAAAAATTTTCTCTAATTTTTTTCTTAAACTACAAGTAAAATCGAACAAATTTTGTTTATAAAAGTTTCCGATATAATGCAACCCCACAAAGCTATGAATTTTTTAAGTTTACATGTGCAAAAAGGGGTACTGAAAGTGGATAAATCCTATACAAAAACTCTATTATTTTAAAAAAAAATGAAAAAACTTCCGGTTTTTTCTTCCTGTTTACTTCCATTGATCACAACTAATAAAACTGCATCAAAAAATATTGACTTTTCTAAAAATTTTTGGAAATTTTGAATAAATTCATTTTTACATTCTCATCCTAAATGAGAAAGTCTTCAAGTCTTCAATTTGTGCGATTTTGAACTTTTGCTAAAACATACATTTCTCGACGTTTTGAGACCTCCTGATTCCAAAAAAATGGGTTTTACGAAGATGTCTGTCTGTCTGTCTGTCTGTCTGTCTGTCTGTCTGTCTGTCTGTCTGTCTGTCTGTATCAAAATTTTGAAATCGGATAACTTGAGTAAAAATTGTCGTATCAACTTCAACTTTGGTATACTTTTTTTTGGTACCAAAATACAGGTCGAGTTCGTTAGCCAGCAATTTTCGTCCAAAATTATCAAAAATAGAATATTTTCAAAATTCAAAAAAAAAAAAAAATTTTCAAAAAAAAATTTTCTCTAATTTTTTTCTTAAACTACAAGTAAAATCGAACAAATTTTGTTTATAAAAGTTTCCGATATAATGCAACCCCACAAAGCTATGAATTTTTTAAGTTTACATGTGCAAAAAGGGGTACTGAAAGTGGATAAATCCTATACAAAAACTCTATTATTTTAAAAAAAAATGAAAAAACTTCCGGTTTTTTCTTCCTGTTTACTTCCATTGATCACAACTAATAAAACTGCATCAAAAAATATTGACTTTTCTAAAAATTTTTGGAAATTTTGAATAAATTCATTTTTACATTCTCATCCTAAATGAGAAAGTCTTCAATTTGTGCGATTTTGAACTTTTGCTAAAACATACATTTCTCGACGTTTTGAGACCTCCTGATTCCAAAAAAATGGGTTTTACGAAGATGTCTGTCTGTCTGTCTGTCTGTCTGTCTGTCTGTCTGTCTGTCTGTCTGTCTGTCTGTCTGTATCAAAATTTTGAAATCGGATAACTTGAGTAAAAATTGTCGTATCAACTTCAACTTTGGTATACTTTTTTTTGGTACCAAAATACAGGTCGAGTTCGTTAGCCAGCAATTTTCGTCCAAAATTATCAAAAATAGAATATTTTCAAAATTCAAAAAAAAAAAAAATTTTCAAAAAAAAATTTTCTCTAATTTTTTTCTTAAACTACAAGTAAAATCGAACAAATTTTGTTTATAAAAGTTTCCGATATAATGCAACCCCACAAAGCTATGAATTTTTTAAGTTTACATGTGCAAAAAGGGGTACTGAAAGTGGATAAATCCTATACAAAAACTCTATTATTTTAAAAAAAAAATGAAAAAACTTCCGGTTTTTTCTTCCTGTTTACTTCCATTGATCACAACTAATAAAACTGCATCAAAAAATATTGACTTTTCTAAAAATTTTTGGAAATTTTGAATAAATTCATTTTTACATTCTCATCAATGAGAAAGTCTTCAATTTGTGCGATTTTGAACTTTTGCTAAAACATACATTTCTCGACGTTTTGAGACCTCCTGATTCCAAAAAAATGGGTTTTACGAAGATGTCTGTCTGTCTGTCTGTCTGTCTGTCTGTCTGTCTGTCTGTCTGTCTGTCTGTCTGTATCAAAATTTTGAAATCGGATAACTTGAGTAAAAATTGTCGTATCAACTTCAACTTTGGTATACTTTTTTTTGGTACCAAAATACAGGTCGAGTTCGTTAGCCAGCAATTTTCGTCCAAAATTATCAAAAATAGAATATTTTCAAAATTCAAAAAAAAAAAAATTTTCAAAAAAAAATTTTCTCTAATTTTTTTCTTAAACTACAAGTAAAATCGAACAAATTTTGTTATAAAAGTTTCCGAATATAATGCAACCCCACAAAGCTATGAATTTTTTAAGTTTACATGTGCAAAAAGGGGTACTGAAAGTGGATAAATCCTATACAAAAACTCTATTATTTAAAAAAAAAATGAAAAAACTTCCGGTTTTTTCTTCCTGTTTACTTCCAT